>CM061919.1:59698546-59744040 GCA_031002005.1 Vandiemenella viatica | reverse complement strand
ATCGGGCTTGGACGGCAGGAAATAAAGCTTGAAAGAAAATTTTATAGAAGTATCATAGTTAGAAACAAAGAGAGAGATGATAGTTTTACTACTTTCATCTTTCAGATTTAAAATGTGGAACCGCAAATTCACATTGCAAACGGATTTTTTTAAAATTTATTTACGGTTCTTAATGATTATTATTACTACTAAAACTGTTGCTACTTCGTTCAAGTTTAGCTTACCTTCTAAATATGGTATGATGAAAACAAAATTAAGGTGTTAATATTCCTCACCATTTAATTTTCTGGGAATAGTTTATTTATATTTCGTGACTTAGTTTACCATTAGAGTTCTTTCGTGAATGCTCTTTCTACTTACCCTTAACCTTTGTGTGTATTTGTCACACGCACAGTTCTATAACGCTGCAGCGTTAGAAAGTGTAACTAAGTCCATTCAAACTCTCTTATTGGTTTTCCGTGCGTAATTTAGCGATTCTTTTCTGTATTCGCCATATAATTGCGTTTGCTAGCGAATTGTTAACTGTTTATTCGGAAAAAAAAATACGCAACGGTTATCAAAATTACGATTAAAGTGTTACCATCTCTCTATAATTAATCAATTTGGTTATTTAAATAATTATTATGACTAAAATGGTGATATTCGTGATTATTTTTACTGCAGAACTCCGAACTTTCCCTCTGAGCGTCTGCGAGTTTCATGCTGCGCGGGCTCATTTTTTTTAGTCTTGGGTAAAGTGCTGGGTATGAGAGGTCTATTTTATCATGAATTTAGTGTACCACCTACCAGTTATGCTGTCCCATGCGGTATTCGTGTCTAGAACGAAGCATAATCGAAAGGCGAGGGGTCTCTCGAATTCTGTCCCCGACTGTACATTAAGTTAAGAGAAAACGTCAGAATAACTGTAACAGAAAAAATTTGTATGTGGGCTGGTGAAATGGTCTTACGACCAAAAACCAATAAATAAATAAAAAAAATATATATATATATACCTGTCACGAATCGGGTGGCTCTTCTTTGGACCTTCTCCTATGCCTCCATTAACCCCTTTTGATGGGGACCCCATACAGAACAACAATATTCTAAGTGAGGATGCACTAGTGAATTATATGCAATCGATTTAACTTCCAGTGTACACTATTTTAAATTACCACCTAGAAATCAGAGCATATGAATTGCTTACCGAATTACCTTCTTAATATGCTCATTCCATGACAAATTATTACGAATTGTTACCAATAGGTATTTAGCGGAATCTACCGTTCTAGGGACAGCGCCATTAAATGTATATTCAGAGCTATATGGTGTCACCTTTTTACTTACACGCATGACTTGGCACTTTTTAGCAGTTAACTGCAACTGCAAGTCTTTACACCACGCAATTATTTTCATAATATCGTCTTGTAACAAAGCGAGTCGTCCTGGGTTTTGATTTCATGATAATATATAATAGCATCATCGCCAAATAGCCTTTTCATCCCACTTATTACGTCGCACAAATCATTAATGTATCGGCGTTGAAGGTTAGAATACGCAGCTACATAACAGTTCAGTGTATGACAACTTTCACCAAAAAGCGAGTCATACAATGGAAGCGTTACCACTGCATTAGAATTTTCCAGGAAAATTTAACCGGGTCATTTTCCCTTGCACTGCGAATATGGAGGCGTTTGTAAATATTGTAGTACCACGTACGGGCTACTGTGATGCAGTGAGTGTTAAATGTAGTTTGTTGCTTGTATTAGTGATGGTATCAAAAAAGGAATGTGGTGTTGACATTACAGGCATACTATTCCGAAAGACACCGAATGGTTCGTCAAGTTTATTGACCCCTTCCGGCGAAAGAAATCTGCAGTGAAATATAACCTCATGTCACACGTACTGCTGAGGCTTTGGATTCAACCAAGGATTTTGGAGCATGATCTAGTGATTAGGAATAGCCCGCACTACAGTGATGGCCAAATCCCGAGTTATGAAAATATCTGGGGCTAATGCTATATCAGTGATTCTCAATTAATGGTACGCGTACCCGCAGGGATACGTGAAGTAGCTTCATGGAGTACGCACAGTAATATCTTGGCTAAAGTAATCATTAAGATAGTTTAAAAAATTACGCAAAAATTACTATCTCCAAATATACATTTACTGAGTATTTGTAACGTTTGTTATTGGATTAAAATTTAATAAATCACTGAAAACAGGTTTTATTTTTATTTATCATTTCAGCTACGTAACGTTGTGCTCTTTTTTTGAAGCGGTACTAGGGAAAAATTAATTGGAAACCACTGCGCTATATTGAACAGCAGGCACCGTTTCGGTGTTCTAGCGGGTAATAACTTTGACTGACACCACTAAATCATTCGGTTCCAGAAATTATGCACAAGCAATCACATACGTCTGAATTCCTTAAAAAGATTTCTGGAGAATTAAACAACAACGCAAAAGTAACAAAACTCAAACTCATTATCCATCAGAATGAACGGTCACAGACAAACAGTTTACTCCCAAAACCTGGACCTCCCTGTTGCTCACAACACCCGCGACCTTGATAACTGCTTCACAGTAAGAGCCATTAGAGTACTTCCAGACACTACCTTCCAATCTGAACTCCGCAGGTGGGCATTGGAATATCAACACATCCTGCAGTCTAGACATCACCCAGACCTTAATTTCCATTAATATCTTCCATCCTCCCCCTATACACCCGTCACTGGCCAGCACAACAGATTCATACAATTTTCAAAAAAATTTCAATTATATATTTTTTTTATTACTATTATTTTTTCAACCTTTTTTTATCTTTCTTATGATTTATACTCGCGGTTATATTATCGTTGCTACCACCCATCACAACCTCCGACGGTCTATTGCATTTCTATATGAGTCGCTGCGTCGAACGCAAGTCTTGCGCAAGCCCAGCCATTTGCATTTGTTAACTTGAAAAAGGGATTTACCAGAAATATTGTATTTCTTTGTTTTTGTGTTGTTTTGTGTTGCTGCTGCCCTCCTACCTTCAACTTTGGTGAGTGTTGGGTGTATTTCATCTGTCCTTTCCATATAAGGTAACAAAAAAGTTATTCTTAAAGGAATTTATTATGTAATAAACATACTGATTATTTGTTTCAAATTTATTCAAATTTATAACTTTCTCTTGAAGATTTTTATCCAAACAAACTGTGGTTTTTGTGCTGAAAAGTATATGATTTATCATTTCACATAAGTGAGATGTTCTAACTGAAATCATGCTTCGTAATGTTACTAAGTTCCAGAATTATTTACGAGCATACTAAAAAAAGTTAACGTATCACAGATTTCTTGTTGACGTGGGCCAAGTGTGGACGTTTTCTGTCGTTTATTTTTCCGTTTTAATTCTCTTACATAGTTTCAATTCTTCGTATCTCACGGAAATCTATTTGGGTCCATTTACTCACTACAGTCAGTTTGTCAATTAATACCTCGCTGTGTTTTCTGGTGGCTTCACGCCTCGTCGACGCCGATATCATTAGAGCCGGAAGTGAATGAAGGCAATGAAGGGGAAGGAATTCGGTCTTGGCCGTTTGAAGGAATTATCCCGGAATATGCCTGCAGTGATTTCTGGAAACTATGTATAACCGAAATCTGGCTGGCTGGATGCGCACTGAAACCGCGTCCTCCCGAATACAAAGCTGAGTTAAGAAATAAGAGAACTGTGTTACGAAGGACGTACAACCCCGTACAACTTTCACCATAATGACCTGACAGCAATTTTTTATACTCGAAATCGGCTGATGTTGACGATTGGGGCATCAGTGACCTTCATAAGGAATTATACTGCTCTGAGGTTTTCGCGCGCAACGAAATGGATATTACCACCCCTTCCTCTCCTTTCCTGAATAATACATTCTCATCTGAAAACATTCTTTGATCCTTTGCTTATGCAGTGATGTCATCTGTTTTTGGATGTATACATGATATTTGGAGTTGCTGAGTAAATGGCTAGATTTACAACACTGCTTTCCGTTTGGAATCTAAATTTGAAAACTCAGCACGCTTTTCAGCATTTTCCATAACCGGTCTGTTCGCTCCGATGTGTATGTGTGAAGCTGACTAAATGGCTTTAAAAGCCGAAGGCAATATTTTTAAAAAAACCTATTCAGTTCAGGTCCAATTTTTATTTAGTATGCTAAATAACTTAACATTTTATCTAATAAATCTTGCTTTTGGAAACAATCGCAGAAAAATTATTAAAAAAACATATCCGAGCTAGTTGAGTCTTGTACAATTTTGGTACTGTGCTCAAATGGTCTGAAAAGAAATGATGTAGAAGTCAGAAGGCAGTTGGTTGGTACAAAAATCGAAGGCCGACACGGATCTCCAACGCCAAGCCACGTTGCCAATAGTTAGTCACTGGAATACAGTCAAATATACTATGACTGATACCATTTGAATCAATTTGGCTTTAATTAAGTCTAAAAGAAGTACACTTCCAATGAAATATGTAGATCAATATTAGCTAAATAAAATGTTTCGCTGGCAACTTCCAAGCAATGTAAGATTGTTATTTATTTACAGAATATGGTCAATATTGCGAAAAAAAAAATAAGTTTCTAAGTAATAGTATTTGTTTCTAAGTAATACTATTTGTGGGATAGACGAGGTGACAAAAGTGTTCTGAAGTTGAATATCTTGACAGGCCCTCACTTCTATAAAAAAATGTTCGTCTTCTACTAGACGAGCTCTAAACATAGATATCCCATGTTCTGGGTTAGAATTTTTTTCGCATTCGGGAGGACGCGGGTTCAAATCTACGTCCGGCCATCCAGTTTCGGTTTTCCATGTTTTCCCGAAATCACTTCAGGCGAATAACAGGATGGTTCCTTCAAAAGGACATGACTGGATTCCTTCTCGTTCCTTCCTCTCCATCATTCCCCAACTTCTTAACTTTGACGAGCCATTAACGCCTAATCAAAAAAACATAATTGCTTTTATTTGGATAACAGAATATAATTTTTTTTTTAAATTACTTTTTTTTTTAGCAAAATAAATGACTTGTGGAAATTTGATGTTAAAATGTCTCTGTTTTCCATTGGGAACAAAAATATAAAAACTGTGATACGAAAACTGCAGATTATTTGCATCGTAGGCTGATTTATACAACACAATTTTAATAGATCCGATTTAGCTTCAAATGAATATTTATTCACAATACACATAGCAGAAAGCGAATAAGCATAGCAAAAAGTGTAGTATAAAATCTTTTATTCACGTTTGCTACGTGTTAATTAGTGGCACTGGGCACATATAATGATAATTGGTATGTTTCAGATGTTATTGAATAATAGTTTCGTAGGTAAATGGTCTAAACCGATGATGATTCGCAAAGTGTGTAAATGTGGGTCCACCCACGATCACTATCAATTCAGGCGTGTCGTAATTTCACCTTTTTAGTGTAGTCACAGTTTTTTCTTAACGGTTTCGTTATTTTCGATTTTGTATTCGACACTGAGAAAAACATTAATTGCGGATCAGAAACTACCAATATTGTATTTTTAAAAGAAAAATGTGTAAAAAGACGAAACAGTAGTATAGGTACAAATGTTTTCACTAGGTATCAAAATTTTGCTCTACCCTGTTTTTTTGTAATAAAGATAAACATAAAATTTTCATTTTGATCGTTTCATTAAATGTCTGAATGAAGATAATAAGTATTTTCCTTTCTTACACAGTCCACACTATAAGAAAACCCTGTCATTGTAAGAAGTACAGTGTCAGCTGTGAAAAACATATTTGATATAACATTGGTTAGGAAACCTCGTATTTCGAGGTGGGGGAACTAAGGAAAAAAATTAATTCAGCAAATGGTCTACAGGATAAATATATTTTTGGCCCTCTGATCTGAAAAAATTGTCTTAAAATTGAAAAACTAGCTTCTGATAACACAAAAAACTATGAAGATCTGGAATTCTGTATCTTGCTAGCTGGGTGGTTAGTGTGGTTAAAGGTCAACGGTTTGATTCCCAATGTCGGCTGGAATTTGTATGACCCCTTGAGTTCCTTTTTTGTATTTGTCAAAGCAAGTTTCTGTACGTGAAGATCAACAAAAAAAAAACCGTCGTGGTTCACATTTTACGATAAATTATAGGTCTCTCATAATATAAGCAGACTGCGCAGCTAATTGAAGCCCTGTCGGTAAAGCTACTAATATTTCTTGCTGTTCTCCTGGGTGTTCGCTTGTTTTCCTATACTCTTTACTGTGTACCTGCAGGGAGGAAGTAATATTTGAAGTATTTTGCATGGCTTGGACGCGTCGTCACCTGGGCAGGTGGCGTGCGGGTAGCTAAGCCCCAGGCGCGGCGCAGCGTGGATTATTTAGCGAGCATTTAGCGGCGCAAAGTTTCCACCAAGCGGATTACACTCTGCAGTCACAACAACCAGGCTGACAAACTCCACGCAGCGACTGCTTCTGTTCACACGATCTATTCCCGCTCTCATACTTATACAATATTCTGAAGTGAATGCGTAGTTCAATTTGGTTCAGTACTGTAGGGGACACAAAGGAAAAAGCTACAAGACAAAAACGGTAGATACGGTTTTTATCGCTCCTCAGAATGTTTCATCTACCTGGACACTGACTGAAATTACAGAAGGTAAACTTAAAACATCTCAAATAGCTATAAAATGCTGAATGTTCGCTAAAAAAAAAAAAAGACGAAAAGAGAGCATCTGTCATGAACCACCAATGTCACAGACCTCTTAGGGAAAACAGCCACGTTGAAGTGACAGTGGGTTGGTGATGATGCTCGGAGGAAATTTGGACAAAAACCAAGTTGGAGTAAAGTCCAACAGATCATCAGAGTCCCAGAGAAAGACCACCAGACAGATGAGACAAATCCTGGAGTTAGATGTCAGAAAATCGACCAACACTCATTATTCCATGATTGAATTATATCACTCGATAGGCAATGACCAAAGAGTTTACTAAACAGGTTTGGGATTGTGGGATTTGGCGCTCACCGTATGGAAATGCAACACAATTTTGGACACGTTTCTCCCAGTCTGAAAATTTCTGCACAGTTTAACTTTCATATCGTAGAAAACAATCGACAACTCGCATAATGTTATGTCGCTTTCAAGTATAAAATATTAGTGTCAAATCATCACATTTAATATGAGTGGGGTTGAAGTCGTACTACACCGCTCAAAAAGCAAAGTCGGAATGCGGAAATCGTATTCGGTTGGTAAGAATATTTCTGCTACCATCTTACGATATCCAGGAATTACCATATAAGTGAATAACGTAGTGTCAGGGACACAAAGAAGTATCCACGGAGGCGACGATTTCCTACGCTCGGCTGACATGAAATCGTCTCTTTCAATTAGTGTATTACCCGATCTTCACAAAACAACTTCCGGTCCTTAGTCCACGTTCTCTACTGTGTCGGATATGTGTTAGAAATGAACAATATATATTTTATGTTAGTATGAGGGCATTCGGTAAAGGAAATTTGAGAATAGCCGGTCTTAATGCGAAAGAATACCAGTCAAAATTGATATGAACAGCGAGACATTCCTGAAACTTCTAACACGTTCCAACAAGCATTTTCGTTCCACCGCCGCCGCGTAATTAGGCCAAACGAAAGAATTACCTGCCCTTATAACAGGAACGCATTGTCCAGCGAAGAAGAGTTCTTAGTCACCACGAGGTTGTTACCCTTTTTTTTAACTGCTTAACGTCTCTTAACAGCGAAGTCTTTAGAGACGGCAAAGGATGGGAGGCAGGGAATGGGAAGGAATTCGGCCATGGCCTTTTGAAGGAAGCATCCCGGCATTCACCTGGAGAGATTTGGGAAACCATGGAAAACCCAAATCTGGATGCCCGGACGGGGATTCGAACCGCCGTCCACCCGAATGGGAGGCCAGAACGATAACCGTCACAGCACCACGCTCGGTGAGGTTGTTGCCCGCAGGAAGCCCCGCGGAAGCGGCACTGTTACGATCTGATGGAAGATCTCCAGATACCAGGTCTAACAATATCAATCTTAGCTTACGATTGTGCTCAAGGGCACTGGCAGTGCTTTGCTCGCCGGGTTAGATGTTTAGACCTAAGGGAGTTTTGACAAACAGAAAGACACAAGCCAGGGAGCACCATGTCCCTGTGCCGGGATAGCGTAGATTGTAATATTTGGGAAACAATCTTTGAAGCTGGCCAGCAAAACTGAGCGGATCGTGATTGTTCTTTGGGCGCTGGCATGTGTTGAAAGAGGAGACTTTGTGCCGATCTGCCTTGAATAACACACCTTCATGGAAAAGACAAAGTTAGCTCACACGATCTCAAGTGGGCATACAATATAACCTATGCCCATTTAATTTGAAAGTAATGCAGGCATTTTTCATAAACTTCTTATTTTTGTATTAACTTTTTGAGTGCAGTAATACCATCAACCTATTCTTAACCTTATGAATTTTCAATCCTTTCAAAGTTTCAGGTAAATTTACAAACATTTTCCTGGGTAATTTATTACAATCTCAGACTCTCTTACCAAGAAATAAATTTTTTTCACTCTTTTGCGCTTGAAATTTGTTAGAAATTGTGTTCATAGTCATCTTTCGCTTCAATGAACTCTTCCACCAATATCCTACCAAGCCTCATCAACAATATATACCTTGTAATAGTAAGCTTCCGCAACCAGAGTCAGCTGTTTCTTGGCAAACTGCCATAGAAGACCGCAGTAGGACAATCGAAACGTCGGCTGCTCGCGTCATGACGCGACGTCACCCGTATAGCCAACAAACAGCTCTCTTCTTCGCGTTTTTCTGTCTAAGTTACTCCTCATGCAGCTTCTTCTTCGTATCAGTTAATGGCCGTGGTCTGCGGAAATTTCCACAGACTTATCTACCACCCTCATTCACCCTCACAAACTCCTATACTTGATACCAAAATTGAGGGCCTCATATTTCACCGCCATATTTAAGCCACATTCCGACCATCGTTTTGCAACCCAGCTGTCTGCTACATCTACCAAATACAAAAGTTTGAAGAAGATCGGCACATATGTCATAGTGAGAAGTGTGAGGTATGATAGTGCTCATTAAATTACATCTTAAAATTTTCAGATTCGCATGATGATAATCGTGATCTTTTGTATGATTTTCCTGTGGTTATCGCTTACGTTCCGCATTACTGACGAGGTACGTGAAAAAGAGAATAATAAAATCTGTGTAATTATGTAAAAGGAACTATTACCTGATATCAATAAGAACGTGTGAGAGTGTACAACTCCGTTGCATCGTGAAGCTGTCGGTAATTAGTCGCTGACCCGCATCCTCTCTCTCTCTCTCTCTCTCTCTCTCTCTCTCTCTCTCACACACACACACACACAGTACATTTATTCTGGAAGTCTACATCATTTTTGTTACTGCACATGTTTTATTTTTCAAGTATTTTTGTTTACCATAGTACCAACAAATCAAGACGGCACAGCATTTAATTATAACCACTCATACCAGAGGCCGGTATCAAACCGGCAAGTCCAGCAACTGGAGGCTAAAACGCCAACATCTACGTTGCCAGAGTCAGCGAGCTGATAATGTTTTAAATTGCGATTTGATCCTATCTAGTATTCATTTCTCGTGTCCTAGCTTCCAACAGTTTTATTTTTTCCAATCGTCCGGTTTTGGAATTCTCTACACCATACCAATTCTTATACCAACTATCCAAACTCTTCTAACCGTTATGGCTATCCGGTTTCCATAAACCACTCCACAGTCGTATACTGGCGTTACTTCGTAGAAGCCATGACCGATTTTCTTTAAATTCCTTGTTAATGAAGTGCAGCACGTCCCGATATTCGAATATGTTATTTCTGTTGCCAACATCCCTCTGGGTTGGACATTTTACCGATATCTGACATAGAAGACTCGGTTTACGTTAAAACACACTATTTGGTAAAAATTTATATTAAAAGCGGATCCACGGGCGGCGGGGACACAGTTAACCTCACCGCAGCGCAGCCCACCACGCACAACTGTGACAGCGGTAGCGAAAACGTCAGGGGTTAGCAGTAACCAAGATTATTTAATTCTTAGAAAAATAATATTTTTGTATTAACTATCGAAAATGATAAACAAAAAATCGCAAGTATTCATTCTGACATCAAATATTATGTATGAAGAGATATTGCAAATTGTAAATATGGCCACATTAATAAACTCTCCTTGCTATTTTGTGTGTAGACACCGCTAAGATTTATTGCTAAAAAACCATCAAGAGACTGAATAATTTTTTAAGGGAAAGGGGTAAAGAGAGGATGGTTGAAGGTGCGAAAGCTTCCCACTTGTTCTGCAGGTGATGATAATAACAACAATAATAATAACACATCCTACGTCTGCAGTGATATCGAGCACACTACCATCATCTTAGCTTATCTGCGTCTCATTCCTACGACGTTAGTCGCATTACATCATAAGCTTTGTGTCTCAACACAGTCCACCGAACTTTTTATCACCTTCCTTTTCAATCTCAACTCCAACGACAACTTAGATGAAGACGTTAAACGCTACGGGAATGACTGTAGGAAACGTGAGGGCAGCCAGTTTACTGGCGGAGCAGTAAAACCAGTTTGTGGTTACGGACCTGTTTATTATTTAATGTTGTTCTCTGCCTCTGCAGAACCCGTGCAAGGTTGCAAGCAGCTCCCCTCCTTCATTCGCAGGTTCGCGTATCAGCCGTACCGAGTGCCGTAACAAGCAGAGGGACGGGAGGTTATGAACAGTATGTTCGTATTAGTGAACTGGCTATAATCAGAGACCTTAGTCTGCATCTAGGCTGTTGCTATAATGTTCTCATAGCCATTTGAAGATTACGCAGCTAAAAGTGAAGACGATGGTAATAGATAAATTGTTAAACATTAGTGTGATGATTAAATTACTATTGGTGGTTTTGCTGACTAGCTTCGGGTAAGCTGAGCATTCGCAGTAAGCACAGAGGGAAAACGTAGCTTACGTCACACGATGGGCTGTCGCTTGCACAGCACAAGAAGAGAATCTGGGACAGCTTACCTGAAACAAAAAAGAAGAGAAAAACAATGTCAGAAACATCGTTGCCGAGCACTTGATCTAAAGCTTTTGTTTATCATTATCTTAGGGCTAAGGATACTCCATTTCGATCGTTCAATATTGTTCACTGTGTAACTTACGTAGCACAATTAAGTTTGAAGAGAGTTGTGGAAAAAATCGCTTATATGTTATAGGTAGCAATTCAATACTTTACCCTTAACCTTCATTTCAAACTATACTGTCGATAAATTTCCCCTCGTTTATGAACTGTAATATTTAATGTTCAGTGAACATGAGAAAGAGGAAAACTGAAATGTTTTAACTCATTGTTTCCAAGCAAGTGGGTGAGCGGTAACGGTCTGGCCTGGTATTTGGTAGGACGCAGCTTCTAAACCCCTACCGGCCAATCAGATTCCGGTTATCCGTAGATTTCCGAAATGTGTGGTTCATTCAAAAGGAAATGGCCGAATTCCTTCCCGTCCTTTGGCTCCCCTGTACTTTTCCGTCTCAAACAACTTCGATATCTACAAGGCGTAAAGTAATAAAAACAAAGAACACTCTGAAATGATAATAACGTTATACAAAAGTGAATTAATCTTAAAGCTTTGCTTCTTAAAACGTACAAGCATAATTTTTGCATCTTCATTCACTTTTTCAAGGAACAGCTTTCTATTCTATCCCGATTATGTACAAAACTAGATACTGCACTTCCTTTTTATATTCTTAGTTCTACAAAAAGCTGTAAAGAAACAGAACCTATCGTAAAATTGTTTCGCTCATCAGAGTGTGGAATTTTTTGATGAAATCCTCCATCTCTAAATACCCTGGCTTAATTTATTTGACTCAGTATACCAATTACAACCTACGATCATATTTATCTGCACATATGTTCTTTCCTTCTATTCTTCACTGCACTAAATAACGGATTCCGCATGTCTTAATATATAACTCCTCAACCTGTGTTTTCTTTGAAGTTGAAGGAGCTAAACAATCATAACGACCTCCTTGCTACATAAAATTTTGCAATATGCCAACTACATACATTTAATAAGTCATTAATGCACTGGGCTTTTATCCTCCTTCAATTTATGTGTTATGTCTGAGCTCTAAAGCAAATATTTAAATATTTTACTTTGTATTGCTATGGTATCAATGCAGCAAAATATTTTCGTTTGTGCAGGTTGGCAACTTAAAAACTTCATGAAATATTACATTGTTTGTCGCTATTTGCACAGATACTCCTTTTGGTTTCGTATGGAACCAAGTTACAAAATTATTTTGTTTGGAATGTATTCGTGTGCTGAATGCATGCTGCTCCGATGTAGGCAGCCACTCTGCACAATATTCTGTAGCAATTGAGTCTCGGTCGTGAAGTGGAAAGCATTCACAAGAGAACGGTAATCCCCGAAGCATTTGCAGCGTAATATCTTAAGTACCAATGAATCAGCGAGGCATCTCCTGTGAGACCTGCAACGAGAACAATTACAAACTGGAGTTTTATACAGTGGTGCCAACTGACGAGATGGAGAGAGCAAACTAATCACTGAATGAAATACCGAAGCGGTGGTACAAAACCGTTAGAAGCAGTAGGAGGGTGTCTAGTTGCTTTGGTTACTGCTGTACCTAGTGTAATTATTATTAGCAAAGTTTTTTTTTTTTTTAGAATCAGTTAATCTGAAATACTAGTTAAATTGGCGATATTAATGATATTTTTACCTTCCAAACAAAGCGATATCTTGAGTCAGCTACACTCGCCTATCTACATAACAATGTAACTACCCTTAGGAAAAATCATAGCATTAAATACAAATGTGACGTGGTAATATGAATAACTCTCTTTGAAATCGATGATTGATGATTAATAACGTACTGTGGCAGAAAAAAAAAATCAGAAAAAATGCATACATTTTAATAGTTCTGTTTATTGTGCACGATATAATGTCCCTCTTATTTAGCTGTAACAGACTATACTTAGTTCCATTACTCTGTAACAAACCTTCAAAACAGCAATGAAACAACTTCAACGAACGGACAACCAATTGCTGTCTTATTAGAAAACTGGAATATTGGTAGAAACAAAAATTTACCATATAGTTTCGTAGAAAAGTTAATTGAATGTTATTAACAAATCTGAAATATCTTTCGTTATCAATGCGTGCTGTGTCAACCGAAAGAGCTTAAACATTCAAATACAAGCATTATTCAAGATTGTAAACATTCTTCCCTGAAGTATTTAAAAACTTTCAGGGACACAACAACGAAGCCTAGAGACACTAAAACATATGCAAATAAGTAATCTCTCTATGAAATTAGACGCTTTAACTATCTATAAAGTGACGTATTACAGGACTACAATGGAGAAATTGAGAAAAAGTTCTAGTAATTTTCAGACACGTGTGCAACAATGAATAGACTTCTCTTTGGCAAAGCACTAGATTGCTGGTTTTTTAGGCGATGTCATTTCCAAACCTAATTTGCTATAGAGTATAATGATTTATCAACACATTCAGCTCACACAAATTCTAGGTGTGGAAATGACTTGCTTAAAGTCTACTAAGTGATGTACAAGATGAGAAATATTTAGATATCAGAAGGATAGGGAACATATAGTATAAAACTGAAGTACTACCTTCTACTTACAAGGCACATAACTCAAGCTTTTTTATATGAAAGTAATTCCTTCGGGAATTAGTTCGATTAGCAGAGGTTATTCTTCGTAGTGATGGCAGTGGTAACAGCAATGTTAACAGTTGCACTAATGTCCCGAAATTCGTTAATTACAGCCATGTAGAGTAATCCAAGGTTCGCAAATTGCTTCAAAGAAGTAATTAGGTACAAGCCCGCCACCATGTGAAAGCTGCCATGCTTGTTCATTAAAAGCGAGTCTTATTAAACACGAGCTTCTAATTGCACTAATAGCGTTTCAACACAGTAAAACATTTACACGAAAACGTTTCTACGTCCGCATATAAAACTTAGCATCCTGCAATGTGCACAAAGAATGAGCTAAAAAGTATAATTATGTCTAATATGGTTCGCATTCTTGTAATATTGTCCTTTAAATAACTGATGTATGTATTTTCTAGTCAACTTATTTTGTTCATGGAATACTTCGAAATTAAACTGGCCTCTATTACACATTACACACGATAAATGTTCGTTTTACGATTCTTCAAATGCTACACTTTCTTCGGCTAAAGTGCCATACCCAGGGCAGAAGACAGAGAACTTCTTAATATACTAGAAATATTACATTGCGTTTGTATACAGCGAATCATATTTCACCGCAATTTCCTCTTGGTATTATGACTTTAGAGTTAAGGAATATAATATTTAAGACTTGGTTCTAACTAATAATTCCAATATTTATTAAAACAACTGCCCTCTGAGTAAAATACAGTTTAATTTCAAAAATTTATTTAACATCAAATAAAAGCTATACTGGGAGAAGAAGAAAACGCAAGCATCCAAGAAGTGATTGATCTGACGTACCCCAAAGATGGGTGATTCGAAGAAAAAAAAAGAAAAAAGAAAAGCTATCGAATTCTGTAGAGCAATTACCATCAGCTTTTTTAACACTGAGATAATAGTATCAACTGACTTCACAGTGGAATATACTTCAGAACCGATATGCTTAATATCAAGACTGCTATTATTTTTAACCGGAATTTAGTATAATTTTCGTTGTGTAAGATGGTAATAAACAGGTGTACAAAGAAGTAATAAACCTAATATGATAAAGTGGATTGACAATCTACCATGTGACGGTATAACGCACGAAATTATAAAAATGCCTGAATTATCGAGTAAGTAAAGAAAATATCTAAACGTTAATCTTCATCACCACAGAGCTATTTGTTTCTTCTGTAAACTTAACTTCACCTTTGAATTGTTCACATGTTACGTGAAGATAAGAGTATAATCAATTATATCATTAAAATTATCAAGTTAATGACGAGAAATGAATTTCTAGCGAAGTGCTGTAACACCAAATATTACAAATCGAATAAGGAAATTAAAAACAAAACGAATTGGAATGAAAGGGCACTTCAAGAAATTTATACCAGCCGGCTTATATGATACTGAAATTTTCTAGTTACATCGCTGGAGCAATGGGCAGGTAAAGAATTGAGAGATAAATAATGCGATGAGGGAAGGGATAAAACAATATAATTCAGATATTAGGAAGGATTAAAAGAAAATTAATGGAAAGACAAGAAGATGTGGTGTATGACATGCGAGATGATTAAATCTGTTACAAGGTAGCTAATTAGTGCTAAATGAAACTAACATATGCCATACCTCGATCTGAAATCAAAATATTTATATTAGATTCTGAACTAAGAGATTGTGGTAGCTTGTAACGTGATAATTTGAACCTTTCTCTCACTGCACAATTAATATAATTTAATTACAATTCCTATTACTAGCCAAAACTTTTGCGCCGCTACAACCAAATGAAATTCGGTCAAAACGCTCCTGACTTGCAGAAAAGTGAACACAACTGCTTAGCACATTTTCATAAATCGTAACACGAATTTGAAAATCTCACCGGACGCGAAATTAGGCACTGATACGGTCACTGATTTCAGTAAGTTGTCACTTTCTGCAATTATTTAGGGTTACTTGCAAAACGTTTATGTAGCGGTTCTACACAATTATTTATCATTGAATTTTCAGTTAATTTGGTGTAATTTAGTAATGAAATCAAAGCCTTCTATCAATTATTTTTTCGTAAACAGATTGTCACATTGCTCACAGACAGTACTCTGCTTTTAAATTGAAACATTCTGCAGCGCTGAAAGTGTTGCACTGTTAGGAGTGGTATTAGCTCTGTTGTGGAGCAAGCGCGGCAGGCTGCATTGCGCGGCGGCCTAAGCGGCAGGCGTGCCGCCTACCTGAGGAGGCGAAGAACATGGCGGAGCGGCGCGCCAGCATGGTGCTCACGGCATGGCGTCCCGGCGCCCACTGAGCGTCGGCCCACCGGCGCAGACGCCGCTGCGACGGCGCCCACTACCTGCCGGGCGCCGCGCAGTGCACAGCGAGCGCTGCGCGGGGCCACAGCACTAGACCCACTCACCATGCTCGAAACCGCCTCCATTTCAAACAACGATTAAAAAGGGTTCCATACGTTCTGACTAAAAAAAGGAGCTCTTACAGTTACGATCATTTGTGCATTTGTCGCATGAACACTTTAACTCGGAAACTTTTAATTCAGCACTAATTAACTTCTTTCTAACCTCAAAACGATTTTAACACGAAATTTCTAAAAATTATAGGGCACGAAAATAATTATAGGACATATACTAAGAATCTAGATTTCCCATGATTTTCGGAAATCACTCCAAGCAATAACGACCACAATGTCGACGATGTGTGAAGCACTAAGGAAAAAACCTGTTCTTGATATTTATAAAAGATATAACAATAGATGGGGTAAACATGTTTGTAGGTTTGATAAACATGGAGTCCAAAAAATAGTTTTCAAATACCGCCGCAAAAGCAAGCGAATCGTAGAAGACACCCAGGAAAGAAAGTGATATATGCGAGATCATAAGAGATAGACCTAAACCTTCAAGCATGATAGCGATCTTGCATTACGAAAAGACTAAAACGTTCCCAGATCTGAAATTAAATCAGAGATTTGAAAATTTTTTCTTCAAGCGATTTCACATCCAAAACATGTTAATATATCGTAGAAGAACTTTCAACAAAAGAGAATCATTTGACAATCCATTCCATAATTCTAGATTTGAAGTTACTTTATTTCTCCCTGTAACTATATTTCAATTTATAACACTGCTCTAAAGTAATTCTATTGGGTTATACGAGATATTGGCGTTGGGATTTTCCTCACCAGCAAAATTGAAAGATGTTAATAAATTGATCTTCGAAACATTAATATTCAAGATAAAGCATCTTGAAGCGAATTTCATTTCTGTCTGCTCTTCGGTGCCATTTTAAAAAGACTTTAAATTGTCAAATTTTGAAAATGAGTGATGCATTTCAAAGTAAATGTGCTGTCAGAGGATAAATTGCTACGCGGAGCATTTTATTACATCGATTCAAATAAAAGGTTGATAAAGCTGCTGGGAAATAACCCGAAAAGTCATTCACACCAGCTCAGCGACACAAAGACTACATGAATCGAACACACAGGAAAAAACCTTAACCTGACAGAATACAATCACTTAATTTTGACGTTTAAACAATATGTTGTACAATAGATAAAAAATAAAAATTACAAGCATGCTGTGATTTATCAACCACACTAACATGTTCAAATACTTAATGAAGATTGGGATGAAATTTTTTACTAACCATGATAAATACTGTAACAATCCACCCGGCATATCGGTCATGAATTCATGATAAACGTCTGCTTTGAAATAATATAATCCACATATTCAAAATAGCACTTTAGAGGAAGTAATGTTGCATGCTAATATTGCTGTACAGTTGCATCAGGAACCAAAGTGGTGATTGAGTTTCAATAGTGTCGCAAGACATACCATTGGTTCACCTGATGTTAATGAATAAAGCCTGTGTCTTTATGCCAACACCGCTGAGTCACTTTCTGAACCATTAATCACACATCCCGTTAAGAGTTTTATTGTTAAAAACGAAATAAAAGTTATTTCGGTGTTTAATATGTACAGAAATACTACAGTTTAGCTGGGCAGTATACTAATAGTTTGTCAGATCATTCGAATTCAGTAAAATGGCGATATTTTTTACGGATCTTTCTCAGTCACTCGGGGCAAAAATTTATTATTTTCTCACCGATCTCCCTTCCATTAATTCTGAAATCGCACTAATTTGAATTTATGGTGTGCTGTCTGTCTGAGTTTTCTTCAGCACCTTTGCCTTTGTATTACATTTTTGTAATTTCTCACAATTTTCATCTTGGTGATGGGTGATTTCCACATCATTCCCTATATGTTGCAGTTCAACGAAAATTGTAGGTGGCAGAAGGTGCTATACACTAAAATCACTCTTCACTTAAATCTCTAGAGGCCC
Organism: Vandiemenella viatica; assembly: GCA_031002005.1. Lineage (NCBI taxonomy): Eukaryota > Metazoa > Arthropoda > Insecta > Orthoptera > Morabidae > Vandiemenella > Vandiemenella viatica. Next base: position 59,725,986 of record CM061919.1, on the reverse strand, counting down.
GAGGGAAGAAAATAATTCACATAAGTTTCAGTAAGACATCTAATTACCCTGGTCTTATCTATCCCGTCATTGCAACCGAAGTAAGTTGGTGAGAGAAGTATTCCACTTCTGTCGTAAATCTCAGAAATGACTCAAATTTTACTCATTAAAATTATTGAAAAACTACGTTTTCTGTTTATATGACAGTTCCAGTTCATTCGCCTATCAGTTCTGTGACACTTTCGTAAAGATGTGACAAGTAGCCACATTTAGCAATACAATACATTCATTTTCCATGGATCCCAATATAAGAGACTGGCTCTGTGGGATGTGGAAAGTTATCAGTTTACAGACAAACATTTACATAACAAAACCTTACAGATGAATATATCAGGATATGCGCTGTCATAAAATAATATGTACACTAACTACATCATTTACATTTACACAGACTACTGGCAAGTTTTTTATTATTTGACGTACATTCTCTGTACATTCACAATACTATTAATAAACCCCTTGCGGGACGGATCCAATACAGCACAATAATTTATAGAAGAGTTTTATACGCTATTTCAATTTCAGATGTTACAATTCTTCAAAAATTGACCTATGAATGACAGTTTACAATTATCATACAACTGATGTTATAAGATGATCGCATTTAATGTAGCTTTTTCTTTAAGGCAATGAACCTATGTATTCACGAAAAAGTGATTTTGTTCTTTATGAGCAATACCTGGCATTTTTTAAAGTTTGACTTAATCTACAATTTAATAAAAGAAAGTTATAAATTTTACATTACGCCGTATGCTCTGTGCCACATACTCCCTATGTTGGATTCGACTCTTGGGGAAATAGTAGCATTAGTCCGAACAAGAAAGAATGAAAAACTGCTTACTGTTTTACGTGTCGTCAACGTCGAAGTCATTAAACGCGGAAAAGGTCTGGGAACAAGGAACTGGAAGGAATTCAGCCCTAGCCTTTTGAATTAACCATGGCTGATTTCTCCTGAAGTAATTTCAAGAAACCATGAAAAATTGATGGCTGGATGGGAAATCGAACACACGACTCCCCGAATGCGAGGCCAGAGCGATAGCGCGCATTTACCACGTTCGGTGATAATGTTACAAAATCTAACTAGCCGAATAATAAATATTTCATGTCAGTCTCATGGGCGAGACAGTTAAGACTCTATGCGACTCGTGGTGCTCAATATGCTGTTAGCTGTTTCGAGTCCTGGTGTTAGCATTCAGAACTTGGTCAGCAGTGTAGGAGAGGTGGCGATCTAAGATTCCTATCTCCTCACCTTCTACCAAAGTCCTACGTTAAATCCCAAATCTTTCTGCAATGGGTATTACATGAGAGCATACGCTACTGTTGATGGTTCTCTCTCTACTCTTCGGAAGAGCAGACGTGAATAAGGCGGCAGCAAGTATCCACCATCACAGCATAGTGAGGTTAGCAACACGAAGAGGAAACATAAATGACCACCGTCCACCTACATCCACGTTTAAAATGAAACCCAGAATCTGCTTATTGATTGCGTTTAATTTTTGATGGAATTCCATTTTTTTTTTCTTTTACCCACTGTTAGTCCGCGTTTTTTTTCCAAACATCGAACAAACGTATCGACAGATAAATCATATCATCGTTTGGCATTATTGACCAAGATATCCCGAAGGATTGTTCGGCCGCCAGGTGACAGGATTTTCGATTCGCCGCACTGTGCGCACCTTTTCGTGACTAACCAACCTCACCCGATAATACTGCCGGTTATAGCAAGCTGTGCCAGAGGTCAAGGTCGGCTTAAGGGCTTTTGAAAAACACAACAAAGACCGGTATTCTAACAGGAGACCTTTCACTCTACAGTTAACCACTGAGCCACCAGACCACTACTATCGCCAGAGACGTCATCACACGAATTGAGCAACGAGAGCTTGCTCGTGACAGATAAATCTTGGAGGATTACACACAAACACAATCGAAGCTTCATTGTGATAGTGTTCTAACTTGTGCTGTGCATCCCACTAGGTTGCAACGGAGCTACGTATCCGCAAGTTTGGAACATCCACATCAAAATCCTACATACGCTTCCACAACTTTTTATGCGGATGTATAACAGAGATCTTGAGTAAATTGTAAAATATGTATATATCTTATTATTTTCTCTTTATACGAGATTCACTAGATAACAACAATGTGGTTGTTTTTCTCACTATCCTGCAATAAACGTTACAATGTACTGCACGGTATTGTTACCTAAGCGACAAAATTGCAAGTTTGAACTTGCGTGTAAAGCACAGCGACCTATTCGCGATCCAACTTGTAGGATCTCCATGTAGAAAAAACATACGATGCGCTCACCCATTCACACTACTAGAAGGGGTCCAATAAGAAGTTACAAGCAGTCCTTTCCACTCGTACTTTCTCGCGGCACATCAATGTGTTAGTCACACACTAGTAGGAAGTTTCCTCCAATCACAATCTAATGCCATAGCTTTTTCGACCCGTGTTGGTTGTGTGGGAGTCCAACAACATCCATCACGTCGCACATGTAGCCCTGAAAACTCTTTTACGGCCCAACATGAGTCCTACATCGGAAAATCGGATCATTGGACTGTGAATGAGCCACTATATTGGTGGAAAGGTGCGTGGCGGGCACGGAGATGTTAGGTGGCGTAGCCTTGTGCTAGAAGCTTGAATTAGTGGAGCCGCCAGCTCAGCAAATTTCATATGACAAAGATTGTTTTGTTGACGCGCGCATAAATACGGTGCGTAAATAATTTAATTCACCTGTGAAATCATCTCACGTTTTCTTTTATTGAAAGAAGTGGAAAAAATATATCAGTATTACAGTATTATATGGAAATTCCGTTTATGCAAAATGTAGGTTTTGTCATAAATATTTTTACATTGATTTTATTTTTAATAAAAATTTTAAATCAAAATAATTTTAAATTCATTTTCCAACTCCGCTTCCGCAAAACACCCGCATCCGCGGAGGTCAAGCACTGAACATCCGCATCCGCAAAAGACGACCTCCGTTATGACCCTGCGTGCCGCTGTGACTGCCGATTTGTCTCCTATGTGAGTCGAGGTGTGTTGTCCTTGATTACGTGGCAGCCCACACCTGTGTCGGTACTTAACAGCCATCTGATAACTCCCTGCTAATTGCGAAACCACCCGCGTGGGCGTCAGTAGTAAATTGCGTTTGCCTTCCTGCAACGGAGACTCATTATGAGCCAGCTTAATACTAGGATCATACCTCTCCCGAATCCAAAACGACTGTGTGCATTTACTGTCTACAGAATGACGGAATATTACAATTAATATCATCTCTAGGTGAATGAATAAAGAGATGGCGATAGCCTCCTTTATCCCGTGACCCAAGCTGGTGGCTCCTGCATGGCAGCTTTCTTGGCAGATTTAACTGGGCAGTTGTCCCCTTACTTTTTTCAATGCTGGAAGTGTACGTACTTCTTACTTTTTTGTATTAATGACTTTTGTGTTGAATGCAGAGTCTGGTTCGCGTTGTGAATGAACGAAAGATGAAGGAAAGCTGACGGTTAATCCCGGTGCCGGCCCATTAAGGCCTGCACTTCCGAAAGCCACCTTAGATGTTACCAGATTTAACGCCCCATCCGACAGACCAATCACCATTCAATACGCGCTGCAACCCAGCACCTATGTGCCCAGTCTTCTGCACAATACCGCCCAAGTTGCAAGGATACGCTCTTGTTTCAAGGCCGTATTGCATTTAGAACACAACACAAAATTGTCTTACGTTAGGTTACTTGCTTTAATAATTCATCTGCATCATATTCAACATTTTTCAATTAAAAGAAAACATTTATTGATTTCACTGAACTATTTACAATTATACTTTGATTGAGAAAGAAAATCTTCACACTTCAGACTCGACTTATCAATATACTCTTTCCATTACAACCAACAAAAAACATTTCTTTAAAAGATATTAGTCACAGTTTAGCCAACCTGTATGGTTGTTATCTTACGAGGTCCTGATAGTGAAAATTCGTTCCTCTACCAGGACTGTAACCAGCTAACCCCGCGTAAGGAGCTGAAAACCATCACGGTGCCACAACCAACTGAGCCAACGGGTCTGGCGAATATGGAAATATGCGTATTAAATTGTCGATAGAAATATCCCAGAAGATTTATGCCACTGAGTGAGATTTCTGCTTATTAATGTTGATTAATAGTTTGGCGTCCTGATATACCTCGTATGAACAAAGCTAAGAGTGTGAAAATTCATGGTAGCACCGGTGCCTGAATCAGAGCTCTATTTGCCATCAATGCAGTTTTCACAATCCTAAGAACTGTTTATATATCGTCTCTCAACTAATGCGGTTCAGGGGTGTTAAATACCTACATATCAATGAAACGGGATATCGTTTTAAAACACACGAGCTTATAGAAGTTTCTGATTTGTCTAGTGTTTACTTCAGTGTGTACTTATTAAATGCGACAACAACATGATGAGAACATAGCGAGGAGGGTGAGTGGTAACGCTCGGATCTAGTATTCTGTAGGATTCGGGTTCAAATCCTCATACAGCCCAACAGATTTAGATTTCCCACAGTTTCTAGAAATCTCTCCAGGCGATTGCCGAGATGGTTTTTCCAAAAGGCCATGAACGAATTCCTTCCGACTGCATGTTTCCAGTCCTGACCCTCTCTTTAATAACCTCGACGTTAACGAGGCTGAAAGTTCTATCCGCGAATGATACATGGTTTTGTGTAAATAGTCTGAGTTATCCTGCCACTTATTCAGTCTGCGAAACTAGTCACCGAATGAACTGTTCCAAAATTCGTAACAAAGATGGGCACAGCCATCAGCCATCATCCATCACCCCATACTCTTATAAAATGCTATTCGTCGGAAAAAATGCCACCCTTTTAGCCTGTTTCTCATGTTATAAAACACACTACGATGCATGGAACGAGGTGTGGTCTGAAGGGAGTTAATTGTAACTGTGTGCAGGAGGTTGTACAGCCTTGATCGTAGACACCTTTGGCACTTTTCGTTGATACATTCTGCGCTGTAGTGTGACACTCCAAGTTCGAATTATTAATATCAGAATAAACTCGAAAAAACTCAGGCGTCAATTATGTGTTATTCAAGTGCTGTATTAAAAAGTTTTTATTCAGCGTGCAAAAGTACTGTGACTTTAAACAGAGTGGGTATTCATTTATTTGAGCATTGTCGAAACAAGCCAATTATTGAATTGTGTGAACGTCGCTATTTCAAGCTGTCCTTTGTGAGGGAAAACGGTTGGTTTTCACCACGGCGCCGGATTATCACGCGCGAACAATAGGCGAGACAGCCTGCTGACCCTATGCAGGTGCAGCGAGGCCAGGTAGCCGCGAGACGCTAAGGGTTAAGACGCCCTCCGACATGCCGTGACCACGCGGGAAGAGTGAAGCAATGACAAGTCGACTACCATGTGACTTCGGATCACCTTCTCCAGCTGTAATTCTTAGAGCTAAAATCTGGAAATTTTGTGTTCCGCATGTCCCCGAGATGCCGGAAGGCGGGGCGAGAGCTTAGCTACGAGCGGAAGACGCAGCGAGAGCTCATTCTGGTTCAGTATTCTGTTCTGGACTCTGTTTCCGGACGCTATCCTGGGATCTGTTCCCGACTTCAGCCGAGAGCTGATCAGCTGGCTTCCTGTTGTCGCAGACACTCAGTTGGTAAAGTGTTAGCCATCGAAACCATAGCTTGTTCATTTTAGGAAACTGTTAGGAACCCGTAAGCGACTTGAGATATCAATGCTCGAAATTTATGAGTGAAACCCACTGAGCTAGCAGGCCCAAACATATAAAGGTATATTTTTGTAAAGACATATTTGTCTGGAACTATATGTGTTCATTCAAAACTTTATACTGTCTTTCAATATTTCCAAATGGCATCTAAGAACCATTTGTGGCGCCGGACGTATTAGCATCATAACTCACACTGAATTGGATTCTGTTGTCACGAGGTTATTATGATGCAACTTGAATATTGTTTGTTCGTGAAATTTTTATATTGATTATTTAAGTTGGATTTAACGTAACGTTCATCATTTTTTTGTTTGCATAAATGGCTAATTCGAGCTTGGAGCGTTGCTTTGCCACATTTACAATGTTTTTATATTGTGTTTAACGTTAAATTCGCCCAGGCATGTAATTGCCAGCGATCATCAATAAATATCTCATTGTGGTAATTCACCTGTGATCCTGTAAAATAACCAAAGTTCTTGCAGTGTAATAAATTTAAAGTAACTATAAGATTCAACCCTTTCAATTGATGATACAAAAAAGGTGATAATTAAGATTTACTATGCTTCTAAAGTTAAATCACATTACCATAGGGAATGTACCCCCACAGCGCGGATCGTGATTTTCGCTGAGTCACGAGTATTAGTTCTTCAAACACGCAGACTCACGTCTGGGGCCTATTGTGGCTAAGTAAAGCTAGATTTTCTCTGGCGCTGCGTTGCTTATTACGCGATGTGACACAGTGAAACTTCTTGAGCATCTCGGCGCTCCATGGGGCACGGCATGTTATGGATTGAGGCATGGGGTGTGCAGTGGAATCGCACTTTTGTAACTTGGATATGCGTACAACTACAAAATGGTGTGAAATACCGAGGAAGAAATATTCAAACTCTCTTCTACTTAGTGATCGGTGAAACACGTGTTGGTCTCTACGATCTAGCTCTCCTCGGTTTGTAGGTTCGGAGCGCCATCCAGACTAGAGATGGGTCGTTCGTGAGTGAATCAGCTCTTTAGAACAGTTCTTTTGAAAGAGCGAGTGAGCAGTCGCTCACTAAAAGTGAGCGGTAGTTCTTCTTGGAAGCCGTAATGACGGTGGTGTGTCGGCGTCGATTGAACTTGAGTCGAGTGGGCGCAGACAATGTCGGTTTCGGCTTTGCCATTCTCGCCCGACCCTTGTTTGTTCTCTGTTCCACGCCGTTCATTGTTTATCCACTCCGCTATGAAGAATAAGAAACGCCGAAGATCGAGAAGAGCTAGTTCGTTCGCAATGTTCGATTCAATCGCTCAGCACAGCTCGGAGCAGTGAGCAGTGCCACTGGAGAGCTAGTTCGTTCGCGACGTTCGATTCAGTCGCTCAGCACAGCTCGGAGCAGTGCCACTGGAGAACTAGTTCTTTACCGCTCCGCTAACCGCTTCTCTTTCTCTCTCTCCCTGGTAAGCGTTATGATATCTGTTATTTTAAGTTTTTAATCTAAACTACAATCCAAGTGTATTTAAATGACCACTATAAACGTTTAAATATAATCGTAACACCAAATTGATGGTAAAGAAAACAGCAACCAGTCACATTTGTAACACCAAATATTTATCGACGTTTTTCATAGATTTGCGTGTTTATTTCAAGTTTCCCCTTGTCTGTAACAGGTCAAGAAAATGAGCAGACTTACCAGTGATGTTTGGTATCATTTCGAAAAGAACAAGAAGGACAAGAAAGGGAAATTCAAGTATTGCAAGGCGATTTTATCTATATCGTCAGGATCGACGACCAATTTGAAGAGACACCTTAAGACTTTGCACTGGTCGATACCATTAAAACGCGAGGGAAATGCGCAGCGATCACGTTCGCCTTCAGTGGATGACTCCGGGGTTAGAACTTCTCATCAAAGTGACTCTAATCCACTTCCAAAAGCAAGTAGTTCTAATGCCAGTGCCTCCACGTTTTCTCTGGAATGGTGCAGCTTGGACGACACCATGGATCGGAGACCGTCACCGTTATCGACGCCGCGGTTTGCTCAGACATCGATGAATACATTCGTTGATATAAATCAACCAATCTCGATTACTAGGAAACGGGCTTTAGATATTCAGTTACTAAAAGTGATGTGTAAAGAATATCACCCCTTCTCTCTTGTCGAGGATGAGGAATTTCAGAAATTCGTAAGAATTAGAGATGGAGCAGACGCTCACTTAAAGTGAACGGTAGTTCTTGTATTGAAGTCGACATAAGGGGGTATTTTCAACGGAAAGTGGGGGTATAACCAGATTGTGAGGGGTGAGACCTAAAAAAAAGGACTCAAATAAAACTGAGCTACTGAGCAAGTGAACCATTCAAAAGAACTAGTTCTTTTCATTGAGTGATCAAATGAACAACCGCTCTTTATAGTGAATCACTTTGCCCATCTCTAATCCAGACTGAAATTCTCTCTCTGAAACTCTCGATACCATCTGAATATTATCATTATTATTATTATTACTCCGCGATTCACTAAAAGTGTGTGGCGGAGGGTGCATTGCACCTATCGAAAAGGGTTATGGTTTGGAAGGGATATAAGGGATATGGCAGGAGGCGCCCATGGGCTATTGTGAGGAACCATCCCCGCATTCGCGTGGAGTGATCTGGGAAAACGATGGAAAACCCAGATCAGGATGGCTGGAGTGCTTTATCGAAAGCTACTCCTGTCGGATTTTAAGTTAACTCGCCCGGTAAATCCTTTCCATTCCATTCCCTAATCGCTCGTGGGAAAAATGAGTACAGAAATGAATCGGTTCTGGCCCTGATTTCTCTTATCTTATTTTCGCGGTCATTTCGAGATATGAATGTTGCTGGTAGCAATATTTGCTGGCTGTCATTCCGAAATACGTCATTCGTGAATTTTTCAATTAGCTTCCGTCGAGAGCAATGCCTTCGGTGTTCCAGGTCTTCCCAATCTAACTCCTCCAACATCGCACTTACGCTTAACGCTTTCCCTCCAACTATATACCTGTCACGAATCGGGCGGCTCTCCTTTGGACCTTCTCTAATGACTCCATTAACCTCTTTTGATGGGGACCCCATACAGAACAACAATATTCTAAGTGAGGACGTACTAGTGACTTGTATACAATCGATTTAACTTCCTGAGTGCATTGATTTAAATTACGACCTAGAAATCGGAGCATACGATTTGCTTTTCCCATTACATTCTCGATATGCTCATTCAACAACAAATTATTACGAATTGATACCCCTAGGTATTTAGCGGAATCTACCGTTCTAAGGACAGTGTCATTAATTGTATATTCATAGTTAATTGGTGTCACCTTTTTACTTACACGCATGACTTGGCACTTTTTAGCGTTTAACTCCAACTGCCAATCTTTACACCACGCAATTATTTTCATAATATCGTCTTGTAACAAAGTACAGTCGACCTGGGTTTTGATTTCGCGATAAATAATAGCATCATCAGCAAATAATCTTTTCATCCCCCCCATTATGTCGCATAGATCATTAATGTATATGAGAAATATTATAGTATGTCAGTAACAAACTGTATGCCAGTGTAGGGATCACTTCAAATAAACATTTAGACTGAACTTATTTTTTATATGAGCTTCATGCCTCATTGATTTCGAGGTCATTGCGAATTGATAGCAAAAACTTGGAAGGAATAGCCTGCTCGATTCCGCATCCTCCTAAATGCCAATCTAGAGAGTTGCCTCTATCCCACCATGTTCGGTGATTTTGTAAATCCAATCAGTTCTATAGCTGTCGGGGTTATTGTAGGTGCGTCGTATTATTAAAGCAACGGACATGCGCAGATAGGTCGAGTCTAATTCCTGAGCTTTAGTCCATAAATCGAAGCTACAGAGGGGTTTGCACAGTAGTCGGTGATACATCAGGAGGCACTACCTACCAGCCATAAATACATCTTTGCCGATACAAACTGCAATATAACATGTCTGTATCCAACGCTGGTTGTCTTGTTTTTTTGTTCTTGTTGTGTGCCATTAGTTCCAATATTCGGCAAACACAGGCTATATTTCTGCCACGAATTGAATGCTGCGCTGTCGGTGAACAGATAAACTGCAGGAGAGGATGCTAGCAGCGTGAGTAATGGCCGTCACTGACCAAAGCCACTCCATACGAGATTACCGCACACTCCACGCGTACCAAACGAAATGAGAGAGACAAAGTAATCGTCAGCAACTACTACGGTATATTCTTAGCTGCGAGAAAAACTAAAATATTACATTCCTCAGTACCCAGTGAGGCAAGTTAACCGGATAACGCTCACACCTGGCATTCTAGAGGACTTGGGTTCCGGAAACCCAAGTGTTGGTTTTCCATGATTTCCAGAAATCACATCAGATTGATGCCAAGAGGGTTTAATCAAAAGATCATGGAGAATATTTTTACCGTAGAAAGCGAGAATCTTTCTGACCGGACATAGATTTGAACCCGCGTCCTCCATAATGATAGGCCAGGACGTTATCGCTCACCCAGCGGGCTAGGTCTGATAGAATTGTGCAATCCTTTTACATACAAATAGCACAAGACAGTGAAATAGATTGAGGACTTCTCATCCCAAAAACAAAGTTAAATGGACTTAGAGGTCGAATAAGAATATAAATACTTTGATTGAAATGTAATTTAATAATTTTCAGTGAAACATAAATTAATAACATTCTACACTATTGCCGCAGTTGTGTTGTGAAAGATATAGTACATACAGACAGAGCAGATGTATTCCTTATGTTGTCAGGATATTATAGCTTCGATTAAAGAGATGGCTATCACATTCCTATCTGCCTGCGAATGTGAAATTATTCTTAGTACATGTCTTCCTTTTACCAGTTTTTTTAATGACTTCAAGAATCGTCAACAGCTGTATCATTAAAGGTTACTAATTGATATTTAGCTTATGTCCAGGTGTAAATTTTCCTGCATAATTAGCTACGTATAATGGGTTATTTTATCATAATTATTTGCATAAATTTATTATATTCGATCCCTCTTTCGCTCCTGCGTCGAGCAAAGTAAGCACGTTTCAAAACAATCGCCATCAAGGTTTTTGGAGGTAAATTTGTTCGCAATTTCTCCTGCAATTCACGACCATAGTGAGAACGATATTTTTCTAGCATTCGAAAGAATACTCTTCGTATTGCGAAAAAAAAATAAACGGTCTTATTTTAATTTCTAGGCTTCACTAATCCTTTGAGGCGAATTTCTTGCTTTGCATTGTTTCGATGTTTGAGGTACGTTGTGCGTCGTTTCGTGTTTTATTTTTTCGAATTTCTGAGTGGTCAACCAACAAATCAAAATATTGTGAGTTGGTTACATCTAATCTACAGTCATTGTCCTTTCTATCCTGACACTGCAAGGAAAGCGAATGAAACTGACCTTTTTATGGTATATCAATCCGCATATTCACCTGGATAGATTTGTGGAAAGAACTGAAAAACGTGCGCAGCAGTAAAAATAGCAGGAAAGAAAATTTGGAGAATAGACAGCAATTGTTTTCGAGATAAAAATCTTCAAAGTTCGGTCATTGAATACAAGGCATTGCACCGTATCAGGTGGCATGCATAGAGTATTAGCTTGCTAATTTTTCGATATTTAAGGATGCCAGGCACATAGTCACTGGGTGCGTTTTTATTCCTCGTAAAAATAATCGGGTAGTCTTACATGGTGTCCGTATTTGGACACCAAACCTTTTTTGTTTTTTCCTATGACGGAAAGGCCTTAACAGATTATAGATTGAGCGCTGTTTGTGGTAACAATAATATTTGATATCTTAATTTGCGTGCTTGGGATAGTTAAGTAATTTTAACACTTATTAATGTAATAAATTATTATTCAATAAATACGCCAATACGATAATAATATGGTTTCATTTTTTTCTTGCATACGTTTTGCCTCTCTTCGATATTTACTCAGCGTCACTGTTGTTCTGTAGGACATGTTTGTTTTTGGTTATTAAATGTTCATGCAGAAATGTTTTGTTTAAATATACTACAATTTCTCTTATTGCTAGGTGTGGTAGAATAACTTACATTTACGTATGCGTCATAAGGTGTGGTATTTGTTCAACTGTGTCCTGAACAAGCATGCCGCTTGTAATAATTTACGTAATAATATTATTTGTAGGCAGCTGAAACCTTTCGACTTCCCAGATTCTGCCAATGTTGGTGCTCTGTTTTGTTTCGACCACAGTCCTGTTTACTTGTACGCGCTGTTGTTGATCAGCTGTTTTATCGGTGATGCTCTGTCGAGAGAGTTGTTAGTAGGGAGTTTGAAATTACATTTGCGTGTGCGATTTGCTTTGTTTAGTTAAAATGTGTATGCGTGGTAGCGGAAGGAGATGGAAGGTGTTATTAAGTTACTGTTTTGTGTGTTGATAGAATTAGTGTGTCTAGTGCCGTTTTCAGTTTATTATTTCAATTAGTTTTGGTTAGCATAGTTTACCTAGATGGAAGAGTAATTGCAACATATTTAAATAAAATCTATATGTGCGAAAATTTAATAACATAAAACATACAGCCGCTACAGAAAAACAGTCAACGGTGAAGATACTTCAACCAGAGGTAATACGTGACCGAGAATAAATAAAATCCAAATACAGTTTCGTATTTATTAAATGATAATTTCATATTTCAACAAGCAACTGCAGAAAAAATGAGCTACAATAATTATAACTTATTAATATGATTACCGAGCCTACATTTATTCATTTTTTAATCGTTTGTATGATTTTCGAGGCCAACTCCAAATCAAGGCCATGATAAGGGGCATAAACTACACACTTTCTTGTTGTTATCTTGGATGTCCGGGTTGAAACGTGTCAATTTATGAAAACCTAACGTTTCGGCCATCATTTTGCGGCCTTCTTCAGAAGACTGTCAAGGCTGGGATTGCTGTAGCCTATATATAAGTCCCGGAAAGCGCGCTAACCTTTTGGAGTGGCCGGCCTCGGTAGCGTAGGGGCTGGAGCGCTAGCCCCGCGTGCCGAAGGCCGCCGGTTCGAATCCGGCCGCGGGCATGGATGTTAAGTGTTGTGTGTCTGTGTGAATGTCCTGTCCGTCCTGTGGCGTCCATACATTGGAAAAAATACACATTGAGCTGGCTGTATGGCCTCCGTTGCCGAATGCCATTAAAAAAAAAAAAAAAAAAAAAAAAAAAACCTTTTGGAGTGACGCCATTCAATCTACCGCCGCCAGCGTGGCCTGTCTAATGGGGGCCTGCGTCCCGCGTGTTCCTAAGCAAGCATGACCATATTTGGTCAAGTTGTAGCCCGCCGTCTGCGTTCATATGATGTGGTCGTTTTTGATTTCCAACGCTTGTCTGATACGCCTGGGCCACCATCTGCTTTCATGAACCAGTACACTAGTGTCACTAAATAAAATTGCGTGCCCACTGTCGGCCGAATGTTGTGCTACAGCTGATTTGCTGACGCCGTTATGTTTAAGATGTCTTATGGGTTCACACAGTTCAAGACAGCTGTAGCAAAACATTCGGCCGACAGTGGGCACGCAATTTTATTTAGTGACGCTAGTGACCAGTAGAACTCCAATTCGAGATTAAGGTCATCTTCTTCCTCGACACTTTCTTCTCTCACACTTTCAATAAATTCATCATCATTTAGAACTTCATACCCAGGGTCTGACGAATCACACACCACCCACTCTCGTATACCTTTAGCACTAACTTCTGAAAATCCAGGAAAATTCAAAAGAATGTTTCTGAAATCCTCAAGCGACACACCATCCCCATCTTCTCCTGTCTCTTTCCTTTCCGTCTTAATTAAAAAAACAATTCGGATAATCAGCGATTCGGATAATCGGAGTTCGGATAATTGGAGTTCTACTGTACTTGTTCAAGAAAGCAGATGGTGGCCCAGGCGTATCAGAGAAGCGCTGGAAATTAAAAAGAGACCAGATAATATGAACACAGTCGGCGGGCTACAACTTGACCAAATATGGTCATGCTTGCTTAGGAACACGCGGGACGCAGGCCCCCATTGGACCCGCCACGCTGGCGGCGGTAGATTGAGTGACGTTACTCCAAACTGTTAGCGCGCTCTTCAGGAGCTATATATAGGCGACAACGACTCCAGCCTTGACAGTCCTCTGAAGAAGGCCGCAAAATGATGGCCGAAACGTTAGGTTTTGATAAATTGACGCGGTTCAACCCGGACAACCAAGATAACGCCGACAACGACCACGGAAGTCTGCGCATACACTCTTTCTTGTTCGTTGTTGATGTCAAAATTTTCAATTTGCTTATTCCATTGACACAGTGGCTTAGTATGCCTCCTTCTTGACGCTCAAACCAACCTTCGAGTTGGTGACTAACTTTTATTGTTATTATTATTTTATTCACAATTAGGTTCATGTGTTTCAGCCAACAATTTCAACTCCTCTGGCGGCGCCTGGAATAACGTGTGAACTCGCTGCGTCGGGCCACGCTGGTGCGACACGCACTTGCGCATGCACACACGCATTCGACATGATGTTATTCTGTGGCACTTGTGGATTTTTTAAGATAAAGTAGTGACTAATACCGGATAAATGTCGCTATCACAGCGACAGATGTTGCTGCAATGCAATGGAATCAGTCCTAAATGTGTGACCAAAATGGTGCAACAAAATGTTTTAGATATCAGTAAATAACACCCTCACATTCTCTCTGTCACGGTATTGTCACTTCTCCGACAACATGCATATTTTTTTTTTTTTTTGCCTATATTGTGCGTGTGCGTATGACATTGCTTCGTTCGCTAAGCTCGCTTAATTCAGCCGCTGGCTGCGATGCGACTCTAATGCTATAAATAGGGGTTCAAGACTCATTCACTGACAGTTGTGGTCTAGAACCGAGAGATCTCGTTAGAATAACATCAACTGTTGGCGAAACAGGCTTTTTCTTTTAACAACGCAAAAGGAGTATCCCTAAAAAGTATATTCAACACAAAATTTTTGTGTCGTATGTGTAAGAACGAGGAGGCGCACAGTGGTTCAGAATTGGAATATAGTCGACATTCGCACATAACGTCATAATAACGATACAAAAAAAAATTGCTTTAGATAGCATTTGCTATGCTGATAAAAAATTTTATGTTCAATTTTTGATAAAAATGAGTCCTTCACACTTAAAATAAAAAAAATGTATGGGTGGAAATCTATTTTTTTTTTCACGGCGCTATATCAAAGTGTCAAAGTCAAACCCTATGCAATCATAAGTACCCATCCTACTTAATATTACAACATAAACATTTCTTGCGTATCCTTGCCGCTTTGACTACAGGGTGCAAGTGAATTTCATGGTTAAAAAATAGTGGACATTCGAAAAAAAGTCATAATATGGATTCAAAAAAAAAAGAAAATTGAACATAGTAATTTTTGATCAGCACAGGAAATGGTACCTAAAATAATTTTTTGGATCGATATTATGACTTTAGTTCGAATGTTCGCTATATTTTATGCCCCGAAATTCACTTGTCAAAGCGGCAATGATACGCAAGAACTTTTAATGTTGTAACATTAAGTAGGATAGGTACTTATGATTGCATAAGGTTTGACTTTGACACTTTGATATAGGGCCGTGAAAAAAAAATAGATTTCTAACCATACATATTTTTATTTTAAGTGTGAAGGACTCATTTTTACCAAAAATTGAATATAACAATTTTTGATCAGCACAGCAAATGCTATCTAAAGCAATTTTTTTGGATCGATATTATGACGTAAGGTCGAATGTCCTCTATATTCCAATCCTGAACTACAGTGCGACGGTACCATTAGAGGAAGTACGCCAGGCGGTATTCCCCAGCGTTCCCAGGCCGTTGAGGTCCGAGAGTGGCTTCGCTGAGGAAGGGGAAGCGGGGATTATGGTCGTGGCCCCTCTCTGGATTAACCTCCAGCCTACATGCAAATCTGCATACTCTAGTCTCGGCATGAACACTTTTATTCCGTTACACATCACACTGTCCGCTACAACTATCACTGTTTTTTTTAGAACTTCACTACCCAACGCATCTTGCTAATGGACAAAACAACCACACCTTCTGAGCAGATTGGACCCTACATTAATACTTCTACACTGCAGTGTACAGCACTGATGGGAGACAGTGCTATGCACTTGGTCTCTATGGAATAGTTCCAAGAGTGTAGTATCCCAGCAACAGGATATGACAGACATATACAATATCATCAGTAAGAGTTCTCTGCTATACAGCAGGTCCAAGCACAGTGACAGCCCACCACGCCTCCCTCTGTTCCGCCATTCTCTTAGTTTCTATATATCTCTCGTTTATCAATTATATCATCCATCATTTTCACACTTCTCCGACCTCTTCTTTTCTCTCCGTTTACAGTCCCCTCCAGAGCAGTTTTAAGCAGGCATTCGTTCCTCAGCACATGCCCAATCCAGTTCTTTTTTTCTGTTTCTTATTATTTTTATGAGTGACCTTTTCTCTCCTATTCGTTCCAGAACTTCCTCATTCCTTACTTTGTCTTTCCAACTTATTTTCTCCATCCTCCTCCATATCCACATTTCAAAAGCTTCCAACCACTTCAGATCTTCTTTGCGTAGCGTCCATTTTTCTGTTCCATACAGTCCTACGCTCCATACAAAACATTTCGCTAATTTTTTCCTCAGGTCTTTGTCCACCCTTCCACATAGTAAACATACACAAAAAATCGTCAAGAAAGGAAAGGGCACATTTCGACTGAAAATCGCGCGTATTATTGCTATTTTCAAGAAGATAGAAGAAGAATCCCCTAGGAATTCCTACCAATTTCTCCAACATCTACCTGGAATGTAAGTCTGGAGCATATCGTATTTCGAATATTACTAATTTCTTAGAAGACAACAAATTAATAGCACCAAACCAACATCGATTTCGAGCACAGTTGGCTCTGTTTCCTAATGGCGTGACGGAACTTATTGATGAAGGATCACAAGTGTTTTCGGGAAGCTTTCTACATTGTTGCATGAAAACGTGTCTTAACAACATCCAGGTGTACAGAATATCGCAACAAATTAGTGTACTCATACTAGTTTCGTTAACTGGATGGTCTCAACATAACCTTGTAGTGGGAGAAGTGTCCACTTCCAAGATAATTACCTCGATCAACAATGGATCTGAGAACTCGGTGTCCCAAGTAAACTTCCATGATGTTTTTGTATCACGCAGAATTATTTCAAATATATTTGAAGTTTTTCTCGTGTGAACCGATTATTTTAGTGAATTTCCCCAAATGTTACTTATAGCATTTTCCTGCTGATTCGCCAGCGTGGGCCTTGGTATTCCTAATAATGCGTTTGACTTTTTTTCTAGTTGCAAAGCACATAAACGTTTGTAATATAGCTTCTCTGTAACCTCTACCGTTTCTACAATTTCGTTAATCTATGATGTAGCGATTCCATTAACGTTTTCCGTACATTCAAACGTACTATATTTCACAAAACTGAAGATATAAATAACAAAAGTTACTTAGTCCAAAACAATATTAACATTAAGATTGTAATGTTTATCTGTATTGCAGCGCGATCTCTGGAAAGTTTCTTGTGAAGAATTTATCTGAGATACAGTGTAATATGTGGCGTATACTGATATCGTTATGAACGAATTATATCTTGCGCCCACCATGCACAGTCATAAGATATAGCGCAGATTTTAATTTAGACCATAACCATAAAAACTATTTAAAAAAAACCATCTAAATTAGTGCGGTAGTTTAAATGTCTGGCATATATACGCGGCCCATTTACGGATTTATAATAATATATAGTAGCCGTAATGGGTTATTTCTCATCAACAAATACTGTGACTGCATCAGTTTGTATAACGGGTGATGGATTTGGACATGCAACGTTCCACTTCACGCGTAGAGAACGACGACTCCTTATTTCCACTGTACCAGATTAGGTTATGATCGTTGATACTTTCCCTCATCGAGTGTGTCGGGAGAGCTGTTAACGCTCGTACCTTTAATTCGGGAGGACGCGAGTTGAAGTACCCGTCCAGCCGTTCATATTATGGATCTGCATGATTTTCCGAAATTACTGGAGCTCCGGGAAGGTTCCTTCAAAAAGTCTATAGCCGAATTCCCTTCTGTTCCTTTGTGGCAGTTAATTACCACCCCTAACAACCTCAATATCGATGAGTCATAAACAAATAATTATAGGAAATTGATTGGTTCATAATGTATATTAAATTTTGTAGGAACTGACTCTTAGGTGATAACTAGTAAAGTAACGTCTCGAATACCCGCAACTGGGATTCTACTTATATAAAGGTAGCGACAAATCGTAGTTCGACACTTAATCCATTGAAAGGTATGCTGTGGGAATCAATTGGTTTATGACTCTTCTTTCCCCGCTTGAGACTGATACCCCTGGACACTTGCTGGCCATAATTGAAGCGGTGGCTTCATCACAACGAGAGCTTCCACAGACAGGTGCGACTAATGGAATGAGCTAGCCAATCCGACACGATTATTCACTTAGCAGAGGGGCTTATCTGCTCGGTACCAGCAGCTACCGCTCTCGATAAACCGCACCGAGTTCAGTAGCCATAGAGTTGAAGCCGCGCACATTCCGAGTCGTGGGTTACAAACACACACAGGCTGTGCGAGAAACACGCCTTCTGTGTATTAATTCACTACGAAAGATTAATGAATGAGTTTTGCAGAATTACACGATTTGTGTACCTTAGTTTTTAAATGAAAGTCGACGGTCTCTGCTTGGGAAGAAACAATAGTAAAAGAGGGAGAAACAAAATATGGCAGTGTAAAGTTACAAAAAGAAATATAAACAAAATACCCTTTTATTCAAGTGTTATATACGGTACTATTCAGTAACAAATAAGCAATCCAATTTATTGATTGATTCAGAAAGATATTTGTACTCCAGAAGAAGATCCAACATTGGCTAATCAGAGGAACTTCCCGAGAAGATTTAGGTAATTTAATAACGACCTCTATTTATGCAATCACCGATCAGTACCTGTACGGGGTACCTGATCTAAGTGTATTACAGTCACTAGATCCTTAACAAAAGCTTCAATTTGATTATGTTCTATAGCAGGGTGGCCAACCCGCGGCCCGCGAGATTCATCACACTTTACAAAATATAATTATTTCGTAGTGGCCAAAGTAGTGAAAACCAATGTATTAAAAAAATACATTATTTTCTGCATCCATATATTCAAAAATTAATTTATTTATATTTATATTTTTAGTGTTATATGTTTCTTTACAATGCGCGTTTTAGTATCAATTATTATTACATTATCTATGTTTACATGTAAGAATAATAGTAAACACAACAATAATAACTCATTATGTTTCAATTTTTCACTCCAAAAAATATCTATAGTGGGTCTAAATCTAATATGGGGATAAATAATTTATATGCGGCCATGGAGTTATGATGCATTTCCAAAGTGGTCCGTAAGATCATTTGGGTTGGCCACCCCTGGTCTATAGGATATAATTAAATATGTTATATGCGGCGCAATTCTTTATCTGCTTCTTCTTAGTCCTTTGTGCCTCGTCGACGTCGAGGTCATTATAGACGGGAGTCGATTGGGGACAAGGAAAAGGAAGGAATTCGGCCACGACCGTTTGAAGAAACACGCCCGTATTCGACCGAGGTGATTTCTAGAAACTGAATTCTGGATTCCCGGGCAGGAATTCGAACCGACGTTCTCTCGAATGGCGGTATAATTCAATTACATTTCGTTGTAATGTGTCACCACTGGACATTCCACGCATTAAGAAAGGTTCCAGCTTTGTAGAGATTAGGGTAACACATCCACTGCGCATGAATTTACTTTAGTTTTTTACAGTTAGGAAACCAGAATATAAAATACGATGGTACAGAGCTCTCCATCACCCTATCCAATTTCATAACGAGTTCTGTAATTATGATATAGTTAAAAACAAAGACAGTACCTCTCTGCATCAAGCAGTATCAGGTTTTCAGTGTATACACGGTATATTGTTTTCGACTGAATCAGATTTCGGTTACACTACACGGCAGAGAACAAACAAACTGAAACAATATCTCCCCGCCTGTACGGGGATTACTATATTCATTATTCAATCACTCACTCTCTGTCAAACGTGCAATTTCAGCTTTTCGGTACCAATTACAAAACTTTTTTTTCCTGTGCCATTCAGAAACGAGACGGGTTGTGCACATGGCTCTCAATTTTCTTCCATTTCTGTAAAACAAATCACAGCACTATTTCGATTAATTATTTTTCCATCCATGGTTCAGTGAGCTGGCTGTTTCTCTGCCTCTTTCTGTTTGTTACTCAGTATACGAAGAGGAGCCATCATATTGCTGCTATCTCATTTAATTTCTCTTTATAGCACAATGGAGTTCCAGCCCATAAAACACGTTGTCTCTATATGCACGAAATAAAAGACGCAAAAAGAAAAGATTGTAGGCACTAAATCGTTCTTATTTTTATCCTCTTTGCTCTACAGTCTGTGCCCCAACTTTCCTCAAAAACTACTACTGGGGAAAAGAAAGTTAGTGGAGACAATCTGTTGTTCAGTGTCTATGACAAGTGTCTCGCTATAACAAAAGATTTTAAAAATCTCTTCTCTTGCAGTGGCAATTTTGAATTACGTTAAAGAATGTAGTGTTTAAGTTTGCTTGTGCCTTAAGTTGATATAGATATTCACGAGTTTTTCCGAACCGTAGCCTATCAGAGTTAAAACGCTAGACTCGGAAACAAGTTATCGACAGGTTGTCACATCTACAATGATCTGTGATAAACATTTAAGAAGATTAAATTTACTGGAGAAATATTACTAAGCAACCAATTGCCTTAGCAACTGGACATCAAAGATAGTCACAAATCCAAATAATTGTTTAAACTTTCATCGTAGGATGAATATACGGTTTTGAAGACTTATCATGAAGTTATATTAATGGGGTAATCTAGTTCAGAACTTCACTTGCGACATCTTGGTCTATCAAGAATGCGTAAAAAAAAAAAAAATCATCCCAGCAAAATTATTCTCCGCACATGCTCAGTTGGCCACCTTAAGACGATCGACTTTTTTTTCTTATAGCTTTACACCTCGTCGACATCTAGGTCATTAGGTGTCGAGGAACTGGAAGACTACAGCCATGGCCTTTTGAAGGAAGCATCCAGGCATTTGCGTGGAGTGATTTGGGGAAACCATGGAAAACCCAAATCTGACGATCGAATACTTCGCTCGCAGGTATACTAGCGTTCTATCGTTATTCTTTTGGCAACTATTTTTCTGACCTTGTTGTGCCTAGAATACGTAAAACATTCATCACATCGACCTTAATTGCGGCGGAAATTTTAAACAAATACATGTGCAGAAACTTCGATTGCATTATCTGTTATATATATATATATATATATATATATATATATATATTTCTTATTTTCGCATGGTGAATCAGCTAATCGGAGAACGAATGCATGAAATCAATCAGACAAACAACGAAAACTTTCTTTTATTATCTCCCAGCTGCAATACTTCAATATCTTTTTGTATATCAACTTTTAGCTTAAAATAACAAACAAAAAATATGGTAAAATGATGAAATATTTGTATTGTCAATCAAGGCAAGTGCCATTTTGTTACTGTCAATGTTTTTATTGTTAGTTTTTTGTTTTAGTAGGGGATGTTACCAGTGTTAGAAGGATTAAGATTTTTTTTTTTTTCATTATTTCAGTGATTCTACGTAGATATTCTTCCAGTGTCAGATGAACTACCGTTTTGCTCGATTGCACTGTAATCGTTGCCTACACCATTGTGGACAAACGAAAAAAAATCTCTTTGTATTTTCTAATGGATAATGTAATTGACATCACATTACGTTAAAAAAGCAACTGCTTTTCGGCGTTGTAGACCTAACTAACCCCTTAATATTAAATTCTTTGACACTCAACTATACTTTAAACAGTATCAGACTATTAAATATTCGCAGAGCCTTTCCTTCTACTCACAGTAAGCAACGTCCCAGGCTTTTCCACGCTGTGAAACCATATTTACGACTCTCCCGCTTTTTAAATGTGCTCTCGTTGTTGCAGAAGGTAAACTAATTAGTATTCTCGTTAATTGCAGCTGGAGGACGCGACTTTAATTCCGCCTTTTTCCGCGCTGTCCAAAATTAGCGTCCTCGTAAAGCATTCAAAACACCGTCCAAATTGCCCACGGGTTTATAATGGCGGACGTTAATAACAAAACAAACGCGGACCGACCGACACACGTCCCTCTCATGTGGGTATTTACTGACGAATACAAATGTGCATGCTAATTAGCAGAAAACACCGCACATCCCAAATTCTGTCACTGTTTTCGTGAAATATAATTCACGTCCGTATACTCGCTGAATTTTAGGACCTACATAAATCCGTGACGAAATAAATACACCTACACATCCACACAGAATATATGGCAAAAGTGTATGCATGACAGAACATTATTTGAATTATATGAAAAGCGATTTGGAAATAAGCAATTAAAATATCGGAATGTCTATCCTTTGCAGAAACACTAGAATCGATTGTAAGTTGCTGGTATCATATGAAACATGAAATTGTAAAACCTTTCCGAAACTGCATTTAATTCTTTAGCTATTTCTAGAATGTTGCTCAACATTACAACATCCTGGGACTATTTGTTTACAGACATTGAAAATGGTTTAAAACAAAAGACGGACGTATGGCATGTAGGCCGAGAGACCCCTAAGGCAGTTCGGCCGCCGGATGACAGTTTCAATTTCCGTGCTTGCACTTCCGTCCCGATACTCCTACCGGGTATATGTTTTACATGAAATCCAAACCACGGAGTGTCCTAGTATTAGATGTCTCGTGGTTTTAATTACATGTAATAAATATCTAGTCCACGATACAGTTTCAAATTTTAACTTGTTTTTATTGCTAGTAAGACATCGAACTTCAAGATACAGTTCACATATAAACACAACACTCCAACGATTACATTCGACACTTCTTCCAAAGTCATTACTATCAAAATTGGTCGTTCAACGCTGTCCTTGGCCGACGTAAATTGTCTCTGCGAAACTATCTCTGAGTATCTACTGGTCCGCTTTTCCATCGAAAGTTCTAGAACTAAAAAGGCTTCCGACAGATATTTATCGAACATTAACAATACTTAAACAATTGAAAACATATTAAAAACAATCAGAATTAATACATAATCATTTAAAATCATTACAAAATGCTTAGAAATGAAAAGTAGATACTTAAACACAAAATTATCCACATAAATCATTTTTAGCTGTAGTAAATCGTCCTTTAAGCATCGTAGCTTGCCATAATACTTGGAATTACAAACATTTTAGCAATTCTCTTGCACATTTCGTCCTTAAACATATTAAATTGTATTTATGTAATTTCTTTTCACAAAACAAAATCCATTTACACTGATTTACAATAAAATACAAGACAAATATACAAAACCAATTTCAATCACACTCTAGCTTGCTACAAATGCTTCATAAAATACAATTCCAGTTAAAGTTTAGGTTTGAGGGCTGTTACACTAGCGTACTTCGCATGAACAAAGGAAAGCTTCGCCAGAGGAGTGGGTCAGTTTTAAGACCATAAAAATTTCAGCCGAAACCGGGGACCTTCCGTACCCCAGCCACGGACATAAACCAACTGAACCAAAAGACCACTCTTCGAAAGAGAAAGAAGTCTGCGTTTAATAAAAACTGGAGACGAAAAAAATTTGTGTTGCGTTTAAATAAATGTGTAAGAAAGAGACATCCGTAAAGTATCTTCATGGAGTTATAATTAGCTCAGTAAAAGCAGGAGCATCTGAATTTAAACGGGGGAAATCCAGTAGTGATTCACGTGCAAGAAGGCCAAGATATCAGACTTGGTAAACGCAGACAGAAGGGTAACAGTTTAGCATATCGCATTCCAAGAAACAACAGATGATCGCATTCCGGCTTCTGTATTACGTCGAAAATTTTGCAGCAGATCAAAAGATAGTGAGGAAGCATTTTTATACGATAATAATGATAATTTTGCTGAACTATTTGTGACTATGCGTTAGATCTGTAGCCCATCATCAAAGCAGCAATGAATGCAGTAGAGGCAAACCAAAGAACGATAAGTCTGTTCCTTCTGCAAGGAGAATTATAGATAGATAGATCTATTTTTTGTGGGAATTCGACTGCGTACTGTTTCTACATTAATGAAAAAGGGTGAAACTATTATCGTTGTCATTTTACTCTAACACCGTGAAATTTCTGCGGGAAGCTATCAGGAAAGAGAGGAGAGTTCGTCAGGACAATGATAGCAGTCGCGCGCAGGTCTATGGTTGATATGGCTGTATTCGTGGGTGCTCTCCTCATCGTACATCCAATTATTTCCAAACCGTAAAACGTTTTGTCTAGAATGTATTTTAAGTCATACGTTATATGTCGTCTATTTTTTTTTGTCACCTTAAAGTAATCCTACTACGTGTAAAAGGATAAAGCGTTGTGACGTCTTTGAAGCAAGTGTATGGGATTAAGAGGGGACTGTGTTGAAAAATAACCCATATTTCTTTTCAACTGATTAACATAGGAGTAAGGAGATGGACATATTGCACGCTATTCGAATGGTAGAAAATAAATGGTAATGATAACGATTTACAAGATTAGTGGACTGCCTGATGTGGTACTGAAACATTTGTATTTCCACAAATAACTCTGTTAGAGAACTATATGTATTTAATAATACTTCTTTAGTGGATCTGTACAGGCATGAATAATGATATTTCGTTACCATTGTGGGTGTATAAAATAATTCCTGATAGCTGATAACAATAGGTTTTCCTGAACCAGATGTTAATTATTGTCTGGTATATCAGAAATTTCAACGTTTTCGGCATTTCTTCCTCAATGAATTGATACATTACGGGCTGTCGTTTTTATTTTATCTATAAAATTCTGCGCTTTTAATATTTTTTATCGTCTTTTTATACAGTGGTAATGTTCGTAATTCAGAAATTGGATAGTCTGATTTGAAATGCGCGGTAACGCTCAGGCATAGTATTTGGGAGGACGCGGATTCCAACCTCCACCAAACCACCAAGGTTACATTTTTACATCTTTTCCCGAAATCACTCTGGGGAATACCCGAATGGTTCCCTCATAAGGCGATTACCAAATTCCTTCCTATCCACTGTCCCCCATTCTATCCCGACTCTGATGACCTCGACGACGACTAACCGTAAATATAGACGAAAAAAATGTTTTGAGATTAGAAGCACGGATTGAAGTTGTTACCTTTTGATTGCTTAGTGTGCGCAGTTAACAGAAAAAGATACCAATAAATCGGATGCAGATTTTCAAAATTACTGGTAACATGGTAGCATGTATGTAGTTTCTACTGGAATATAAAGTTCCTATACCAAATTTTTTACTACTATGGCAGAAAGAATCTTTCAATATCTAGAAAAGGTAAACATGTAAACATGGTTGAAGGAAGTTTAAATGCCATTACTCTGGCAAAAGTTTATTACAACTTACATAATTTTATCATTCGGCTATTATAATTTTTATACTTTTATGTTCTTAAAGAAAGTGTTAGCTCCGATAGATTTTACGAAGTAACAGGACTGTCTGTGCCAAAGCTCTGAATCCAGTTGGGTATTGTCGATAAATACTCCGTGTAAATATTTTAAATGATGCTGAGGGAGCATCGTGTGTTATTTCCACATTTTCCCCCGTCGTTGTAGAGGGGAAGATTAGTTGACACAGGTCCCCACCCCACTAATACATTACTCAGATCGTAATTAAATTTCGCCAGTCGGACGGTCCTATGCACGCATTTCGTTTCCCCACGCGGCCACATTAACCTCAGCCTACAGCACAGGCAACCAACGCTACTGCAGGTTTCTGCTGGTGGCGTCCACTAATGCAGTAGGCAGACGGTTTGAGTAACGCCAAGACTTTTCGTGTCGTTACTAAACCTGCAAAACTGGCCTCGGTTGCGTAGGGCTTAGAGTACTGGCTCCGCGTGCCGAGGGTCGCCGATTCGACAACGGCCGAGGGCATGGGTGTATAAGTGTTGTGTCTTAAATCTCTTGTCCGTTCTGTGGTGTTTGTAATTAGTTGAAAACATTATATACTGGAGAAACCGAAAATACTGGATGATTTCTAATCACACTTGAGCTTGTTGTATGGCTTAAGAAGTCGTAATATAAAACAACCTACATACAGTTTCTATGGTTTGGTTTCAATATTCCAAAATGGTAGTAGTAGGGGTAGTAGTAATAGCATCACCAACAAAGTACAGGGCTAGTCAAAATGATTGCAGCGATTTCACGATTTTTCTTTTGGCTGTCCTATTATAGATACGATGATTGGGGTTTGCTGTTATAAGACAAGTGGCTCTCCAAGTTTCGATTGCACTAAATACAAACTTCCCGCGGTGGCCGCTAGAGTGCTAGAGAGCAAGATGGCTGAAAGTGAGAAAGGGTACGTTGTTCCCGAATTTCATTCAACTCAGTCTGGTAACTGTTCAGCGACACTTTAGAACAAAGTTCAGCAAGGATCCCCCGCATGCTAACAACATTCGGCGTTGGTATCAACAGTTTAAAGCCACGGGATGCCTTGTAAAGGTAAAACAAAGGGTCGCCCTCCTGTGTCTGAAGAAACCGTTGAAAGTGTGCGCGCCAGTTAGGTTCGTAGCCCACAGAAATCTACTCCTCAAGCGAGCAGGGAATTAGGTATTCCACAGAAGGCCGTTTGGAGAATCCTACGGAAGCGACTGTGTGTGAAGCCTTAGACGTTACTGTTGCTACAAGCACTGTCGCACAACGATGAAAAACGTCGTTTTCAATTCTGTGCCCAATGTCTAGAACAAGACGAAACATTCACAGAAAAACTTGTGTTTAGTGATGAGGCCACTTTTCATGTGAGTGGAAGAGTGAACAGGCACAATGCGCGCATTTGGGGGACCGATAACCCCCATGCTTATGTGCAGCACGTTCGTGACTCTTCCAAAGTGAACGTGTTTTGCGCGATCTCATGAAAGAAACTTTATGGGCCTTGTTTCTTTAATGAGGTGACAATCACAGGGAAAATCTATCTGCAAATATTTCAGAATTGGCTCATGCCACTTCTGGAAGCTGACAGATTTCATTTTCCATCAGGATGGTGCTCCACCCCATTTTTCTCTAGTTGTCCGTAATTTCCTAAACACCAGGATTCCAGACAAATGGATTAGTCGTGCTGGGGATGCTGATCGTCAACTGATGTCATGGCCTTCTCGTTACCTGACCTAACCCCTGCGACTTCTTGTTTGGGGTTTCGTAAAAGACACAGTGTTCGTGCCATCAGTACCAGTTGATCTGCGGGTTCGCATCACCCATGCATTTGCCCTCATTGACAGAGACATGCTGCATCGGATATGGAAAAAACTCGATTATAGACTTGATGTGTGCAGAATCATTAAAGGTACACATATTGAGCATCTGTAGACACTCAAAAAAAACTTTCACAGTTGTTTATATATCTGTGTAATCTTGTATGTATATGTCAAATAATAAACTGTAGTAATTTTCTGAAATCACTGCAATCATTTTGAACCCTGTATATGCGCATATTTTACAGAAGATTGAGACTCATATACAGAAAGTAAAACTAACTTCTCCTTAACCTCTCCATAAACA
>CM061919.1:59633178-59697546 GCA_031002005.1 Vandiemenella viatica | reverse complement strand
TAAAGCCAATTGGAAATCAATAGACTGTTGTAGGAACAATGCTGTCCCATCCTTATCCTGGATATGCCAGGTTTTTTGCCTGATCATTGAAATATTCGTGGATATTAAAAAGTTAGACTTGTAGTTTATCTCGCTTATGGCCCTATACAGTACGAATACGGTATCTAAATTTTTGATATTTTGCCTGGGAACCAACTGCAACCACCTTCGCGGGCCACAGGCTGAAAAACACTGTATTAGGGGATGCGTGGATTGGCAAGACTAGAATCGAAAATCCACAGTACTCCTAATAATCATGATAATTTATGATAGTTGGATGACCAATAGATCGGTGTTTCAAGAGATCTACCTTTCCCATCATAGTCGTAAAGACTCTGTTGTGAATCTCAGTTTACAGATTATTTCGATTTCTCCCATACGATTCACTGCGATCTTCTGTCACATAGTATACTGGCAAACTGTTAGTTAACAGATGACAGGAAAAAAAAAAAATAGGAAGTAAACGTGATATATTCAACTGATGTAGAAAGCTCACAAGATTATGAAGAAAATAATACAACACCGAATTGTCATAATGGGTATATTTATTTACAGAAGTTAATTGTGATCAGTGACGGATCTACGAATTCTCCGAGACTGGGCAAAAACTATGAGTTTGCCGCACCGTCAAACTTTATTTTGTCAACCCAATGATTGCGGAACAGTAGGAAGCTAAAATTTAATTTAAAAAAAGTGGATAGTTGTAGATCCCAAAAGATGAAATCAAACCCGTGCTAAACAGGAGCGAGTGAGTCACTATTAAAATATAATCTTACCAAATATTCGATTCTGAGTTAGTAAATAATTAAACCATGTAAGTTTGAAGTCTGTACATTATTCCTTTTACGGTAGAGAGCTGCGATAGTTGAAGGTCTCCATTTCCTTTCAGACAGCGAACCCTAGAAACGATGATGATTAGCTGTTAAACAAAAAACGATATCTTACAATTTTTCGGTGCCATGAACTCCAGTTTCTTTGTATTTCACTATTGATCACTGGGCTAAAATGACGCGTGATCTGTACTGGACCCAAACCAATGGAATTCTGAAAGTGAGCGTGGAGCAATGACCCGCTAACCTGGGTACGCCTGTTGTTATGAGGGTAGGCTTGCAGTAGTGGAGTTGAGTTCCCGGAGACACGGCCTCTGGAGACAAGACCTGACGCAACGGCTCTGGACCCGCCCACGTTTCAAAACAAGCCGCTGTCTGCACAGTAGTCTGCAGGAGCGCGTCCAGAGGTAAGCAACACACCTGTTGATCGCACCCTTCACTGTATTCTCCTCAGTTTGTCTCGGAACTGAAGTTCAGGAATGCTGGCAGTTTTATTACGTTAATGTCCAATTGCTTTTAGTAAAGTGACAAATATACATCATCATCAAATGATTCCAGCTTCTGGCACGGACCTGCTTATCCTCGTACCAATTCTGCATCACCACCCTGGTCCAAACTTCTTATTTCTTTAGCACACATTCCTCTACTCCTCTCAGTTGTATATTCGTTGATCTTCCTCTGGGCTGTTTACCTTGTGGATCAATCATTTATTCAAAATTTACAAACGAATTGTAGCCCTCACTCATGTGGTGTTAGGACATAGTGACGTTTCCACTTCGCACGCGTTTCGCAGCTGTTGCGGCAATACAGTTTAATTTTTATTTTTTTATTTATTTTTTGCTGATGGCCTTACGCCTCGTCGACGTCGAGGTCATTAGAGGCGGGATGCGATTGGGGACAAGGAACGGTAAGGAATTCTGTCATGGCCTTTTGAAGGAAGAATCCCGTCTTTCGCCTGGAGTGATTTGGGGAAACCATGCAAAACCCAAATTTGGATGCCCGGAAGGGGATTCGAACTAAGGATTGCAATCCCGCAGTGTTTTCAATCCCGCGGGATCCACGCAGGATTTGCGCCAATCCCGCGTATTCCGTGCGGGATTAGTACAAACAGTTTTTTAACGCATCTATTTAAAACATAGTTACTTAAAACTGTAATAAATTAAATAATAATTAAACTAATAAATAATTTTAATGTTAAATGATAAAAATTAACAGTTAACAATATTTTGATTGGAAAAATGACATTAAAACTTTTTAGTGTGTCTTTAGTGTATTTCGAGGTTTTACATTTTTGTTTTTTAATCTAAACCAATTTTTAAATAAATAATAAAAAATGTAAAATATTGAGTCTTAGTTCATATTATGAGCCTTACAATACATCACATAAGTTTAAAAATATGTTTTGCTTAATGGCCAGGTTACCACTTTTTTTAAAAATCTAAATAAACGTTCCATAACACCGAGAAAAGCATTCCATTTCACAAAGTGAAGTGAATATACTCTGTAAAGTGTAGACTTGGCTCAGAACAAGATCTCATAACTTTTTGTCACTGCACAAGCACGAGACTTGGCCTTTTTTTTGCGTGATTTATTATTATATCTCCTACAGTTGATTCAATGTTATTAAAAGAAACTACTCACCAACACATAAACTGTCAAGTATTTCAGATTTACTTATGTGGCGTAACGACGTTTTTAGAATGGAAATTATTATTTTTTAGTAGGAAGAGACTTTCTCGGCGAATGATTGCAATGAAGTCCCCATAGGTTGTATCTCCGGATTTCATTGCAAACAAACGAAATTACACACGTGAGGAAAACGGCTGAGGCAGCCGTCGAAGTATGGTGTTCCTACAACACAATTCGTCGATACAACCATGAAAATTTCATCAGAACTTTTTTATACCTTTAGTCGAAATAATAACATGGAGAAGAGGGATTAATCGAAAGCTTGAGCGACACATGTAAGCAGGTGGCTTTCGTCAAAGAAACGCATTGAATCAGCGGCCAAAACAACAAGTCATAGGATATACAATTTCCTTTTGATAGCTGTTAAATAAATAGGTACGTGATCGTTAAAGTTACGATAACATTAGTTTAATATCAAGGAATAATCAAATTTTCAGTGGCAAATTAGGAAATTGTCACAATTATTTTATCTGCAAATACAGAAAATGGGAATAATGAAACCGTGAATAAAAAGCTGTAACCGTGTAGTTCAGATAACGTGTGCGACACTTAAAAAATAATTATACAGTTAGAAAATCGTACTAAATACGCACCATAACTCAAATTACAGAAATGTGTACTCGGAACAAACGTAAGTTTTGATGAATACGTAAAAGTGTATTTATTTACTTACGAATGACGAAGGTTGAAAAAAACAAACGCTTGTTCACATGAGTCAAATGCCAACTGCTCTGGGACAGGCAAACAGTGCAAAATATCCGACAGAGACCGAGTGGGGCAGCGAGTCACGCAGACTGACACGCGATTCCGCGTTTTTAGCAGGTGCTCAGTCCGCTTCTGTTAGACACCTAACCTGATCCGGTAATCAGAAGAGATAAAGCAAACTAATGCCCCGGCTACACGCTCCGCCTTGCATGTGCATTTGTAGGTAAACTACGCAGTGAAAAACAGTGCAAAAAGATGGAACACTGAAGAGTGGCCACACTGTACAGGTAAGCTTGTGCAAACCGAGTGTGACAAGAGCTGTTAGTCTGTGGCGATGTGGCCAACAGAAGAGGTTTCTTTGATGAAATCATTATATTATTGTTGTCTTATAAAGAAACAACAGACACATAAGTGAATATAGACATTGTCTAAAATTATCCATAATTCTAAATTCGAACAAACCAAGAAAAATAAAGAACCATTCGCTCTGTGGCAGTAGCATCTCCTATTAAAGCACTAAAACCCTGTTACAAACACAATAATTGTTTACCTCGGATTCCAGGACTTGTTGAAAATTAGATATTGGTTTCCGAGCAGCTTCTTGGTCATCTAAAAATTCTAACAAGTCATAGTACCATAAGGATGGGTGGTAAATGTTGTCTGTACTGACATCTGACTTGAGAGAATTCTTAACTTTGATCATTTCTTTCTGACGACAACTTCTCAAGGAAATGTTCCGTATGATAATGTAAATAATACATAACAATGTGAACATTGTTATAAATCTAAATCACATGTACTTACTCGCTCAAAAATAGTTTTGTTTGAATTACAATGAAGATACTTATGCATAATTAACTATACGTAGTATAGATACCTCTAAATTTTTAGTCACTAAATGATAAGCTTCGTTTTTTTTTTTTCTGTTAGAATATTCCTTCGACTTAATCTTCCACAATGCTGGCAACGATTTGTACAATTCTATAAACTGAATTACAAATTCCTTTGAATACTTTCGTTCGTCACCCATTTCAGAGATATCTGTTGAAAAAAACTGTGCAAACCCAAAAACCGTGCAGTCAAATCTTTAGCAAGTCACGATTGCACAAGCCGCTCTTTCGAGTTTGCACGCGATACCATGTTGCCGTCCACACGCTCCGTACGTCTCATGCATGCGCAAAAACTAGTTTGCGCCTGCAAGACGGAGCGTGTAGCCGGGGCACTAGAGTGTATCATGGAATTCTAAACACGGAGCGTTATAGCCTATAGCAGATTCATTTTTTTTATCGTATGGCTTCTTTGGCTGGGAGATCTCAGAGGTGATAGTTTTACAGTCCTTAAAAGTTTCGCCGAAATAGGGATTAGAACGGGAACCAATTGAATGAGAGTTACTGGAAAATTTAACTGGGTGGTTTCCGTTGCCTATTCTAGTGATGGAATTGTATATACGTGTTACTGATCAGTGTGAATGACTGTGTGGTAGGTACGTTCAGTGTATTGTGAGTGAAGGAAGTGAGAGGGTAAAATCAGGTGCCGGCCCATTCTAGTGGCGCGTCCATTAATTACGTGAGGTGTTTTTCCGGAATTCCGGAAAAGACCCACTCTGGTGAGACTCCCCCCCCCCCTCTAAAATGACGGAGACCCCTCCTACTAATCGATCTCGTAACTTTTTGAGACTTTTTTTGGGTCTCATGCTTCCAAGGGGGGCTATACCCCCCTTTTTTTTAGCTCTACAGTACTACAAGAATTTTAAAACTTCACGTGAGATTTCCGTTGACCCTTCCGTTCCCCCTTGGTGAGGTTTCGTGAGATTTCGCCGGATATCCCCCCCCCCACCCTCCCTATTTCTTCCTACATAATTAATGGACGCCCCCTAGACAACTCTTCCTTAAAACACTGCATAACTAAACGTCCCCATCTTACAGACGAACCCCCAATAACTGTGTCTTATGCCTTCATTTCGTACGCACTGCGTACAGGTTTGGTAATCTGGTGGTTACAAATTGTGCATCGCCACCTCTCCTACACTGCCGGCTAGTCCTCGTCGATTAAAATTCTTTCACCACCAGGACTTGACCCAACGTATAAGGCGAAACCACCTGAGCCAATGGGGTGGATTAATTATTTTTATATACACTGAAATACCTAAAGGCGTGGCATACCTGGCTAATAATGCTTGAGCCTTCTCTAGCTCGGCGAAAGGCATCAACTCGACGTGGAATTGACTCAACTATAGTGCGCGTTACGAACGATGGCGGCCCAGTTTAGCGAGGGTATGCGCATGTACGTCATCACTCTGCCGGTAGCCAATCACATTCAGTAACAATCCAGAGCCTGTCGTGTTAACACGAGTGTTGAATGCGATATGTTTGTAAATTTTACAGTTGTAAATCAGTGAGCATTGCAATAATTCCTATTCTAAATAATGGAAGATGAAGAACATAAGCGTAAGGTTCTGCACAGTGAAAGCAGAAAGCAAGATTTTAAAGTATATAAGCATTTTAAGCCCGAAGCAAACGTGAGAGGGCCGATCTGCGACGTTGCCAAAGCTCAAGAAAGAACTGCTAAAGCGTGTGATACTAGCCTGAAGTGTCACGCTAATTGCGACATCAGAAATATGGAATTACTTTTATTCATTATAAAATTAGCAATTAATATTTAATAGGGGGGGATGGGAATCAATCAAGGCAACGTTAAAATTTACGTTTATAATATCAGGCAGAATTGACACTTACATTTATTCTACATAATTACAAAGAATGATGATTTTGACTTTATTTGTGCCTAGGCTAACTTGAGTCTCTTTCCCCAAAGGTCGTGTCGGGTTGACTGGTTTGGCGCCGTGGTGAGAACACACGCAATAGTTTTTATTAGTACTTGCCCCGTTGTCTTGCACCGGTGATGGCTGATGACCCTGTTGTGGAATCAGCCTTCCCTTCACATGCAATTAGATGCTGGAATCGGTAGATCCTTCGGCGACCGCTCCTCCAAACTCGAACTGCGAAGATAGGATCGAACAAGAGTCGATCCTACAAACACTGGTTGACGGTACCACGCACGCGACACAATGAATGGTTTCGCGCACGTGAACTTGCGGTTAACACCTCCGCGAAAATTTACTGGAGCGTCTGCCCTCTCTGGTCAGTCCGCTCTCTCCCGCTGACCCACCGCTTGTCCTCACTCGAGTCCTCCCCCCGCTTCACAGGTCGCGCGGGCGGAGAGGGTGGACGCATTGTCTGCGTGTCCTTGCATTCCTGCTAGTTGCCTGGTTGCCAGCTCTTGACCGTCGAACAGTTCGCAAGCTTAAGTGGCATGCAACTTAATGTGATGTGTCATTACATTAGCCCACATTCCCCGGAAAATTTAAAAATTTGAGTCTGTTAAAATTTTTAAATTTGTCAGTCATAGTTCACTCCACCAACAGTCACTTCTTCCGTCACTGAACTTATCCCAACGCATTAAAGTGGTCCTGACCCTTGCACAATAGATATTCCATCATCATCGCTGAATTATGCAGCTTAATTTACTATTTACATTCTTAGTGTTACTTGTGAGGTGTATCATCTAACCCTTCCGTTAACATTTTATTTTATTTTTTTCAAATTTTGAAATGAGTTATGGATCGTGCCTTGTCGCAAATTTACCCTCACAGAAGGTGATTTTGAATTGACGGGATTTGGCAAGGTGATCTAATTTCAGTCCAGCAACCCGTGAGTCGCTAGTATCAATGGCTCAGATTCACACACTCAATTATTCACAATAATACTACGGTTATCCTACGAAATAATGAGAGAAATTATTAAAGGAATTTATCTAAGCTACTTATTCATGTCTAGAGTAATTCTATTTCTACAGGATTGTGATTATTTATAGGATGTGGTTCAGTTAGTTATGCCTTCTTCAACAACCATAACCTTTCTATCACTGGAACTGATACATGTTGTAGTATGGTTCAAATCGAACGTGAGGAGCTCGTGTGATACCTGCGCAAGTTTCTTGTGTTGTAGACACCTATGATCCTATCCTCCCCCTCTAGGAGATAAGCATTCGGATTGACAATTTCCTTAACCCGATAAGGTCCTTGGAACAGACTAAAGAATTTTGATATCAGTTTCCTATTGGCGTCCGAAGGTTTAGAACACTTCAGCAAGACCAGATCCCCGACTTCGAATTTCTGCGTTTCCTGTCGATCAGCTCGTTCTTTCCGTCGGTCAGCTTTTTTCTAGAAGAAATTCCCTTGTCTTTTCTTGTCGCTGATTCCAATCTTCGGTGCAGTCACTGTCGGGATAACTTATAATTTCTTCTGCAAGTGTTTTCGTTGTCTGTTGGAAGTGCAAATCCACTGGCTTGCAGTTAGTGCTACAGTGGTATGAGCAGTTAAAAAACTTCTCTATAGCTGGGAGGTGCTTGACCCAAGACGCATGATTATCACCCACCAAGAGCCTAAAGTACACCCCCAGCTGTTTCATATAACGCTCTGCCAAATTACACTGCGGAGATCGTATCGAACTGAAGATGGGTAGGATTCCTTGCTGTCGCAATCCTTCGATCCAGCGCTTACTTGTGAAGACGGTTGCGTGATCGGATAGGATTCGCGCGGGTTTGCCACATTCTGGTATGTATTTCTTTAGAACAATATCTAGGCACTGTTTTGTGGTCGTGCGTGTGGTTGGATAGAGCTTCACCAGTTTTTGAGAATGCATCAACTACGACAAAAACATACTGGTAACCAAATCTGCCTTTGGGAAGTGGTCCATAGAAATCAATACACGCTAGTTCGCTAGGCTTATCGGTTATCACGGGATGACATTCTCCTATGTATCGGATATTGGGATGTTTAGCCCGCTGACACGCATCGCAAGCACGGGTAACCCTCGCGATCGCGCGCTTCAGCGCTCTATAGTACCACTCCTTGCTCATCATCACATACGTTCTGAGAGTCCCTTGGTGTCCGAAGTGGTTATGATATAGGCTTATGATCTCTTCAAGCATGCTCAGAGGAAGCCAAATCTTCCATCGTTCAGTAGCATTTTGTGTCCTGAAACATATACCATCGTGAATTGTACACAACATGGCCGTATTTCGGACGCGTAGGTCCTCTCCTCCGGATCCGACCTCAATGGTAGTCCAATACCACTGATCTCACTGTCCCGAATGCTGCGCGTCGGCTATCTTTCGTCTAATCTCCTCCGCTGTCTGGTCTTCGCACCTGTTGATCACGGCGATCAAAACCTCGTTTGGTTTCTGAGGTTCTGACTGTTGTGTATCACCGATGACTGCGTGCCTGCTTAGCCAGTCTGCAACTTGGTTTTGGCTTCCTCTGCAGTATTCGATATCAATGTCATATTGCCTGTAGCTCAAGTGCCCACCTGGCGATCCTTCCCGTAGAAATTTGGCGTTACGTAAGAAAGTGAGTGCCTGGTGATCAGTACGCAAATGCGTTCTTCCTGCCAGAATATATGCACGAACTTGGTGACCGCGAAGTGGATCGCAAGCATTTCCAATTCCGTGACAGAATAACGGGTTTCTGCTTCTTTTAGTGTCCTGCTGGCCATAGCCACCACACGAAAGTTTCCCTGGCCATCTTTCTGTTGAAGACATGCCCCGAGGCCCCAAGCGCTCGCATCTGTATATAGATAGAAGGGCTTTCAAAATCCGGATGAGCGAGGCACACACATTGTTGGAATGCTTCCTTAGTCTTCCCGAAAGCTTGTTCCTGCTCTTCTGTCCATTCCCATTTCTGTCCTCCTTTCAACAATTTGTACAGAGGTCCCACCAATTCAGAAAACCGAGAGATATTTCCTCTGTAGTAGGAGCAGACACCTAGGTATTTCCGCAACTCACGCAGCCTTGTGGACGCTTGAAATTCATTATTTCTCGAATTTTGTCTTCCGCTGGACGTATCCCATTAGGAGTGATAATGAAGCCAAGGTACTTCACCTCCTGTGTGCAGATTGTCGCCTTGTCGGGGCGAAGCGTTATCCCGCGGTCTTTCAGCACCTTGAAGAGTGCTTCCAAATGCTTTATGTGATCCTCGAACGTTTCTGACGCTATGAGAATGTCGTCGATGTATATAGTACAATATTCCTTCATTTCCGCTGGCAAGATCTCATTCATCGCACGTACAAACGCACTTGACGCGTCCTTTAGACCAAATGGAATCCGGGAAAACTGATACTGGCGGCCCTCAAACAAAAACGCCGTGAATGGTCGACATGAACCCTCCAATTCAATTTGGTTGAAACCTGATGTAATATCCAACGTTGTCAACCATTTTCGGCCCTGGAACCTGCTCATCAAATCTTGTATTGGCTCAGGCCTTTCGGCGTCCCATTCTAACCTGTTGTTTAACACACGGGCATCTAGGCACAATCGTAGTCCCATCTCGTTTGTTTACAACAGTGAGGGGATTAGTATGTGGCGCTGCTGCCCTGGATATGATACCCATTTCCTCCCACGTCTGGATAACTTCTCTAGCAGCTTCTCTATATTTGTGCGGTATAGGATAAGTTCTTGCACGCAGCGGCGTAGTGTCATTTATTCGGAATCGGTGCACGATCCCCTTTGCCTTTCCCGGTCGAAATGAGAATACCTCGAGGTTCCGCAGAAGCAGGTTGTTAATCCTTTTGGCCTGGACGTCCGTCAGTGTCTTGGCGTCACGGATTTTTCTAAGGAGCGCGTCAACTACGAGATTTCTTTCGTCTATCAGGGCTGTAATCTTCGTTTGCTCTATGATATGAGCGTCTGTCATTTGCCTAGGTTTTGGAGCGACTGATTCATCAAGCTGATCTGACTTCTCCGGCATAACAGTGATGCGAACGGCAGCCTGTGCTGAGCTCCATCTCAACTCTACGTCTGTCAGGTTAGAAACGGTGCGTGATTTCCAATTAATTATCACACCCTTTTCCGCCAGGATGTCGCATCCTATTATCACGTCCACGCTCAAACCTTTGATGATCAACGCTGAAATCACTATTATCTGCCCTTCAATATTTAACGACAAAAGTATCTCCCTATTGCACCTCCTTTCCTTCGCCCCAAACGCGGGAACTAGATGTACTTCTCTTGTTGATATTATATCAAGTTGTCTTTCATTCGTCTGCATTCTTCGGATTAAATGTTCTGCAATGGCAGTAACATCGCTCCCTTGAATCAAGGAGTACCGAGCAAGGCATGTCGAAGATGTTAGCTTTCAATCGAGGGCACTTGTCCATTGCCTCCGGTTTAGAGTCTGATGTCTTCCAATATCATCATTTATTTCCAACCCCCCTTCCTTCCAATATTTCAGACTCGTCACCATATTCGGCCTATTTGTTTTAGTAGGTGTGCCCTCTGGATCTTGTCAAACGGAATTCCCAGCGCTTGACAATTCCGCGCGCTCGGGCGTCGCCTCTACATCTCTTCCCGAGCTTGCTGCAACCTCCACCCCTTCTTGCAGCTCACGTTTCGTCAAAGTTCTCACTGGAATTTCCTTCCTCTGTTGCTGGCGGCTGTCATTGTAAGAGTCGTTTTGGCTGGTTGAAGTTTTCTCGCCATGGCCGCTGATTCCTTTCGGCAAACCAGGGCTTCCCTTGACCCGAAGATTTTCTTTCGCCGTGACAGTTATTTTCATGTTTCGTCACGTCTTCTTGTCGCCCTTTCGTCTTTTCATCAAAATCTGCCATCTCCAATGTGCTAAGCAACTGTTGGATTGTAGTAACGTGCACCGGATTCAATAGATTCCGTACATATCTTGGAAAATGTTATCGCAAGACATAACATATTTCTGCCTCCGGCATCGGCTGATCCAGGTATCGCGACAACGCGATTAACTCCGAAGCATATGTTGCCATGGATTCAGAGCCTTTGGGTGAATACTTGCCATGGTATAGTCTGCTTTTTTAGTTGCGACTGTGCGTTTTGTCCCCAATAGGTTTTCAGAAATGTAGCCTTAAATTCCACGTACCCAGTATCTTCTGAACAGGTTACATCTACCCAAGCCCGTTCGCCGGCCCCAAAACATTGCTGAACAAGTAACATTTTCAAATGTTCTGGTATATTCTTGATTCTGATGTAGAAGTCTAGTTTTCTGAGAAAAGCCTTCGGGTTTATGCCATTCTTGGCCTCAAACATTGGCAACGTCAATTCTATGGTGCCACATGCCAAGTTATTCGTACCAACATCATTCATTCGCGTAGTCCGTGCTGCTTCTCCCGAGCCCACGGATGCCACTTCCTCTCGGAACCCTTCCAACTTTTGTTCTACATTTCTTGATAATTCTTGATGAACTTGTCGTAGATCCTCTATTGCAGAGTTGCACCCAGTGACATTTACTTGCAGTTCACCTACACGAGCTTCTACTAGCGCAAGCTTTGTGTTGGTGGCTTGCGTGCTTGACTCAAAATCTCCAGTAAGTTTTTTAGTTTGCTCCTGCGTCTCTTCCAATCGTTTAGTGACGCTGTCTTGGGTACTACGCAAGTTCTTGACTTCAGTATCCAACATTCCAGCTGTGTGCTGCAATTGCCTTATTTCTTCCTTAATTGACTCAGTGCAATTACCAATTTCCTGAGTTATAACTTTGCGAAATTCAGTTTGCGTCTCAGTAAGCCTACGGTTCAATTTCTCCCCTTGTGAATGGATGTTTGCACTTAATTGGTTTTAACAAATCCATCACCATCGCCAAATTTGCCTGTTCAGGTTCGGTATCGTCCACATGTACACGCGTATCATCTAGAGGAGGTGCAGATACCATGCTACCTTGGTTTTCGCAACTGGCATGTGGGATATCTGGATCTAACTCTGCACTTTCGCAAGTCTCAACCAACTTATTCATTTTATCCATTCCGACGTTTCTACTCCTTAACCGCATGTGCAAGAATAATTAACAAGAAATTTTACTATGACAATTATCAGTATGGAAACAACGCAGAAGATAAACTCTGGACCAGAACGCCTAATGTACTACTACTCTGGAAGTGAAAACATCACCAAATTCTACAACATGCATATAACTACAATATGGAACAAACAAGACATATATTAATTCATTCTGCCATCGATACGGGACGATATCACCGGATATGCCATATGAAATTATTAAAATTACAGGGTTCTTCACCAGAAGTAATTTTTGGATCAAATTTTGAAAATTTGAATTATTCTTACCGCGCCATTATTATTAAATCTCAGCTGTATTGCTTTAATTATTAATTATCGGGCCCCACGTTGTAGCGACAAATGAAGTGTCACGCTAATTGCGACATCAGAAATATGGAATTACTTTTATTCATTATAAAATTAGCAATTAATATTTAATAGGGGGGGGGATGGGAATCAATCAAGGCAACGTTAAAATTTACGTTTATAATATCAGGCAGAATTGACACTTACATTTATTCTACATAATTACAAAGAATGATGATTTTGACTTTATTTGTGCCTAGGCTAACTTGAGTCTCTTTCCCCAAAGGTCGTGTCGGGTTGACTGGTTTGGCGCCGTGGTGAGAACACACGCAATAGTTTTTATTAGTACTTGCCCCGTTGTCTTGCACCGGTGATGGCTGATGACCCTGTTGTGGAATCAGCCTTCCCTTCACATGCAATTAGATGCTGGAATCGGTAGATCCTTCGGCGACCGCTCCTCCAAACTCGAACTGCGAAGATAGGATCGAACAAGAGTCGATCCTACAAACACTGGTTGACGGTACCACGCACGCGACACAATGAATGGTTTCGCGCACGTGAACTTGCGGTTAACACCTCCGCGAAAATTTACTGGAGCGTCTGCCCTCTCTGGTCAGTCCGCTCTCTCCCGCTGACCCACCGCTTGTCCTCCTCCCCCCCGCTTCACAGGTCGCGCGGGCGGACGAGGTGGACGCATTGTCTGCGTGTCCTTGCATTCCTGCTAGTTGCCTGGTTGCCAGCTCTTGACCGTCGAACAGTTCGCAAGCTTAAGTGGCATGCAACTTAATGTGATGTGTCATTACAAGCCTTTGAACTGTACTGCGAATAGTTAAACGCGGCAACGTCGGATATTCTATGTCAGCCCTATTTCTCTCTCTCTCTCTCTCTCTCTCTGCGCGCAACCCGCCTTCGTGACGCGCATTATAGTTGCGTGACGCGCATAATAGTTGGCGGAAGCTCCCAAATGGGATGTACAGCCGTGATGTCTCGACAGCTGCACATAATTGCGTGGTTGTGTTTAGCTGTGTCAATCATATCACAAAATGCTTCGTGGGATTAGTGTTTAGTCAAATCGTAAGCTGGAATTGTCCTCAAACCAATCGCCAATAGTCTGGCCTCGCTAACATGGCGCATCATGCATCTTCAAGTTACGTGAAGTCCAGTTAAGGTTCAGCAATTAACTAAGTATAGATACCCTGTCATGGAGCAAATCAATTTTATCATAAAATCGACTAATGTGATGTCACAAGACATTTGAAAACATAATTAGGAACTTTAAGAGGTAGTATTTAATTAGAATAAGGTTAGGATTAAGTAATTTCAAGTAGGTAGCGAGAGTGAGGCGGAGAGTATTTTTTTTAGTCTAAGATTTCAAGTGGCTACAGATACTGTCATGGCGGCTAAGCCATGTGGGAGAAGTTCAGACACCTTGCTTCCGCCCAGAGTTTGGCGGGATAGGATAGTATTGTAGCCACCCTACAAACACAAAAGCTACCTCTCCGGTGGGGAAACATCGGTGGAACACTGTGTTCCCACCTATTTGGCAGAGAAGGTCCTCTCGCCAAATGGGAAAGTAAGGATTCAATGTTGGCAGTACTCCCCTCCCGTAGAGGATCAGCATACCTGAATCCCGTTAGGTGGGTGTTATATAAGCCCTCACAATGGGACCATAGTTCCTCA
Organism: Vandiemenella viatica; assembly: GCA_031002005.1. Taxonomy (NCBI): domain Eukaryota; kingdom Metazoa; phylum Arthropoda; class Insecta; order Orthoptera; family Morabidae; genus Vandiemenella; species Vandiemenella viatica. Next base: position 59,683,441 of record CM061919.1, on the reverse strand, counting down.
GGCTTGGTCAGTTCTGTTAGATGTGTTGTGCAGTCTGTGCTCAGTCGGCGATGTGATCGAAGTGATGACTGTCTGCGCCGCCGGCCTGCCAATATGATGTAAGACAAATTTTCTCTCTCTCTGTGTACTGTAGGCTCACTCTCGCTACAAGTCATGGTGTAAGAAACATAGAACTTTTAAGGGAAAGTGTTTGATTTCCATGTGTTAAAAATCAGGAGAACTATAGGGACTTGCCTAATCGTGTTCCTATTTCAATTATAGACCTACGTATGAATGTGAATGATCAGAATACAAATTTACTTTTGTGAAATTCATAATTATTCACATACTTTATTTCTTTGTGACTGTCTTCCCCCCCCCCCCCCACCCCGTCACCAGGTGATAATGATGAAATGAATGCAAGTCAATCTTCGGCGAAGAGGTCTGATACTAAATAATTAATAAATTAACCGGAAATAATTAGAAGGACGGGTGGGAACGTTACACTAAGGAACCAGTTATTTCTGCCCATTGACTTGCTGATAAGGAGGGTCAATTACTTCAAGAGACTTGGGATTCATCCAACTTCAACCAATGGCGCGTACAAATGTCATTCATCGGACCAGCGTACATTTTTCCGTACATCTTAGATCCAACCCATTTTCTCACGAACCATCTCAGCCGCTGACGCCGATGCTATGATGTGAGTAAAACCATCCGGTGGCTTCCATATCGCATAATGGAATGGATACATCGTTAACCGTGGCAGTCATCTTGTGGCCTCATGCGCCGCAAACATCAATCATTCAAGACGCGTGGATGCCACTACAGTTTCCATTGCTGATGTCAATGTCAAGTCTTATAGACTGTTGACATTATCGAACATGGGAATCACGAATTTCTCAACCATTTCTCAAATCCTACGCTCCATGCGTGATGCTTTCTAATTCGTTTTATCCTACTCGGATAGCCATTATCACGTAAGTAAACGTTTCACAGGGCACTCTCGAGTCCAACTCACATCAATAACTACTTTCCACTTCTCGCTTAGAACCTTGTCGACATCGCAATCATTAGACAGGATTGTAAACTAGAAACTAGAAGTAATTCGGCGATGGCCTTTTGAAGGAAGCATCCCGATATTCGAATAAAGTCTGGACGGCTGGGCGTGGATTTATACCCACGTTCTCCCTATCACTAACTAACATCGACCTAAAAGATTACAGGAAATGTCATGACGTCCGTGTTGTTGCTACAAAGATGTTGACGTGTATACAAAGTATTCTTATGCAATGGAGATCGAATGTACTCAAGGAGCCGTATCTTCCTCCGTGTGATTCCTACTTTCGACCAAAATTGAAGGTGCCATTGCGTCAGATACGTGAAGATATTGCCACAGTAAGGAGGCATGAGATCAGGAGATTCTGTCATCACCGAGCGTGGTGGGTGAATGGTTAACGTTCTGGCCTCGCATTCTGGAGGACGCGGGTTCGAATCCCCGTGCGGGCATCCAGATTTGGGTTTTCCATGGTTTCCCCAAATCACTCCAGGCGAATGCCGCTATGCTTCATTCAAAAAGGCCATGTCCGAATTCCTTCCCGTTCCTTGTACCCAGTCCCATCCCGCATCTAATGACCTAAGTCGTCGATGAGGCGTAAAACAATAAGGAAAAAAAAAAAAAAAAGATTCTATCATTGTAAAGATCAGTTTATTTGGCGTCTGTCTCATCGCTGGTAGACAGTGACGGATTCCTTGGAGAGATCGCTTCGGAGGCTTGTAGACGCCATACACACTCTTAGGTACCCATAAGTTACACATTATTAGTAAACCTGTGCAACAACCTTCCCTCCCTCAAAAAAAAATTAAAAAAAAAATGATTCTTTTTCGGGATGATGAAATTAAATTCTTAGCAAAGTGTATCCACAAAAGTGTTGGGAATTTATTAAAATGAATGAATTAACGATATACAATTTTTTTTTTGTACAATATTTGATGTCAGAATGAATTATTTGTTACCAACAGGGGATTGGAAGGAATACTGTGAGGTAATATTTATATAGAAAGGTAAAATATAATCATCACTCACCAAAGTTGAAGGGAGGAGGACAGAGCAAAAAAAAAAAAAGTGGAGCACCTGACAGACACACAAAACTCAATTTCGGGTAATGTCTTTCTTCACGTTTGGTGAGTAGCAGGTATACTTTACCTTTCCATTTAATTATAGCCTCGCGGAATTTCTTCTTCTACACTGTTGCTGAGATTGTTGCCTTTTGGTTTCTCCTAGTGCCTGTACTGTTTGTGTAACTGTCCCTTTCCTTTTTTACCTTTCCTTACTTCTGTTTTCGTTTCTTATTTTTACGTCCGTTACGAAGCACAACCGTTCACACATAATCTTTAATTTCAGATAATTTTAACTTGTAGCCTTTGCTGTTCGTATCTTCATTAGTTTTCCCTTCGCTGCGAACTAGTTGTTTAATGCCTTGTTTTAATTTTTTCGTTTGTCTGTGAGCGTTAATAAGTCAAACGATTTGTGTACACTTTTCCATGTAGTTTTTCCGTGCCTAAATTGGTTCAACTTTTTGCAGTAGGTACCACTTGTTGTGGGTCAACAAACTGTTCAATTGAGCTCCGTTATGTAATTCTATTTTATTGAAAAAGGTAGTAGCCAAGAAATAGTTTTTTGTGGACTATTTCATGTTGCTGCTTCCCTCCTCCCTTCAACATTTGTAATTGTGGGAGTGTGTATTTTATCCTTTTCCTTTCATGGTGATTTTTTGATAATTGATACAACTGTTTATATACGAATTAAATGTGAGTAATCTCGGCCAATACCAACCCCTGAAGCTTCGGCCAGCACGTCGACTGTTATGCGTGGCGTGTTGCGTCTCTCTAACGAAGGCGTTGCGGTGAAGTAAACTGTGTCCTGGCCACCAGTGAACACAATTGTAATTTAAATTTTAAACATATATAACGTAAATTGTGCATGCTATGTAAAAAGTTGGTAAAATATCTTATCTACTGATACCTTATCGATCGCTTTAAGCTTTGTATTAGCTGAGAAGGATAATTAGAGGAACTAAAACATTTGAAAACGTTTAATGTTCCTTGCTGTTATCTATGTGCATGTTAAATTTCTACGTTGTTAAACATTAATTGATTAAAAGTTAGTAAATATTGTGAATTTGCAATCACATAATTAAAATTTCTTGCTTGGCCAGCATTGTGGTGGAAAAAATATTTTTTTTTGTTTTAATTAACCCTCGAATTCTACCCCCTTCTGATGCGATTGGTGCACCAGCTGTATGTTTGGATTCTGCTATTACATAACTTCTGTCTTTTCAGTGAACATGAACAATTAAAATATTGCATGAACTTATTAATTCGAAAACAAGAATAAAGTTTGAGAACAGAGACGGGTGAATAGATTGTTGAGCTTAAATTGAAAATGAGTTAAGGGTTGATATCGGCCAAAGAGTTAGTAGTTATTATAATCTCTCGTTGGCCGGGGTATTAGTTTTAATTTGAAAGACACCTTGTATGGTGCCAGCTTGCAAAAGTAGCAAAGTTAATTTATTTTAATTCAATAATATTTATAATGGGCTCTTCACATGACAATTCTCAGGGGATCACACAAAAGAAATGGGTTCACATTAAAAGAAAATGAATTTATTAATTAAGAAAAAATTGTAGTCATTTCAAGATCACAAATGTATGGCAAACATATGATAGGCACCCAGGCTAATAGCTCTTTAATTCTGGCATGAGTCTCTCAGGGCAGTTTCCAGGGTTTTGAGATGTTGCAGTAAGTCTCTATATCAGCAGGTACACATTACCCGGCAGGACACTGGTCGGCGGCGGCGGCGGCGTCGGCGTAGGCGGCTGATACACACAGCTACCTCCGTTTATCACTTGTAGCAGCAGCCACTGCCCACAACCTTGCTCTCGGGCGTCCAGCAACGTTCTCCTCCTCTCCCGACGACATAGAACATAGCAAAAGCAACACTTCCGAGGAGTAGATGCCATCCCCTCCATCCTCTGGCTGTCCCACACACTGTACCACATACGGCAAGCCCTCCAGAAAAAACAAAAATATCGCGAGAAGAGAGGGCGGTCTGTGTCCCGCGCCCCTGCGCCAAACTAAACATGTCTCTGGGGACAGGCGTCTGCCTTCTATCATCGACTGGCCCTCAGATACACACAGTGTCGGGCAGCATACCTCCGCGCCAGCGAGCCGACGTGCTCTGTAGGACATTACAGCTTCAACTGCCACCTCCACAAAAATTTGAAATTTCCTATTTAAAGTTCAAATTTTTCATTCAGTCTATGTGACCTATCCTCTCACTTTGTCCCGAAACATTTCATCCTCACGCTCTTTAGCCAGAACTGTCTCTTCAACCTATCGTTTGCCCGAGTCATACAATACCTTGATAAAAACCACCCATTTCGAAACTTCCCTCTGCTGAAACGTCATGCGGATTGTCTCATTGGTCAACAACCACTGCAGTGACTGCTCGATCTTACACTGCGCTCCGCTACGAGCACGAAACTCTCTCTGTGACATTCATTACAATGGACATGGCGTAAATGATACCAGTTGGGTCCAGCCTATCTTATGGCTACAGATACAACTTAAACAGTATACAACATCTAAACAATAACACACAGTGTTCAGAAAAATACTTAATCCTAAGAAACTATGGTCTCAGAAAATACATCGTTGTGCCGTTGTCCAGCCTTTCTGATGGTTACAGATATTACATTAACAATACAATACATATAAAATACCAGCACACAGTGGCTAAAAAAAAATTAATTTTACCAGATTGTGGCCTCACAAATCATCCTTCCTGTACTCTCTGTTAACAAAATTACAAATGAGAGTGCAAAAATGCAGAAGAATTAATATTTAAAAAAATCACAAAGCCATCACATAAAGGCTTTATCGTCCACAATGCCCATATAACCAAACAGAGAAAACCATTGTGTCCGAAAATAAGTGAGCAATGAATCAGGGCTACCCAGTAATGATTAAAAATCCTAAACTAAACGACCATTTTCCTTATAGAGTACTTATACCCCTAAAAACAGGTTTCAATATCCATAAAAAACTTAAAATCTTCAAACTTCATCTTACAATAACTAAGCCTATGAGGTGACGGCATATTCTCTTCATACGTATACACTCCTTGCAGCTAACAGAATTTACAGTCGCAAAGCTTCCACGTAAAGCAGAACCAACTTCATAACAGCCACCCTCACGCAGATGGTAAGGTGCCTGCTCCCAAACAGATGGAGCCCAGGTCCCTGCACCCCGGTGAAGTCAAGGACACCCTCTGCCTCAGCTGACACTCCCAGTTTCAAAATAACCCACACTCTTATGCTTCGGCTCCTAATTCGAAAGCCATGGTTCACCGACCTATTCCTCATATCGACCACATGACCAAAGTCATAACAGACACTTTAGAGAACTTGGTGTTCCACTACCTCAACGTTGTCCACCTTCACTAAAGTAGCCTTGCCACCTTGCGACCACAAACCTACTCCATATCCCTCAGAACTCTCAGAAAGTAAACTACTAGTATTCTACCAAATCTACAGCCTCATTAACCAAGCATAAAAAAAAAACAACATATTACACCCTGCAGAAAATGCCTCCACGCTGAATAATGCATATATAATCATAAGAAGTTCGTCACCCTATCAAATAACTTGCATAATATCTAACAGCGGAAGCAATAACTATTCTCGAGAAATCACATGGGAAGACTTTAACAATGTATAACTCGCAGCTATCCTCATCTAAATTAAATCTCGCGTCATGTCTGGCGCCGAAAGAAATACCTCCACTTAAAAATCGAACTTCATTCCCTACCTTGCAAAACCTCAATTTTCTCTGAAAAAAATCTCAAATGCTGAAGAAGTAACTCCGCTGGGACACAAGTAAGAATACCTTCACTAATGTGCAGTATTCAACGACAATCTCTATCTGGGATTTGCATTTCCCTATACTCCCACCTGTCATGAATTATCTCCTCCGAACGGCACAATTACTTTGCTAACAGACTCAAAACAAAGGAGTGATGTCAGGGAACGAGATACCCGCTTGAGAAACACGATGCTGGTTTGACTTGGTGGAACCACAGTATTCCCGCTTCCCGCTATCAGGAAAAAATCCAGAGTGTACAAAACATCGTTACACCAGACTCGGCACACTTCCACCACCTCAAGCACAAATTAACGGAGCCCCAGGGAATAATTACCTTGTCCCTCATATGAAACTTCCACGACCTGCTATCACCATATTAATTAAACGACAACCGGACTGCTTATGCTCATGCGTCCTTGGCCTTCTATCCGTTGCCAAAAGGAACGTCTGAAACCTTCCAATCCCTGCACGTCCGTTGTCTCTTTACCTTAAACCCTTGTCCTTCGCACGAGGAACATGCAAATACAAATTGGGACTCATCCACTGACTCCTTTACTCCAGTGTAAGTGCTCTCCATACATCAGTGCCGCTCTGGCTACAACTGACTCTCAAAATTACCTTCCTTTATTTATTTTTTTAACTCGACCAACGTCAAAACTTCCACCAACAACTTTTAAATCTCTGGAAAATTAGGTCCACCAAGCATTCAGCAACTTCCTCACGAGAGCAGCCAGAGAAGTTTAGCAAAGAAAAATGACTTACCATCTCATATTCATTCCCACAATCGTTAAAAACTATTTCCTTCTCACCTGACATCAATCATCGCCTCTTAGCATTCTCCACACGCAGTGACTGTTCTTCAATTCCATCCCATGTACCAAAGCAATTCAACTGTTTTTATGGCTCAAGTGATCTTCAACTACAACCAAAATTCCCTCCTCTCGCAACTTTCAGATGCTACCAGAATTTACTTTACGCACTTCTGCGAACCATCCACTATATGACACTAACATTATACTTATTTATTACCATAATTATTCTCCACTTCATATCCTTGGGTATGTCTGCGGTCCAAACCAAGTTTTTTTTTTTTTGTGGTAGGGGCTAAGCCTAGTTAGCTCCCGTTTTGAGCCTTCCGTGTACCACGCACATCCAAAACTCATACTTATCGCTGGCGTTTGTGCTTCGGAAATTCTCAGCAAATTCTTTCCTCTCAGCAAAGTACACTGATTGACTGTGCATGAATTTAGCACTAATTTCGCCTCTCAGTTCTCCACCACAATCTATCTCTTCGAAACCTCCCACTTACGGCTCATAATCGCACCCCAGCTGCTTTTCGCTCACACAGTCACAAAAAAGCGTCCTGCTCAGAGGGTGGCATGCGTTCGGAAAACATCGCTCGCCGCCTGGCACTCTCTTGAGGCCTTCGACCTGGGACAGATGTTCGGCATTTGTTACCGCCTGTCCAAATATGCACAAATATCGCAGGTCTCGTCTTTCGTGTCCGACAGTTGGCATTTTCGGTGGTTTGATCCGTCTGTCCGTTCGTACCGATTCCGAACACGCCGATACACCGATATCCCACTGTTTATGGGACTCTTTCATCGAAAAGCTCTCATGCGTGTCGCGCTCTGTTTTCAGCTTTGCAACGCTCACGCGAATTTGACTCATCTCTTCTCCGAGTTGGGTCAAATCCGCACTGTGGCTCCTCTCAATTTCGACGACACGAGTTTCCAGCAGGTTCGTCCGTGTTTTCGTTTCTTCGGTTACTTCCGATACGCGTCTTTGCGCGTCCAACACCTGCTCCTTGGTACGGTCAACAGCACTGCTTAACGTTTTCTGCGCCACTTGCAGCGATTGCACAGACTCCTTAATTTCCCCTACCTTTTTGTCCATCGTGGCTGTCAATTCCTCCCTGAACGCCGATAATTGTACAATGATTTTCTTTTGTTCCTCGCTCATGAATGTTAATCGTTCATTAATGGGACTCAGCAGTTGCTGTACTATTACCAACATATCATGGGGCGTCATTATTGCGCTAGCGTGATTTTCCGGCAGCGACACAAACTGATCGCTCGTTTCTGCGGTTGGAGGAAAACTAGTAGTTCTTTCTTTACTGACTGTTTGCTGAATAGTTTGCTCAGCACTTCGAACCACGGCGTGATTTCCCTCCATCGCGAATTCCTGCTCGTTTGGCTCTGACGGACTGTGATTTTGTGCCATCCCGGTAGATTTTCCGGACCTCAGTTTCATCCACTCAAAAGCACCCAAAATTTTAGAAACTTCGTAAAACAAATATTTAACCACACTTCTCCTCCCACAATTCAATATTTATACCGGTACCTCCACGGGAAGCATCCAAAAATTCTCAAACGCACAATTATTGATGGAATGAACGCTAAAACACACAAAACTCAATTATGCAGAGCATAGATGCTCGGGGCATTCTAAAAGCACGACAAGCAAGAAAAGTTTATAAAAAATCATACTCGTCACAGAAGACAGGCAAAAACAAGCATAATTTTCCGACGCTGAGATGCTGTGAAAATCTTACCTCCCTAGTCTCCAAACATTTTCCAACAACAGAATAACCATCAAAACCAACAAACAATTACAAACAAAAGGACAGCTCGAACATAACCAAAGACCATCACTTTACATCTTCCTCCACGATTGCCAAACAATTCATGCAACGTCGTATTTTTTTATACATCAACAACCCATGAACGATCAACAAACAGTGGTTCAATATCACACACGAGAACAGATAATCACCTCGCTCGGGACGCCCACAGGAGTCCTACGCTGTTACAAATAACAAATATTACACATAATCAATCTTATCATTATACATTGTATATGCTGGACCTCTGCTATCACCGCCACACCGCAAAAATGCTGAAAAACACATAGAGATTTCTACTCGCTAAAACGAAACGCTTGCAACATCTCAAACAGTCAGGCCACAGGTTGGCGCGCCATGTTATAATCTCTCGTTGGCCGGGGTATTAGTTTTTAATTTGAAAGACACCTTGTATGGTGCCAGCTTGCAAAAGTAGCAAAGTTAATTTATTTTAATTCAATAATATTTATAATGGGCTCTTCACATGACAATTCTCAGGGGATCACACAAAAGAAATGGGTTCACATTAAAAGAAAATGAATTTATTAATTAAGAAAAAATTGTAGTCATTTCAAGATCACAAATGTATGGCAAACATATGATAGGCACCCAGGCTAATAGCTCTTTAATTCTGGCATGAGTCTCTCAGGGCAGTTTCCAGGGTTTTGAGATGTTGCAGTAAGTCTCTATATCAGCAGGCGCTACACATTACCCGGCAGGACACTGGTCGGCGGCGGCGGCGGCGTCGGCGTAGGCGGCTGATACACACAGCTACCTCCGTTTATCACTTGTAGCAGCAGCCACTGCCCACAACCTTGCTCTCGGGCGTCCAGCAACGTTCTCCTCCTCTCCCGACGACATAGAACATAGCAAAAGCAACACTTCCGAGGAGTAGATGCCATCCCCTCCATCCTCTGGCTGTCCCACACACTGTACCACATACGGCAAGCCCTCCAGAAAAAACAAAAATATCGCGAGAAGAGAGGGCGGTCTGTGTCCCGCGCCCCTGCGCCAAACTAAACATGTCTCTGGGGACAGGCGTCTGCCTTCTATCATCGACTGGCCCTCAGATACACACAGTGTCGGGCAGCATACCTCCGCGCCAGCGAGCCGACGTGCTCTGTAGGACATTACAGGTAGAGTTAGTAGTTATGTATCGAAGGGAAGAGTTGACCATGACCACAAAGTAGAACTTTGATTTCCGTTGGAGGGTGGGAAAAATTCCATTTGCATATAAAGAAATCAGAGACTGAAAAATTTAACCATCAATGATCTATTTCAAATGGTGAAAGAATTTTAAGTTAAAATTCACTAAAAACAAATGTAGGTATAAGGAAATTACCACATGGGAATAAGCTCTACAGTTAACAGAAAAATAACGATTCCTGTGTCGTTTAATGCAGGCAAGAGGTCTTTTTTTTTTAATTTCACACTAGCTGAACTTTGATTGTGCCTTCTTACGTGTATCACAATCGCATCAGTTAGTTCAGAGATATGCTGCTTAGATTTTTGCCCAATAGACGCAATAGATATAGAACCAGCCATGTCGGGCTTTATCTATAGTATTATAAAACTATGACAGAACTGTGTCTGTTTCTATCGACATGACACACAAACTACTGAAAAAATTTTGATTGAGTTTTGGAATGTTTGAAAGCTTACGGTGTGACCTAAAATATTAAGAATGTATTATTCTTCTGTGTTCTTGGCGCGGGATCATAACATTGAGATTGTTCTGATGATCAAACTTATCGACATAACTTATGGCATAACTTGAAAACTACTGCACCGATTTTGAAGGCGTGTTGATAGTTTGAAAGCTAAAACCGAAGACATGTATGATTATCTTACCTTTACTGAAACAGAGCAGGAAACTAGTGTCTGATCGAAACATTATCAAGGATATGTCACGATTTCATAATCCCATCTATTGGTTCTCTCAGTAAGTGTTGGATATTCAGCCTACAAACCCGACAGATGCCGGTAACATAGCAAATTAGATGAAATAGATTGATACTGAATTTATACATTTTCATAGGTTGTTTAACATGATTCAAATTGTTAAGAGCAAATTTATAGTTGGACACAGCATTTTTTATGACGACAGGAGTGAGTGCTGTATCACGGAGATTACGTGTAAAAACAAAAAATAAAAAATTGTGGGCTCGTGAATAGCTAGTAAAGGTTAGCGCTACATCTACGTTACAAAAAGTATATATTAGGAATGAATTACCGTTTTCAGCCGCTATATCCTTAGCAATCCTAACACAAGGGAATCTTCTAATAACCAGCTTGTAATAACGGGAGAATTCTCCTTTGAGAGTTATGCGACGAGGTCGTTTGTAAGTCAAGCTGGCTGGATGTTTGCATAAGCTGATTGGATTTGTCGAGACCTGATACCTACGTTAATGGGACTAAACTTACGAAAGACCACGGCACAAGTGACGTTCACTGGCCTGCTTCCAGTCGCCGGTTTCGCTGAAGGCGTTAAACGCCGTCACCCTGCATGCGTGATATACTGCTGCAATTTAGCCGTCGACATACCGGCCAATCCTGTTTCTGATTTCAGGCATTTTTCTTGAGGCATCTAAGATATAGCTGTACGGTATCCATGCTCTTTTCCATTTTGTTTTTAATTAATGTCTATGGGTTCGCGAAAACGTCATACCATTAACAGGCCATTTGGGAGCGTCCATAAACTACGCGTCTCGGTCTGGGGGCGGGAGGAAGGGTTGTCTAGAAAGCTACACTGAGCTACTTGAGTGGGGAGGGAGGGTAGCCACGTATCTTCTCATTCATATTATTTGTCACTGTTAAAATGAGGTTCAGAACACACAACAAATATTATTTGCGTCATTTAATTATTTCCGTATATAATTTACGATAGTCTCACAAGAGAAAAACAGCACAAAATGTCTTCTGGAATCAATAAGGAAAAAAAGCTACGTGCTACGCGGGGGGTGGGAGGTACAGACAAATCCACGTCGGGACTATGTAGGGGGAGGGGAGTTCATAGAGTGCAAAAATGGAGCTATGGACGCTCCCTTTTCAGTGATGCAATTTCACTATTTGCATTAGTTTTATTATTAAACAAAACCATTTTTTAAAAAGAAAAAGAAAAGGAAACAACTCGTATCGAAGTGTGCAATTAATACAGTTTGCATTATAGAATGGTTAGCAAATTCGTTTTGGAAACTAAGCTGTTCAATCTTTTTGTTTTCAGTGAGGTTAGGGACCGTGCACAAACTACATGGCTCGGTCTACGGAGGGGGAGGGGTTGGCTGGAAGGCTACGGGGGTGGAGGTGGGGTTCCGGAGCCAGGCCACGTAGCTTTCCTTTCATAACATTTTCACAGTTACAATGAGGAATAACAGAACTCACAACAGCATGTGAATATTTATTTCCCTCAGTTAATTATCTTCTTATGTAATTTACAATCGTCTGACAAGAGAAAATAGTACAAAATGTCTTCTGGAATTAAAAGGCAAAAAAGTTACGTTTTACGTGGGGGGAGGGGGGGTTCACAGGAGGGCAAAATGGAGCTACGTGGTTTATGGACACTCCCTTATTAAAGTTTCAAAACATCGTTACACTGAGCAAACTTTCATTAACCAGCGCTTCAGCATAACCCCATTATTAGATTGTTCGTTGTTTAAGTAATATGATAAACAAATAGTCCACGGTACAATTCAGTTTAAACTTGCGTTTATTTTCACTAAACACAACGTCAACGATACTGTTTAAATGAATACACACAATCCAGCGATTGTATACAACACTTTTTACACAAACAATACAGTTCTTGGTCGTCGTAATTTGAGTCGGTGAAAACTACTTCTCTGTCTCGGAAGACCGCTTTATATAAACTGTATAGAAATTTCTAGAACTCTTCAAAGGATTCCGACAGATATTTCTCGAAAATTAACAATACTTAAACAATTGAAACATATTAAAAACAATCAGAATTAATAAATAATAATTTACCATAATTACAAAATGGAAATTAAAGATACTTAAACACAAAATTATTCACAGAAATCGTTTTAAACTGTAGCAAATTGTCCTTTAGACATCGTAACTTGCATTGATACTTGGAATTACGAACATTTAAGCAATTATCTTGCACAATTCTGTTCTTAAACATATTAAATGGCCTCTCAATAATTTATTTTCATAAAACAAAGTCTATATACACTGATTTACAGGGATTTTTTTTTAAAAAAAAAAAAAAAAAAAAAAAAAAAAAAAAAAACAACAAAAAAACAAAAACAAAAAAAAACCATACCAGATCATATTCAACCAAACTCTAGCTTAATATAAGTGCGTTATAAAATACCATTCCATTTAAGTTTAGGTTTGAGTGATGTTACACCATGCTCAGTTAACCTAACGTCCGCATATCCCCAATTATTATTATTAATGGCGACAAGTTTGGTTGTGTTGTTATGTGCACGTATTTTTTTTTTTTTTTCTATTTTACACGCCTTCCTTTCAACCTCACAATTCTGGACGTTTGCCAAGAGCAGAAAGTGTGCGTGAATGCTCAGTTGTCAGTTCCAGCAGTGCACTGAACTGTTGTCCATGAGCAAAGCATGTTTAGACGTGCCTGACAGCTATAGTCGTAACCTCGCCCCCATACAGTGATGTGTATACGGCTGCGAACTACTGTAGGCGATTAATTCGTGGACGTAGTGGAACAGAGTTCGGTGTACCGCGATACCCCAGTCCATTGTGAGCCGACTAAATACGAGCAAGCCAGACAGCAAGCACACTTCGTCCCACTCAATCAGTTCTCAGCCATCCACTTAACTCGTGGAGTCGGTGTAGAACATACGGAATTCGTCTTACTAAATCTCAGTAGTTTAAAATTTGTTTCAACTCTATGCAGATCTCCAGGAAACACGATTATAACAATACCCGTATGCCTGAGCAATATTTCGCGCATTCAACAAGCGATTCAGTCTTTTGTTGGGTTGTTGAAATTAAATACTCATGAAAGTGAACCACAAATAGCAAAGAGAGTTTATTAATGTTAATGTATTTGCAAGGGAATCAAACATACGTATGTTGTGAGAACGCAATCATCTGGAATTCTTGTTTGTTATTTTCGGTAATCCATACAAAGATATTGTTTATATTGGAATTAAATAATTTCGGCTATCACAGCGACTGTTCTGCAGGAGCCATGGTGAGGTGAACTGTGTTCCGGCCGCCAATTGACTTAATTTTAACTTAGAGGTTTTGTGTATCAATGGAAACTGTGTGTGCTATGTTAGAATTCGGTGAAAAATTCCGGTCTACTGATACTATCTTCATCGGTTTTGGTTTTGTATTAGTTAAGAAAAACGAAAGTTGAGAACAGAAGTGTTAACAGATATTTAACGACTGAGTGAATATCATTTACCGTATGTGTTGCCATCTATAGTGCTTTTATTGGAGTGACCCATCCTTCGCCTCTCCGAAATAAAATAAACTAAATCGTGCATGTCTTAAACATGTGACCTGCCATATTGGAACTTTTTCTGTGAGACTCATCCTCAAACTTCTCTCTACTTGATTTTCCGTATATTACTGCAGTCCATATTTCAAATTACCCCATTTTCTTTTTTCTTGGTATTCCTAAATTGATATGATCCGAACAAGGATACAGCTTTTTTTAAAAAAGAAAATAATCTCTGTACGTCAGGGTCATAGCGCTTGCCATACCCGGTATCACTACGGAATGTATTGCCTTTCTATAGAAACGTCTCGGGGAAATAGACTGAGTTGATTTCCCGTTGCCTTACCCAGTACGACAGAGTCCGTAAGTGTTACTGTAAGTATATATGCCTGTGATAATGTGTGTGTTCAATGCAGAGTGTTTTTTTTTTTTTACTTATGGATTTTGCGCCTCGTCGACGTCGAGTTCATTAGAGGCGAGATGGGATTGGGGAAGGAATTCGGCCACTGGCCTTTTAAAGGAAGCATCCCGACATTCGCCTGGAGTGGTTTGGGGCAAACCATGGAAACCCAAATCAGGATGCCCGGACGGGGATTTGAACCGGTGTCCTCCCAAATACGAGGCTAGAGTGTTAACCGTTCACCTACCACACTCGGTAGAGTGTTGTTTATCTTATGGACAAGCAATGAGGGAGTGACACCCGAAGCCGACACTTTCAGGCCTACACTTCCGAAAGATATTTTGTATCACTTCACACGCCGTCCTAAGGACCCATATTCGTCAACATTAGTTCGCGATTGACACTTTCTCTCCATTCTTTCTGTTTCAATAGTACTCATTCAAATCTTTAACTTGGTCTTTCGTGTTTCCTTTATCTTCTTTCCCATCAATTTTTCAGTTAGTGTATTTTTTGTTGATTCTATTGAAATATTTCTTTCTTTCTAGTGTTCTCGGACAGGATAAAAGATGCCATTGCTATCAATACAATTTCTTCTAGGATGTCGCTACATGTGTCATAAATAATTAACGTCAAATTTCAACTTGATCTATGATGTAGTTTCCTTCACACAAATTTTTGAAGCGATTGTCTCATTGAAGCGGACACTATGTAATATCGTGCTGTCATAACATTCTTTGTTCCTAGAGGTTTATCGACAACTGAAATACGTCCAAATCAGATTGTTTATCAGAGTTTTATCCTGTATATGAGACAGTGAAGAAATGGGTAGCTGAACGTAAACGTGGTCGCACATCTGTTGATATTGTACCAATGAAGGACGACCGAAAACTGCAACTACAGATGAGAACATCTAGAAGGTACATTGTATGGTATTGGACGATCGGTGATCAAAAGTGTTTGCTATCACTGACACCGTAGCCATATCAGAAAAATGAATACAGAACATTTTAAATCAAGAATTAAATATTGGAAAGGTTTGCTCAATATTAATTGCCGCAGTTGTTAAATTCTGACAAAACACAATTGCGAAAATGAATTTCTCAACAAATATTCTACTAAATAAACTATTCTCAGGCTTTTTGACTTATCCTAACAGTTTTTGCACCGGTTACATTTTACGAAACATGAGTCCGTCACCGCAAGCTGCAAGCGAAGCAGCAATCAAAACAGTAGGTGGAATCCAATGGCTTTGTACAGAAAAAAGACGAAATCGATTTCATTTGCCAGGTCATGGCTAATGTTTTCAGCAATACAAAAGGGATACATTCTATTTATTACTTTTAAAAATGGTGAAACAGTAATTGGCGAAAACTACGCGTGTCTCCTGAGTCATCTGGATGAGAAATACATTAACAGAGACCTGGAGTACAGAAGGAAAGAAACCAAGGCTGGACTGGTGGCAGGTATGGCGTTGCATAAGTTTCTATTGACCAGAAACCACCAATGCCTCAAACTGCAATGGGCACGAGAACGCCGTCACTGACGTCACGAGTGCTAAAATGTAATGTTTGTAGGACGATTCCCGGTTCTACATATCCCACAGTAATGGATGGCCGCGTATGTGTTAGACGCTGTCATGCTGAACGTAGTCGGGCAGACCCCGTTGTTGAGCGAAATACTGCACAAACGCAAAGTGTGATCTCGCCTGCCACGTGTTGAGGCAGCAACATGAACAACAATCACTACATCAGGGAGGTTTTAGAGCCCTCCACATGCGATATTTCAGCAGGAAAAGTCCCGGCTACACGTGGCTGAGAAATAGTGCACTCCTACTTCGAACAACAAGTACTACTGTTTCCCTGACCCACACGTTTCCTGACATGTTACCCGTGGAACATGTGGGCAGGCAACGTATTTGTTCTGTTCCTCCTGCAACCACTGTCGATGCTATGTAGACGCTCTAGCACCGCGTGGCAGTGGGTCCTCGAGCAGCTTATCCAGACTCTTTGATTCCATGCGACGACGTACAGAGTCTCTGCTTGTAGTAAGTGGCGACTTCACACCAAACTGAATTCTCACGGCCAAAGTGCATGTACAGTTCTGTAATTCTAATCACATGTGTAATGTCCCAAATTTGTCTCTTCTCGGCGCAGCAATTTTCACAAAGAGTAATATACTTGCAGTGCCCACCCCTTTGTTTTTTTTAGATTTGGTGCCCCCTGACGCCCATCTATTTCAAAATCTAGTGAAATTTGTCTTAAATACGTTTTAGGTCAAATTAAAAGATGAAAGTAGCCTTAGGTGAGTATTTTCCACACCATCCTGAATCTGACGTAGATAAATTCTGGACAAAATTCATTTAATTACATGGAAACTACGTAAAAAATTAAATGGATTTTTTAAATCTGAAAACCTCGTTCTTTAAACGTAAGACGGAGAAATTTTCACCTCTTCCTAATACAGCTTCACTCAGAACTCTTTAGTCAAAATGATAGTATTGGTTATATTCCTACTGCAGACACTTGTTAGACTGCGATAAAGAGCCATCGCGGTTATTCAATGCTTACGTCATTGGAAGATGAGCAGCGTCGGTATGATACTCTCCAAGCCCTCAGTTTCTTGTTGGCAGCAATACTCTGCAGGAATCGAACCACAATCGTCATCATCACCATCTGCTTTTTCAGGTAGAATTTGGACAGTCTTATCCAGTTAGAATGGTCTTGGGCGATTCTCTACCAGCTAACTTCAGCAACCCTGCCTAAGTATTAGTCCCATCTATCTGGTAGTCTTCCTCCTGGTCTCTGGTGAACTCTTGGATTCCACTCAAACACTCTTTTGACCAATGTTTTCTCCGACCAATGCCACTTCTCCAAGAAGTCCTTAAACTTTGTAAATGATCTGATACTGGTTGCTCTATTCCAATCTTCTGTAGTGAAACCGAGCATTATAAACCTTTACGCAATATGCGTACAAAATATACGAGTTGGAGTGCGATATAAGGGACGGCATTTAGATTTGTTTGCGGCAATGAACTTGGACCACAGTCATTCATTTAGTTGGTAGTCATTAAAAGACGGCCTGAATTGCGAAGGAAAGGAAGAGAACCAAAAATAAAGAAGAAAAGGAACTGCCACAATGCTTTTTATTTGTTGTTAACAACAAAAATGTCAAACTGCACGCGTACTATATTCAGAGTATATTTGTAGGGAGGCACTGAGCGATGTGGAGATGGGAGTGCTGCTGAATGGAAACTGGATAAACAACATTCACTACGCGGATGACACAGTAATTTTTACATACAGTCAGAAAAGTTCACAATATTTTATAGCTAGGGTGTCGCAAAGCATCCAAGAATACGGACTTGGTATTAATATAAATAAGACGAAAGTAATGGTCATTGGCAAAAAACAACTCCGAGTTCCATATTATGATTAACCAGAAGACCATTGAATGTTTATCAAGGTATACGTATCTTGGCACCACTGCAAATAGCCAATAATAGTCTGATGAAGTGAAGTTACGTATTGGTAAAGCCAGTGCTACTTTCAATAAAATGAATAATCTATTTAAAAACCGCAATTTATCGATTACCACAAAGATGAGACTTTCAATAAAATGAATAATCTATTTAAAAGCCGCAATTTATCGATTACCACGAAGATGAGACTCCTGCGCTGCTAAGTGTTCTTTGTCCTGTTTGGCGTTGACACGTGAACATTAACGGAAACTTTCAGTAAAAGGTTAGAAGGTTTTTAAAAGTGGCTGTATCGAAGAATGTTGAGAATACCATGGACAGACCACACCACACATGTCGAAGAGATCCGCAAAATGAAAAAGATTATGGAAATATTGACCACCATAAAAACACGGAAGCTACAGTAACTTTACCGCATCAAGAGGAATAAAAGCCGTTATGAACTCCTGCAGTCTATTCTCCAGGGGAAAATATGAGGAAAGATAAGTGCTGGTTGAAGAAGAACTTCTTGGTTAAGAAATCTGAGAACATGGACCTCCAAGACAACTACGGAGTTAATCCGAGCATCAACCAGCAGAGACAAGACAGCCAAGATGGTTGCCGACATCCGGAACGGATAGGGGCCAGAAGGAGATGTGGGCACGAGTAGTGAGTTTAATTGTGTGATGTATTGGTAATTGAAACATATTCCCACCGGTGATTGCGGGGCCTTTTGGGTGAGGCTAATCAGGGCATTGCGGTCTCCTCTCAGGCCGTGAGCCCCGGTTTCACTTTGTGTGTGGCGGGGGAGTGTTATCTTAATCCCGGTGGGCGCTGTTCCGAGCCATTGACCTCAGAGAGGCTTATCAGAGGGAGGGTCAGCTAGGCTAAACGGCCGTTTCTGTCTTCCAACCGGCAGTAGAGATAAACGAATCTAAATAGACCAAGTTCCGATTACTGCAACTTTTATCAGTAGACACCAAACAAAAAAAAATTAAGCAACATCCATAAGTTCTTCTCAGTAACTGTCGCTAAATGCGTCTTTAATCCTGTCTTTTTTCTTTCTTTCTTGGGACTTTACGGCTCATGGACGTTCTGGTCATTAGAGCGAGCGAGTATGATGAGTGAAAAGTGCAGACGAATTTGGCCATGGTCTTCTGAAGGAACCGTCCCAGCACTCATATGGAGGATTTCGGGAAAGCATGGAAAACCGACCGGGATTCTAACCCGCGTTGTTCCTAGTGCTTGTCTCCCAGCGACCTTAACTCTGAAGCATTAGGATAGAAGCATGTCATTTACGTTTGAGAGAAATGATTTTACTTAGTCTGATAATAACACAAGGAAAGTGCTTGGGAAAAAATTATGAAAGTTGAAGATGAACTTAAGCGTGTACAAAATACTGGCCGAAAACCGTACAGGAAATAACGGGAGTATGAAAGATATAATTTATACATAAACTTTAACTTTCAACGGTGAAATCAGACATTACAACACTCAGCACCACTCCATTCGACTTCAACACGTTAAAATAACTATATTTTTAATACTTCATTAAATATGTATGTTTTAATTATTTATTTCCTCCATAAAAATATATAAGTATTTTTTCAGAGAAAGTAATACGTGCGGCCCGATTGAAAATTCTATTTCTAAAATTTCGCCCGGCAGCTGAAAAGGTTTGCCGCCACCGGTTTACAACATTATATCCAACTGGAATTAGTCATCATCCTATGATTTATCAATGCCTTCGTTGTATGGCTGGGGAAGGGGGTGTTGTTAATTGAAACGAGTGGGTACTTGTTTTTAGCGATAAGTAGCGGTAGGGATGTGGACCGCTGTTGCTGACGCTCCTTTGTCTGTCCGTCTGTCACAGGAACTGCCATTTAAACGCAATACGTTGAAGATTTCAATTTCGTACCTGCTATGTCTTTTGTTTTGTTCACAGAAAACGGACTATTGTATTTTAAAAAATTTAAATATATATATACTGCAGTGACACTGACCTGTCCGGTTACACAAAAATAGGGCGTTTCTAGGCCTAAGTCACGCTATCTCTCTACAATCTGGATCACTTAGTATGTTGATATGGTTCCATTGATCTACATATCATTCGATTTTTGAATGATTGACAATTTCTACTGGGTGTTTCAATTTTTACAAACAGTAGTGAATTTCTTGACAGTTTTCTTAATTTAGATTGCATCAGATTGCATTGGAGCCTAACACATGTATCATTTTATTGAAACCGAAACATTACACTACCGTTTCGATCGACTTCGTGGCGTTCCGTTGTGAACCATGTAGGGGAAGTCCACTGCATAATCTGAATTTCACTAATCATTAATTTTTATACAATTGAGTACCTTCTGTTCTACCACATAGACGATGTCTATTAAATATGGAACCCTATTTGCGCAAGGCTCAACACATACTTGCTTCTTTATATTGCGTAATTTGTTTGTTGATTGAAGATAACATCACATTTTTAGACACTAGATTTGTATAATATATTTTCATACTTCAAAGTACACCTTTTTTCAAACAAAATTTTTCGAGGATCAAAAATCCAAATAATTAAAAATAAATTTGGTCAGTACGTATTTTAAGTTACAATTTTGTGTATACTCTTCGCTTAGCATTTCATTTCAGCTACCTGACAAAAGACTGTATCTTCTTTTATGACAGGGTAAGGGGATGTCTGAATGGCTGAAAGTTTCGCAGGAGTTCAGTGGTTTTTATTGTTGTTACTAATTTTACGCAATCTTGTGATCTTGAATGCCAATGGAACATTGAATTAGTTAGTG
This sequence comes from Vandiemenella viatica, assembly GCA_031002005.1. Taxonomy (NCBI): domain Eukaryota; kingdom Metazoa; phylum Arthropoda; class Insecta; order Orthoptera; family Morabidae; genus Vandiemenella; species Vandiemenella viatica. The sequence continues at coordinate 59,662,815 of CM061919.1, read as the reverse complement.
GCCCAGATCAGAAACATCAGTGTTTGATAACAAACCCCGTTTACTCGAAATTTGTGTATCATACTAAATTTTTTCTGGAATGAGCACGGTGGAAACATACCGTATATATGTAACGTTCTGGAGTTTTCAGAATGTGATTGCGGTTATTAGCGACAAAAATGGACCATAATCTCACTTACTGCCCATTACAAGGCAGCTGAACGAATCTCCAATAGCTAATGGACGTCTAATATCATGTATTTTTATCTGTGTATGTGTATTTTTACTGCTGTTAATGATATACTTGTCCATTCATTTGTATTTTTACGTTATATTGTTTCTCATGTGTTATTGTATGCTAATGTTTTGGGTACTGATCCCAGTGTGCCGACAGGATCAGGTAGGTAAAAGCCTACTTTGTTCAGGGTCTGCCCGTTGTACTTGTTAATTGTGATAGCAAATGCCAACATAACAGGTGTCTTATCCATTTGCAAAACAAGGTCACCACATTATACATGGAATAAACACAACCTCATCTTTTTGCAATAATCAAGTTGGAATATTTTAGATAAAAATTATTTTTGTATAGTCACGATTAAGGATCACCTAACCCGATATATCTTTCCAATATTATCATTTTTACACTTCTTGAGGTCGATAAAATAATACAATGCAATAAGAGTAAAAGTGATACAAATTTTTAGGTACAGGAAATGAGTTTTTGGGCTCCAAGGTCGTTCCAAATTACTTGATCTGGCTCAAATATGGATTTTGACGTTAGTTTGATGATAAGGATTTTCTCCGAAAAATTTGAAGAATTTCTGTTTGTAGAGACTTGGAAGACTGCTACTTGGTGTTATAAACCTGTGAAATAATACACCAATACACAAGTTTGGCTAGTCTGAAACATGTACTGAACACCATTCCGAACTATTTATTCATTTTTTAACGGTTTTTAGCCTTATCGGCCATACAGCCAGCCTTCTACAAAAGTTTCCATTGATGTGTACAACAGAATTTTTAAGTCATTATTATATTAACATCATCATCAGCCACCAACTTAGATGGGTTGGACACGTTCAACGTATGAGCAACAGTAGACTCCCTCGCCAACTTTTATACGGTGAGCTCAACACTGGCAGCAGACCTCGCGGTGCCCCTAAGAAACGCTACAAAGATCAGTTCAAGAAGACCCTGAAGAAAACTAATATAGACCTTGCCACCTGGGACAGCCTCACAAAAGACCGCGTTCTATGGCGCAAAACTACCTCCGCAGCAGTGGCACGTTTCGAAGAGGAGCGGCGAAGTCTGGCAGCTGAATCCCGTTTAAGGCGGAAAGCCCGACAAACCCTACCGCGCCAGCCACCCACATTTGGGTGCAGTGTGTGCGGACGACTGCAAGAATCGGCCTGATCAGCCACCAGCGCACACACAAATAAACAAGCAAGAGAGCAACATAAACTCGGAAACGAGTATGGCCGCCGCTGATTATATTAACAATATGAATTATTACTGTCCGAGTAAACTAACTACCAGTCATGCGTTAAAATCAATCATTATACAGGGTGAGTCCAAAATGACTTTACAAGTTTTGAATGATATAGAAATTCATTGATATAACTTACATAATCGGCAGATGTGTCATTTTCTAGCAAACAACCTCAAGTTTGATGCACGTAGTGCATCACTACACCATTCCGACCCCAGGAGCGCCAGCGTAATGCACAGTTAAAATGGCTACTTTCACTGGTGCGGAGCGTGCTCGCTGTGTGGTTTGGTTTCATGAAATGAACTTTGCAACAACTGTCCTGCGTAAATTTCGCACCGAATACGCTAAAGAACCTCCAAGCAGGCCTACAATTTACTTTTGGCGCAAGAACTTTGTTAAGATAGATTGTTCACTGCAACATGATACTAAATCACCAGGTCGTCCGCGTGATGATGATTATGTAGAACAGGTTAGAAAGAGCTTTACTCGCAGTCAACAAAAATCATTTCGAGTAGCGTCTCGCGAGACTGACATTCCACAAAAGACTGTTTGGTGAGTACTGCGTAGACGTTTACACTCGAAACCATACTTCATTTTCTGACGGAAGTTCGAGGTTTCCTCGATTATCGCTCCCCAGACTTGACTCCACTGGATTTCTTTCTCTGGGGTTTCATTAAACATCGTGTGTATGTTCCTCCGCTACCAAACAATTTGGCCGACCTGAAAAACTGAGTTGCACAAGTTACGCTCGATTTGCTGCAACGTATGTGGGAAGAAATTGACTACCGGTGGGATGTTTGCCGCAGGGCAAATGGTAGTCACATCGAACCAAAATGACACTTGAAATTTATGTGAAATTTGAGGTTGTTTGCTACAAAATGACACATATGTAAGTTATCTCAATAAATTTCTGTATCATTCCAAAGTCGTAAAGTACTTTTTGAATCACCCTGTACAATTTGAAATGGATACAGATATACAGTACACAATCCAAAAAAAATGTACAGAAAAGATTTCAAGATTTTTAAATGATACAATTTTATAATATAACTAAGGATAATTATAATAAATATATTTCCATGTTTAAAATAGTTCATTAAAGTCCAGTAAATATTTTTGTCGTTAGAAGATAAAAAAATAGTCGCGTTTGCTGGAAAAGGTATATATACCTACGTATTTGTTTAATTCTATCTGCATTTTGTCTTGTGGTAATCTATACTTTTGGAAGGGAAAAAAATGTGATTTAAGTCACCCACTGTCGTATCTGAGCAATCGCATTGTGGACTTCTCTAAGCCGTTTTCGATTTAAGTGACTAGGGAAATGACCATGATGTAATAGACTTCCGTTAATGCTGAACTAATAGTATGAAGAAGGACTGAAATGAGATAAAGCCAATTGTATTAGATTTCGGTCAACTCATTGTCGATTAGCTCATATGATTTTGTGTGTGTGTGTGTTTTTATGTGGAAGTGCCAACAAGTGTTTTTGTGTTGCAGCCGCGGCGATGGCAGCGACTACGGTCCGTATGCCGGGCCGCAGCCAGAACCCTCTCAAGACGCTCAACAGGGGCAACAGCTACCTGAGGACCCACCGCGCAGTCCCCACGGGTCAGTACCAACACCGCTCTAACACTACTCGCTCCCCAACAATAGCATTATCCAGCTATATCTTGCAATCCATTGCACAGTTGTGCGTTTTTACGCTACCGAAGGTATTGTATAGAGTTCCAAAAGACCTGTAGCCTAAGACATGAACTAGCAGTCGGCGTTTTCACCATCCGAACACCATTCTTTTACCTTTTATACGAAACATTTACTTCCGATTGACAAAGCAGTTAACGAATTATATGAGAGTAAAGGCTTTCCCGGCGTTGTATATGGATGAAATGTTCTCGGCAAACTTGACAATGGCGGCTGAGTTATGACCGCCGAAACGTCATGCTATACAAACGTTCTCACTTGGCTAGTTTTCCGAGAACATTCATCTAATTAACGAATTGTTACCAATAAATGAGAAAATATTCCGAATACATCTCTCGGTAAACGACAGATGTCACAAATGTGGCAATACTGCCAGTTTTCAACACCACTATTCGTGTGGCGAAGCACAACTTGTCTGTATGTGGCTCAGATCAAAATTGGCACAACTAGACGTTACTACAATACGTAGAACTCAATACAGGAAATACTCAGGTCGGATAAGTTCCGGCGACCGGCAAAATGGTTGATGGGGTCACAGTATTGTACACTTCCCAACGCCAGGAGGAAATTACGTATATTTCCTTTATGGAGAGAGAGTTCTTCAAGATAACAACTTCTCCCCGTTAAATCAACCTCATATGACAAAACAATGCAGTTTCTTGTAAAGCGTGAAGATAAAGGGATTCAATGATTATAACCGTGAAAAATTATTATTATTATTTTGCTTGCCAATAAAAGAACGATTCAAGAGTACGAGAATGTGCGCGAGTTATCAAATGAGAAAAGTTAATTTTAAACAAGCTAAATATAATTTAAATGAGTTCTATGCACGGCAGATCGAAATGAACTGCGGATTGCTGCAAGCTGACTAGCGGCCGATTTTGTTCCGAAGATGCGCTGATCCGGCACTCAGATCTCGGGCAGGGACTAAAGGAAAAGACAACTGAAAATCCCGAGCAACGCGCATTTACTGTTTTCATGCATGATGACTCTGTTTTATGATAACCTTGAATTCTCTGCCGGCCTCGGTAGCGTAGGGGCTAGAGTGCTAGCTCCGCGTGCCGAAGGCCGCCGGTTCGAATCCGGCCGCGGGCATGGATGTTAAGTGTTGATTGTCTGTGTGAATGTCCTGTCTGTCCTGTGGCGTCCATACATTGGAGAAATACAATAAATACTGGATGACGACTTACACACTTAAAGCAAATATAATTACATTGAGCTGGCTGTATGGCCTCCGTTGCCAAATGCCATTAAAAAAAAAAAAAAAAAAAAAAAAAAAAAAAAAAAAAAAAAAACCCTTGAATTCTGACTAAGTAATAAATAAAAGCCTAAAGAAGGTTGCAATGTTAATGGCTTTAATGCCTGTTGACTTTGGATGCTAAGGTGGTGTTTATGATAAACCTTAAATACTTTATTTGTTTTTTAAATTGTAACGTGGTTTAAGCCTCCACCAAAATTTCAAAATTTGCTATTATACTTAGTATCCTGAAGTAAATATGTGATTTTTCGCGGAAACTCAACGACTCTCGTTTTCAAAGAACTTCCCCTTCAAAATTTACAAATCCATAGATCGTAAATCGATTATGGAGCAGTGACAGTGCCTTCAATGTGTTCGGTCTATTTAATATGTCTTCGAACATTCTACAAAAACCAAACAATACGAAATTAGTTAAGAATAATGCAGATGTTATTCAACACAAAATAGTATGGAAATTATTTTAAACATTAATAATGGCGTAATGGCGTAATGGCGCCACCGCACTGCAACAGGAAGGTACTACGGCACCAGGTTAGAGTCTTGGTCTCCGTGATTTTATGCAGTCTCCTAGGCGAATGCTGGAGCGGTATCCAGTTCCTAACGCACAAACTACAAATTTCACAAAGAAAGATACACTTATCATACAGTATCTACGTTACACGTTTCGCTGATAGATGGCAACGCAAAGATTCTTCCGCTAAAGTTAAATGCTGCAGGCCTAACAAGTCTGGGTGGGACTTCCAGCCCTTCTCCTTTCCCCATTGTCTTGATTCATGCTGCATTAATAATCAGGCATCTGGTGTTCACGTGCTCGTTAGTGGCATCAACGAGGAAAAAAAAAGAGATATTTTCAATAAAATGTTGAATCAAGATAAATGCCAATAAAAGGCGACCTATTAGGTAACCAAAAAACATATTTTTTTAAAATAATTTTTTAAAAATATTACAACGAAGAAGTTTCTTGACGAGATTAAATGTGAATATTTTTATATATCATGTGATAATAAAGTGAACTGGGTAGTATATATTGGGGAGGATGGGAAGGGGTTTAAAAGTCCTTCATTTACTGAAGAGGCTTGGATATGATGGTATAGTATGGGACCTACATTTTGGATATGAAATACAGGAGTTGCAGGGGACGGGTAACAGAGGGCAGATATATTTGCTTGCTGAAATTACTGCAGAAGACAGTAGCGAATGTGATAACAGAGTTGGAGTCATTGGAAGACAGGAAGGCGGATGGTGAGCGATGTGAGTGTACAAGGCGTATGTTGGTGATTATGTAGGCTCGGAGGGATACTGGCAGAGGAGTTAGCATTAGTGAGTGGTAAGCAAGATGACTATAACATCAAGCTAGCACTTCATTTCAGGGGTAAGGCACTGGGAAAATAATTTGCCAAACAGAATTTAAAATTCGTAAAGTGCAAAAGAAGGTGGGTGCAATACAAGAAATGGGAAAAGTATGAAGGAAAACTGACACCCGACCATATGTTTCTTCGCAGTTAAATTAAAAAATGTATAATTAACCGTTTTTCGTTGCAGAAAAGAGTCAAAAAATCCTTTGGTTGTATATGCGATAACAGTAAAGTTTTAAATGAAACTTTTAATGCTAAAAGACTCCATTATTATTAGACATTAATAACTGTTTTCCAAGTCAGTTTTGTGGTGAGGCTCTACCATTTTTTTGAGGGGAGGGCGATTACCCCTGCGTTTTGGGCTCGCTGTAGCCATACGTAGGCTACACCTCTCCTCTTTGCGAGTTTAGTGTATGATCCTGATTTTGGTTTTCCATGGTTTTAAAAACCAGCCCAGGCGAATGCAGGGATGGATCCTTTAAAAAGCTATGGCTGAACTCCTTCCCGTTCCTTATCCCAAGTTTCCTTTCTTTAGGTTAGAGAAGCAATCGTGATGCCAGTAGCACCAAGTGATGCCGTGGGCTATCCCGAGGCGTCACGAACCTTCATAAAAACATCTGTTTTACGTCATATTTAAATCACAATCAGCCATTTAAACTGAATAATATTTCGTAACAATTTTACTCTATTTATATTCACAAAATGAACTAGAAGGTTGATTACTTGATGGTTAATGGTTATGATATTAGTTTTCATGCCGGCCAAGTGGTTTCGCGTCCTCGTATGAGAATGGCGACGTTTCGTAAGACATGCTTTACCTTCTTCTTAGGGAAGGACTGCGGTGTGATTTTATAAATTTAGTTTGTGTAGCATTTAGGCTAAAATCTGGTCGGCTGCAAATGGAGCGAAGACCAGTGGTCACATGGATGAGTAAAGGAGACATTATTGATTTTTAAAGAATGACAACATCTAGGGTAGTGGACTAGTGTTGCATGATGTTTGGCGCTCTTTGGTAAGAAACATATAAAGAGATACGGTATCTCTGAAACAGGCTTATTAAACGAAATAACGCGGCATTACCTGGAAAACTGAGGTATTATTATTAAGAAAGGCGGTCCCAAAAGCCTACGAATTGAAGATAGATTTCACTGTCAGATTTAAGCACCAGAGTGCAGAGTGCTCCTGAGATCTGAACTGAGAAGTCTTTGAGGCACCGTGTCGGTATAACAGCCCACAGGGAGGTGAGATCTGACAGCTTCGTGTAGCAGAATGAATACGTCTCCAAAGAAACAGTGTGTAATGAATAGCGCGCGCGTCTTTGGGAATTAATCTTGTGTTGCGTGGTAACTGAGAGGGGCTGCTCGTCGCGATTGTTTTCTTGGCGTCGCTGCTGGGGGCGCTTTTGTATTCCTTAATCAGTCAAACTGTATGCGGTGACATGCACCCGGCCCTCGAGCAGTCCTCTGTCATTTTCTTCTGCTACACGATCCGCTTTTGTGCTCCCTCAGTGGGCAGATACGGAAGCTGTCGTTAGCACACGTTTCATATAACCCCACGACTAAACTTAGTCGGCCACGGTTCGTTATATGTTTAGGGCATTGAGTCAAAATCATCACTTTCATCCCTGTAGCTCCTATTATTTCTACACATTGCTTCACACTCATCGTGAAGTTTCTTCACCGTTTTGAAGATACAAAAGCTTGATAACACTACGTTCGTCTTTTCTTTTCAAAAAACACAAAATCTTTGCTTATTCATCTGCTGAAAAAGAAAAAAAAAAAACATAATGGCTGATATATTGTACAAAACACAGATATATAGGAGTTTCTACACTTAGAGCCAAAGAAACTGGCACCCTGCTAATATCGTGTAGGGACCCCGCGAGCACGCGGAAGTGCCACAACACGACGTGGCATGGACTCGAATAATATCTGAAGTAGTGCTGGAGGGAATTGACACCATGCATCCTGCAGGGCTGTCCATAAAACCGTAAGAGTACGAGGAGGGGGGGGGGGAAGATTTCTTCTGCACGGCACGTTGCAAGGCATCCATCCATATATGATCAATAATGTTCATGTATGGGGAGTTTGGTGGCCAGCGGAGGCGTTTAAACTCAGAAGTGTTCTTGAAACCTGTAGATATTATGGACGTGTGGGGTTTGCATTGTCCTGCTAGAATTGCCCAAGTCCGTCGGAATGCACAATGGACATGAATGATTGCAGGTGATCAACCAGGATGCGTACGTACTCTAACAAGTGTATCAGAGTCATATCTAGACGTATCAGAGGTCCCATGTCACTCCAACTGCAAACGTCGCACACCATTACAGAGCCTTCACCAGCTTGAACAGTCCCCTGCAGGGTCCATGAATTCATGAGGTTGTCTCCATACCTTACACGTCCATCCGCTCTATTCAATTGGAAACGAGACTCGTCAGACCAGGCAACATGTTTCCAATCATCAACAGCCCAATGTCGGAGTTGACGAGCCCGAATGAGGCATAAAACTTTATTTCTTGCACTCAGCAAGGGTACACGAGTGGGCCTTCGGTTCCAAAAACCCATATCGATGATGTTTCTTTAAATGGTTCGCACGCTGACACTTGTTATGGCTCATCATTGAAATCCGCAGCAATTTGCGAAAGGGTTGGACTTCTGTCACGTTGAACGATTCTCTTCAGTCGTCGTTTGTCCCGTTCTTGCAGGATCTTTTTCCGTCCGCAGCGATGTCGTAGATTTGATGTTTTACCGGATTCCCGATATTCACGGTGCACTCGTGAAATGGTCGTACGGGAAAATCCCCACCTCATCGCTACCTCGGAGATGCTGTTGTCCCATCTCTCGTGCGCGGACTATAACACCACGTTCAAACTCATTTAAATCGTGTTAACCTGCCATTGTAGCAACAGTAACCAATCTAACGCCTGCGCCAGACACCTGTCGTCTTCTATAGGCGTTACCGACCGCAGCGCCGTATTCTGAGTGTTTACATATCTCTGTGTTTGCATACACACGCCTATACTAATTTCTTTGGCTCTTCATTGTAGTTATTATCCTTTCATAGAGTGCACCAACATTTCAGAACACGCATTATTACCCTGCAGGATCCTCAATGCTGTTAAATACCAATTCAATCAACATTCTGTTTTACCGTTGTCAGTTATCTGTCACAGTAATTATGCTTCTTGGTTTCAGAGACCTTGTAATTATCAGAGATAAAGTAGAGTCTGAAACGGGTAAACAACCGGAGCAGTAAAATCATTAGCGAATAAAAGTCGATGCTGACCTTCCACATATATAATTAATTAAATTCTGCACGTACAATCTGTAGTTCACATAAATGTATGTGGCACAGGATGCTTTGCACCATAACTGATCTCCAAAAGGCAATAATTAACGAAGAAAACATATAAATATTAGTACGCAGACTGCTCCGTTGGCGGCGCCGTGATAGTGTTTAGCCCGTGACAACGGATTATCTGATTGGAGTCCTGGTGGTGAATGAAAATCTCATAATCAAGACGGTCACGAAATATTCACTTACTCACCTGCTGAAGATGAAGATAAATTAACGTAAATTAGTTTCACGGGACAGAGGAAAAGAACAAGTGTCAAAGTGCTTATTTATGGCTCTACACATCGTCGACGTCATGGTGATTAGAGACAGGAAAGGACTGAAGGAAAGGAATAGGAAAGAAGTCATCCACGCCCTTTTTATAGCTTGGAGACATTTCGGGAAACCATGAAAAACCGAAATCTGGTTGGGGGAATAGGGGTTCGAAACTCCGTCTACCAGACCGAGAGTGGTGGTGTAAGGGTTAACGTTCTGGCCTCGCATTCGGGAGGACGGTGGTTCGAATCCCCGTCCGGGCATCCAGATTTGGGTTTTCCTAGGTTTCACAAATCACTCCAGGCAAATGCCGGGATGCTTCCTTCAAAAGGCCATGGCCGAATTCCTTCCCATTCCTTGCCCCCCCATCCTTTCCCGTCTCTAAGGATGTCGCTGTTCAAGAGACGTTAAGCACTTAAAAAAAAAACCGTCTACCAGAATGCGAAGTCAGTGTTACCGCACACAAACATATTGTTATCATCCTGGATGAATGATTAGAGAAGGTTTAACCTCACCATATTTTTTTGACAGGTTGAAACAAGTGAATCAAATACCAGGTCTATCGGTCGATTTATTAAAAGTACATCAAGGAATCACTCCATCCCTACCCAGTAGTGGCGGGAATAGGGTTAAAATTTGTACCAAATTTTAAGACTATCGCTCCAGCCATTCCGAAGTGATGCTGGAACAATTGTACACACGTTGACCTATATTTACATGTGAAGATGTTACGTCCATAATGTTATGCAAGAAAACATTGCGTAATTAGAAGTGGAATAACAAATGGAAAATATTGTAATCATATACGGTGCTTCTTTGATAAAATAGCTTTCCACAGTCACCATCTGAATTCTTCTTACGTATTCGACTCCGCTTAATTCCAACATACGAGGTACTTGGGTATCACTGGATTCTGTTGGTGCGTTCATGTCGACCAAGTATAGTTTCGAATTGTCTTTCTGACAAATATTAATCGATGTTATGACGGATTTTGTTTATATTTACCATGTTTTTATTAACTCGCTTTGGGCTTTGTCTGTCCGGGTGGAATTTAGTAATTGATTTTAAACTACCTTCTTGATGAGCTAGAGACTTGAAATTTTGACCATAGCTCAGAAGTGGATAACAATTCATGAAAAATTGGAAAAAACGGGAAAAGTTTTCTGGAAAATTCTGGAAAAACTGACTCTTTTCTATGGATCGATTTGGTTATTTTTTTAGTGTACGTAATAGTCCGAATAACGTTTTTAGATAATGAAAAATTGGAAAAGTTGCCCGGAAAATTCAAAAATGTTGAGAAAACTGAGTTTTTTTTCTGTATACCACTTTGACTAATTTATTTAAATGTTGGTAATAGTCCAAATAAGGTTTTTAAAGAAGGAAAAATTGGAAAAGTTGCCTGTAAAATTCGGGAAAAACTGTAAGTACTTTTTTTCTATGGACCAATTCAGCTATTTTTAAATGTCGTTAATAGTGTGAATAAGGTTTTTAGAGAGAAAAAAAAGGAAAAGTTGTCCGGAAAATTCGGGAGAAACAAAGTATTTTTTTCTATGGAACGATTTGGCTAACTTTTTATAAATGATTGTAATAGTCCGAATAAGGTTTTCAGAGAAAAAAGATGGAAATGTAACCCAGAAAATTGGAAAATTATTGAAAACTGAACGTGTTTTTTCTATGAACCATTTTGGTTAACTTTTTTAAATGGTTGTAATAGTGCGAATAAAGTTTTTAGAGAAAAAAAATTTGAAACATTAACCAGAATATTTTTGAATAATGGAAAGTGCTTTTTTCTATATACCAAATAATTTTTTTTAATGTTTCTAATAGTCTGAATAAGGTTTTTAGGGAAAGAAAAATTGGAAATTCTGCCTGATAAATTAAAAAATTCTGGAAGAAGTAAAAGTACTTTTTTTTATTGGATTTTTGTTCTAATTCAAGAGCATTACTTATGATTCAAACAATAAATATGCATAATTCTTTTTTTGTTTTGTTCCTTATTTCCCCCGGATGGAAATAACTCAATTAGGTGTTTTCTATTTTTAAAAACTGTAATATTTTGTACATCTCTCTCATTAGGTCATCAAAGTATTTAAAATCAATTCCAAATTTTCACTCACATAACCCTAAAAAGCAGAAAATAATAATGAAATAAATTTTTTTAATGTGCCATGTTTTTATAGCGGACTAAAAGGTATAAAATAACTTCTCTAATCCTTATGAAGGATAAAACCACATACTGATTTCCAACTTCTTCTAAATTGTACTGAAAACGTAGCCTATACTTGGAAATTTTTCATAGTTATTAAAATACTTGTAAGATTTGTGACGAAAAACATGGGGAGCATACATCAGATAATTGATTGATTAATAGCTCAGCTAACAATTTTATTCCACCGCAAATAAATTGTTCTTTCATTGATAGCTACTCTCCACGCTTCTTATAGTTATGTATTTCATGCACTCAATGTTTTTCGTCACCAATCTTACAAGTATAACTATCAAAAATTTCCAAGTATAGGTTTTCAGTACAATTTAGAGAAACCTGTATGTGGTTTCATAAGGATTAGAGAAATTACTTTATACTTTTTAGTCCGTTATAAAAACATGGTACATTAAAAAGATTTTTAATTTATTATTATTTTTTAAGCTTTAACCTCACACTGCCGAGTCAGCTGTCATACTGCACAGAAATTTCCAGACGTGGTCAATCGATCGCCCCCCCTCCATAGTGGGTTTTTTATTTGGATCTGGACTATACATTCAGAGGTGTATGACTCTAAGTTTACTATTAGGTTTTCTGGAATGTCCCTCCTTCCACCTTTCGAAGCTAATTTAAAAGACATATTCATCTCCAAAATTGAAGGAAGGGGTTATTTCTTATTTCGCCTTGGATATTGCTTTTGGTGGAGTGTTTCTTATGCCGAGGCTGGGTAAGAGTGTTGCTAAGCCGAGCTGAGTATTTTAGAGCACGCCCAGGTGTGGGCTTTGCGTTATCTCTCGTGGTCCGGCTTAATGCAAGTCGTAACTTTGAAGATGGTAAACCAGCCTCTGCGCGTCTTGGCGGGGCTTACCGTCATTTTATGAGGGTTCGCGTTGCCAGCGTAAGCTAATTAGCCAACTTCAACTACGCGATACACAACTAGACGCGTCATACAAGTCAAATGTTTTACTGCCACTATCTGTTTCCATTCGTAACAGTTTTTTTGAATTCTTAGAAGTTTTTTTACTTCTTTCACTGATGGTGTGTACTATGGAGGTACTATTACGGATTTCCGCAACTCATTTTGATTTCTTATGAAATAAAGAAACACTACTGAAAGCTGTCCTTGAATATAACCCTCCATCGAATCTGAAACAGAATTTCACTACACCAAATAAGGAAACTTTGATTCGGGTTCGATCTTTTTTTTTTATTGCTTGGGTTTTACGCCTCGTCGACAGTGAGGTCATTAAAGACGGGATGGGATTGGGGGAAAGGAACGGGAAGGAATTCGGCCATGGCCTGTTTGAAGGAAGCATCCCGACATTTCCCTGGATTGATTTGGGGAAACCATGGAAAACCCAAATCTGGATGCTTGGATGGGGATTCGAACTCACGTCCTCCCGAATGCGAGGCCAGAACTTTAACCGTTCACCCACCACGCTCGGTGGGTTCGCTCTGTTTGAACTAAATAAAAATAAACAAAAATACGCTTGATTAATAAAACGATTTATTCTATTTAACGACACATAGTTTTTTACCAAAGTGAACTGGATTGGCCTGCAGATATACTGTTTTGATTTATTACTGAATCGTATTTGACTTATTTAGTTTCATCAGCTTCTTCCTGACATTTTTACCATGCCTATACGAACTATGTTTTTAGTTACCACTTATACATTTAATCTACGATTCGGCCACACAAGTCTCCTGCTCAGCGCACATTTCTGAATGGAGCTTCTCAATCGTTTTCCTCTAGTCCTATTGGTGAACTTTTGGATACAGTAAATACGTAAATAAAGGTTGATAACAGCTTTAGTGATTTCAGATGGACTTAGCAGTGTTTTGCTAAATATTTAGTAGCGGTTCGGAAACATGAACAATTCAGAATAAGAAAGACAAGTAATTGTTTAGTTTGGAATCCTAAATATAAATCAGAATTAACACGTTTAAACAGGTAAACTGACTATTAAATGAAGCATTGACAAGAAAAAAGCATTCTGGTGCGAAAAAAAAAAAAAAAAATGTTGATTGGAGGGTTACTTTGCTGCAAGCAGTTTCACAGAATAGTTGAGGAATAAAACGTCCAAGGAAAATTGGAATAGTAAGAAAGACGTTGTGTAGGTTGAAGGACATGAGAAAGGAGGCAGTGAAGCACAAATTTAGGAAGATTGTAACAAACGAAAAAAGCAGACAGTATCTGATTCATGAGAGAAGATACCAAATTACGTGGGAAGAAACAGAAAAAAATGGATTTTCAATAAAGCCGGAAAGTATTATGGTACATAATCAAAAAAATTAGTAATACTAATTACTAAATTTGGCAGTCCACTAGTAAAACATTTTATAATTATTATTAACAATCATCGTTTATAAAAAAAAAATCTTGTAGAAGTGTTTTCACCACGACTATATCGGTTTAATAAGATTTATTTCATTCTATGAAACTGCTGTTTATATTTCCGTTTCCGTGTTTGTAGAACATAATTGCTTTTCCGAACATTTTGAATGGTTTCCGATTTATCGGGCGACCTTCACGGAGTCTGTTTTCACAGAACATATCGATTAGCTCCTCGAATCAGATTACGAAAGCAGTACAAGCGTTTCTGCGAACTTGGGCTCAAACTTTTGACGCATCAGTTCCAATGCCCTATGGCTTCCCCGAACCTGCAAGAATAACTCGTTAGGGAGGGCGGGTCGAAAAATTACTTTACTCAACAGGGAAGGTAATTACAACCTGACATTTAGAGCTCGAATGGAGATCTGTTAGAGATCGATATCGCTTGTGCAACCGGTCAACAGAATACCAACAGTGCGGAATTAAATTCTGCAATCGGTGATTTTTTGTTATCACAGATTATTTTACTGCTTATACTGATAGAGTATTTGTTTTCCAAATTTTTAAATCAGAAAACACAAAATATAATGAATATCTTTGGAAAATAAAGGGAAGGAAATACTGACAGTCTATGATGTGGAGTATGATGTTTTTGGAAGCTGTATGCAAACGTACTTTTATAACGTGTATACGCTTAGTTTAGTGAATATCGCTGACGATGAATGTGTAAGAGACTCTTTGGCTATATTACGATCTGTGGCGTTGGTTTTGATGTGTGGTTGGCATTGTGTATATTTGCAAGTTGTAAAATAGTAATAAATAAAGAATTAAACGGTTAAAGGACAGTAAAAACACGTAACAGTACTATAGTCTGGTCACCTTCAACTGGCGGCTGAAGGTCATGTTCGTTTTGCCCCGTTCCTCACCTCACCACCCTCTCCCATTGCCTACCCAACCAAGCAGACCGCTGTGTCCACACAAGCGAGTGACAAAATTTTTAGCGGGCTCTCTTTTCCCTTGTCATGTAAGGGCAGCGGGGTAGAGATAGAAACGACTATCCTCGAGCCGCCTCTGCTAACTGAACCCACTATAGTTAACATTAAATTGTGTTCAAAATTTAACTATTGGGATGGGAGGAGAGGTTCTTGTAATTAAATCTTCAATTTATATGTGGTTTTCGGATGTTAAATGATTAGTCTATAATCAATTACACATAGTTTAATTCATTTTTGTAATGCTAATTGTATTGACATATATTGATCAAAGTCCCAAATATTGCTCTGATGTGGGATTGAAGCGAACGTATCTAATCACTAGAGACCGGATTCTGTGCAATAGCATGTTTGCATATGCATTGCAAATTAATCTCATTTTCACCGGTTTTTGCATATTTTTCCTAAAACCTAGTGATGATACATACTTTCGCTATATTTATAATTTTTTTCGGTAGTGTACCTGGGTAATAAATAGAATCATACATTGTAGCCTGCAAAACCTACTAACAACACTGTTCTTAGCAGTCGTGCGTCTATTGTCTTGATAGTTAATATTATTATGTTGCAAATAAAACAGACTCACGGGAGGCTAGATGGACGATGCCATTCTACGTCACGCTCGCCTACTGGACAAATTACGTATGCTATTGTTCGCGGGCTCATTTGAAGCTTAATTTTTATTTATTTCTAGAAACTTTAATATATACCATGATCGCGAATAAAAGGTGTTACCGTCGATAGTGACTACCGTGGAACATTTACATACGACGTAAATGTTTTGTGCTGTCGAGTTTGCGAGAAAAATATTACGTGCACAAATTTTTTTTAAACAGACTAGCATGTCAAGGCCCACGACAACAACTTTTAACAGCGGCAAGTAGCAGTAAGAGCAAGCCAAAAGATCACGTAAGTATGGATCTATGTGTTTGCAAGTAATATTCCTCTTCACAAACTTACAAATCCTGCCTTGAAAGATTTTCTGCAAAAATATTGATGGAACCAAAATAAAAGACATGAATCAAAATTTCGTGAAAATTACATACCAACTATTTACCTACACGTCCTTGAAGAAATACGCGATTTGCTCATGAATAACATTATTTTGATTTTAGGTGATGAAACTGCTGTCAGTTATGGTCGTTGCATTGCAAATTTAACTGTCGGTGTAATAAAACTATAACCATCTACTTCCTTTTTGCTGGCTTGCAAAGAACTTGAAAAGGCAGATCATTCTACGATCGCCAGATTTGTGAATGAGGGTTTAAAAAAAGTATTTCCTTAATCTTCTCCAGCTGAAAGAGAGTTTATATTTCTCTCAGATGCTGCTTCCTATATGTTCAATGCAGCGAAAGCACTCCAAGTATTTTATCCTAATTTTACTCATGTGTCATGCTTTGTTCACGGAGTACAACGACTCGCTGAAGAAGTACGTTCCACCTTTGGGAATGTAAATAAACTGGTTTCATCAACTAAGAGTTTCTTAAGCCACGTTCTAGTACTAATGCATAAAAATTTTTTCCAACTGTGCCTTTACCTCCGGAACCAGTGCTGACTCTATGGACGGCGTGGGTTGAAGGTGTATTTTACGATGAACATTTCGAGGTCATTAAATGTTAAACAACTTTAATAATGCAAAGGCTATGACAGTTTGTCAGTACAAGGAAGAATTTAACAATTCTAGTATTAAAAACATAGCTGTGATTAGCATACATTTTCCCACATACCAGCGCGCATTAAAAAGCTTGAAACTCGGGGTTTGGCATTGACAATCTATTCAGTTAATGAATACAATCCACTAAATGAACTCCGCATTGCCGGAGGTATTCCTGTGTAAAGTTGTTGTTGTTATTGTTGTTGAGGTTTAATGGGCGTCGACGGCGGGATCATTAGCGCCCTCCTGTGTAAACTTAAAGAGAATTTTGAAAATACTTTGAACAATAACCCAGGTTTTGAACCTTTGTGTCAAATTGATAGATTTAATGAAGGGACGGCTGAACATTTTCCAGAAACAATGATTGCTAACACAGCACCCAAATTTAAATACTGCCCAGTTACACCAGTGAATGTGGAACGGTCCTTATCCACTTATGAAAATATTTTTGGAGATCGAAGAAGCAATCCTACTATTATATATTGGAAACAATGCCCGTTTGTTTACGTTTACAAAAGTTAAATAAGTGTTAATCATCGAAATTATAAATATGTTAGTCTACTACCTACTAATTGTATGCTGATTTTGAAATAAAAAATCTAAAAATTACTATTTTTATATTATATAATGTTGCATATTTTGATTCTTTTGACACTAGTCATCCACATTTTAAGCATTTTTCATGCATATTTGTAGCTTTTTATGTTGCATATAATCCTGTCTCTACAGTAATCACATAAACTTTGGTCCATAGGCACTTGAGATGAGCCTGGGCATGAAGGTAGACATGCGTCGGTGACTTTATGTATACTATCTTATAACTGTGCTAATTTGCTGAATGGGTTACGTATAATACGTACAGCGCAATAGTTTTGTGAACCAAAGTAAACGTTTTAATACATTTTTTCTATTTTTTTCGTATTGGCCCTGGTAAACCACGAACACAGACACCTGTGCAAGGCGTCGGGTGTGTAACTATGGGAGTGGGAGGATATGTGCCCCACATGTGATAGAACAGGATTTTTCAGATCCGGAACATTTACACTACGGGAGGAATGATGTATTTCCATCTGTCTGTGAAACCTGTAACTATGTTCTGAGTTTGATAAGTGTATTATTCCTTGTGAAATGTGTGGTATATGAGGCGCAGATTAGGGAGCGTCCCAGCATGCACCTAGATGATTGTAGAAACCGTCTAGAAACTGTAATAAGGACTACAGGGACGCAGGGATGAGGACGCGATCCAGTGTGGTTGAGCCTGAGAGAATAATGTTTTTATGATATTAATGTTTATTCTTGTCATTTTATCATTTTTAATTTCTTAAACAGAGAAATAATTAATGAAAAGTATATCGATTTAGTTTTCATTTTTCTTAACTGTATTATATACTTCTATAAATGAATCTTAAAGTATTTAGATGTTATGAGTAGACGGAAAACGGTTAATAAAATCCTCACATAAGTATCATGTATTGTTCAAACACCAAAGGTAGCTACATTGAAACGCTTTACTAATCTGGTAACTTGTGAATTCCACTGTAAATTATGATCGATTTGGAAATCTACACATTTAAAAAACTTTTCAAAATCCTTGAAGAGACTATTTTGAAAGTTGCAGATGTATGTGAGCAGTAGGCCTGGAGAATGTACTAAGCTATTCGTTCTGTTTTTTTTTTTTTTTTTTTTTCGTATTAGTATACAAACAAACATTTATTAATTTAACAAAAATTAGACTATTTTATTCCAACTATGAACGGTAACACATACAAATTTTCCACTATTCCTCGAATAGTGGACATTGTGGGATAAAAATAAGTCGTTATCGTATTTAAAAATGACAGTAGTCCTAATATAGAACCTTCAGGAATATCACATTTAATAGCGCTAGTACCATTTTTCACTTATACGCTTCAGTCATTCGCAAAGAGAATTCTGGATTCAAACAATGAGTTGTTTACGGTGCTATAATAGAACATCTCATTTAATAGTGTTAGGAGATTCTCCATTCTTACTCTTCTGTCTTTCAAAAATAGGAATTATTCGGCTTATTCGGACACAAATAGTAAGGCATTAACGTAGATTAAAAATGACAATGGACCTAGTACAGATCCTTGAGGGAGATAACACTTTTAATAGTTCTGGTTTCAGAATACTCCACATCTGATGTAGAATAAAAATTTAACCCTTTTTGACGTTTGCTCCTTAAAAAACAATGTTTCACTGCGTCTTCGCTGCGGAGATCTAAAGTTGCCACGACCACAGTTACGAGTGAAGTTTTAAAATCTCTTTCCCTCTTATCAGCTGGAGAGATGAGGGTCTGGACATTTGCATTTCAGCGATGGCTGCGCTTCTTCAGACACGCACTAACTCGCGTTCCATTTCCGAGGTCGGTAAATCATCGAGGCGCGACCACTGGCAGAAGATACATCGCGGACGGTCCTAAATTACGCACTACAGTGCCAGTGGTGCCAACTTGCCGGGTGGCCAGCAGCCTGCGTGCGCGATATGGAGCCTCTCAGTGAAGCTAATTAATTTGCTGCGGGCTCATTAGCTGTGCTGGTAAGTGGAGCTGGGAGCTTCCTATCGAACACCAGCAGGCTCTGCAACAGCAGAGCAGACGGGGAACAGTAATAGAAGACTGGATGGAGCCTCTACCCACCTTCACTCTCGGAATCGAAGATGACTAATGTGTAATTAGAATCTGATGGAATTTACTGTTTAGCTGCTCCGTTATGAGTGAAAAATATTTAATTCATTTGATCATCTTGTTGAAAATAGTCTCTGCAGATGTTCTAGACGGGATATCTAGTTGGGTCGATACACATGGGATGAAGATAAATGCAAAGAAGAGTCAGTTTATTAGATACACAGATAAAAAACTAAAGGTTGATTATGACTACACGCTGGGAAAAGAATTGCTTGTTAAAGACTTGAAATGTAAATATTTTGGCATTACATTTTATAACAAGTGTAGCTGGGCAGGACATATCGGACAGGTAGAAGGAAAAGGTTTCAAAATTCTGCACTTGTTGGAGGGAGTTATGAGGTGATATACGAGAGAGCTAAAGGAATTGGGTTACAAAAGTTTGGTCAGACTATTGCTTGAATATGGTAGTGTAGTATGGGACCCACATTTTGAGTATCAAATACAGGAGTTTGAGAGGGTGCAAAAAGGGATGCTAGATTTGTTTCTGGAAACTACCGCAGAACGCAATCAGCAACAGATTTGATAAAAAAAAAGCTGTAACGGGATTCATTAGAAGACGGGAGGAGGCTGAAGAGGGTCGTGGGAGTGTACAAGGCGTATGTTGGTGATGAGGCATGGAAAGATATTGGTGTAAGAATTAAAAGCAATGCATGGAAGGGAAAAGATAACCATTGCCACAAGCTGGTACTCGTGTAGGGAGATTTGATTTTTTAGGTGAGGGGCTTACCAAGAAAAATGATGAACAATTTACCAAAAACTTTGGAAGTATTTAAATTTGGAATTTGTAGAGGGTAAATGAAGATGGGTGCAGGAAATTGGGAAAATGAGTGTGCAGGGAAATTGCCACCGGACCATGCGCTCCATTGCAATTAACTTAAATTGTAAACGTTTGAAGCTTTCTATGACCTTACGCCTCGTCATAGTCATTAGCCGCGGGAATGGACTGAGGGCAAGGATTGGAAAGGAATTCGACCATGGCCTTTTCAAGGAACCATCCCGACATTCGCCTGGATTGTTCTGGGGAAACCATGGAAAGCCTAAACTTGGATGGCCGGACAGGTACTCAAACCCCTTGTCCTCCCGATTGCGGGGCCAAAGCGTTACCTCTCACACGATTGAAGTGATTTCACAAATTTACTGTTGCTGTGATATTGGCAATTTTGTCATGAAATTTCCAGTCGTATAAGAAAACTCAAGAAATTTTTGCTCCACCTCACTTTCATCACGATGTTCGTGAATTCTTAACCAGGAGAAACAAACCTACCAGAACTGCCGAGCTGGTCTCAACTATGCTTTTTAATTGATTGATCGGGACATGTTGCACCATGTTGCACCCATATAGAGCACTTGTAATAAGTCCGATAAAACTTTTTGAGTTTTGTTGTATGACTGTAAAGTTTTGTGACAATGTGTTAAATAATATAGCCACATTAAATTTGTGAAATCGCTTCAATCATTTATAATAACCCTGCAAAAATAGCATTCCATTTGAACTGAAATAAAACCCCTTTGGATGCACGCCGTGAATCACTAGAGGAAAAAACTTCCTGCATACAGAAAAATAGCTCACGTGACTCTCATTTTCAAGAAAGCAGTTCACAGAAACGTCGTAAAATATTTACCAATGCCTCTTAACTCTATCTACAGTAGTGTTTTGGAGCACTTTACATGCAAGAATATCGAAAAATTCTTACGTGAAAGCTAATTATTCCTAACAGAGATTTCGGGAGAATAGATAGTGTGAAACGTAATTGTATCCGTTTTTTCTTAACATGATAAACGTTTCTTCTGCATGACCACAAGTTAGTATTATTTCCTTCCGTTTTCGGCTAGCATATTTGACTAGGAGTGTTCTATATATACCTGTGCATCTAAGATATCGATTTTTATTGCATTAAAGCACACTGGTTTGATTTATAGTCAGCTCATCAAATGATGATAGGCATGGATGTGTTTTATTCGATTTATCGAAGAAGAAAAATTATATGTGCGGAACTATAAGTTGATTTGATTCCTAAGTCAGTGTTATTGATTATATCGCGAACACACTTGATGTCTCCTCAGACTTCCACGGCCATCTTTGTTCATGATTAATTGACTTTCGGGTTATGCCGCGTTGACGGGTAAAAGAGGCAGCAGAAATTTTTAAAAAATACCAACAACATCAACGAAGATAGCGGCCTTTTACTCTACGATGCTTGGCGCTCGTTGCTATGTCAACATAAACAGTATCTCTGACTAAGGCTGGAGGATACCAGCCGAAAGCTTAGGTAACGAAATAAACAACGCGGCATAACCCGAAAGTCAATTAATCATGAACACTTGATGTCCGTCTATTTTTTATTTATTTGCTTTATAAAAAAAAGGAAAGTTGTATGCAAGTGACGAATTACGTAAATCATAAATGCTGAAGCAAAATTCGTTCAGAGTGTGCCAACATACTTGAATAAATGTGTGATATAATGGAAATATTTTTGGAGCTTCACTTTGCGGTGAACGAAATTTTGATTTAACATAAAACAGTACTTCAGACGCTGACTGAAATCGAGCTAATGATAGTATCTTCGTTCCTTGACATACAGTGTTCTACTGAAGATGCAACCAAAGAAATTTGAACCGAGAAATATTGCAGCATGTAAAATTTAGTGGTAAATAATAATAATCTAATCTAATTGCTTTCTTATACGTCCTGACACGATGGCCATTTTGTAAAATTCCCATATCCCGTTCCTTGGTTGCACACATGTAGCTAAAATACGTTCAGATCCTGTGTTTCGTCCTCTTCTTGCCTGAAAAGTAAGGATGTTTTAATGGTGTTAAACTAAGGATTTAAGGTTCTGATCGGACTTTAAACTGGAGAAGAAGTATTACTTCTGTAGCATTAAAGAAAATGTATTTTCATAGAATTCAGTCACCAATGCAACACACACACACACACACACACATATATATATATATATATATATATATATATATACACGCATCGTCAGCATCGAGGTCATCAGAGGGGAGACATAATGAGAGACAAGGAACTGGAAGGAAGTCGGCCATGCCCTTCTGAAGAAACCATTACGTCATTCGTGTGGAATTATTTCGTGAAACCATTGAAAAACGAAACCGAATGGCCGGAAAGTGATTCGAATCCGCGTCTTTGAAAATCAACCATCCAGTGGTTATTATTTTAATGGTATTTCGCCTCTAAACGATCACAACCCGTCTGTTCTGTGTGCTATAGAATTCGCACATCCTGCCATTGATATCCTATACGTAGGTATGCACAAATTTCAGTAGCCGCGTGACGATCTCCTTACTTCAAGTTCTTGTTCTCAAAGGGAACGACTTTTGCTGATCTTTTGACGTCATCATCGCTGTTAGTGAAGCATGTTTACTTTCTGTCCTAGTAGTATTGTATAGGTGATGTTAATTTCCATTTATTTTAGTTTTCCTTACTTTCTGGGTGAAAGATGTTACCCTTATCTGTCTTACAACTTCTGAAATCTATAATTAGAAATTTTTGATTACTTACTACTTTAGCTCTTATCAGCAATAACACCATTTGATGTGAAATGTGGAATAAGAGTGAGGGTGAAAATAATTATAGTTTTCTTTGGAGGGGGTGGAGGGCTATAGGTATTTTTATTAGATAATCTTTATTGATATCAAATGTGGGTTTTTAAAATGTTTGGATTTTCTTTTTTTCCCCACGTTTTATACGACCTTAAGACAAAAAACTCTATTAAAAAAATCTGATTGCTTGGAAAACTACTGCCAACTACAAATCTTCCAAAATTCATATTGATACTTAACCTACCAAAGTTTACTGTAATACTATAAGGATCTTTCAGTAGTTAATGGTTTGCTCTAGTTATCTAAATGAATAATTTGAAGAAATTTGGTACTTTATCTGATAGTTATTTTCAGTATAAAAATCACATGAATCGTTTGATAGTTTCATAGATCCGATGATAAATACAACAAACCTATTTTTTACTTGTGGCTTTACGCCTCGTCGACGTTGAGGTCATTAGAGGCGGGATGGGACTGGGGACAAGGAACGGGAAGGAATTCGGCCATTGTCTTTTTGAAGGAAGCATCCCGCCATTCCCCTGGAGTGATTTGGGGAAACCATGGAAAAGCCAAATCTGGATTCCCATGTGGGGATTCGAACCAGCGGCCTCCCAAATGTGAGGCCACAGCGTTAGCCACTCACTCACCACTGTCGGTAATACATCAACAAACTTCTTTTTTTTAAAAAAAAAAGTCTACTATTAACTAAAATATTTTTAAATGACTAATTATTGTGGTTCATTGAAATATACGATTTGGTCATCAATTTAAAAATAATTTCATACTGAAATTTTAAAATAAGGTTTTACAATTTTTACAAAGTCTTACAATTTAATTCATTTTAATATCAAATCTTATACGGAAAGTAATTCATACTTTACGAATCTTTGCTTTATTTAATAATTCTGAGTTCCGCGTCCTTTTGATATTGCACAGTCGATAAAGACACTTGACGTAACTGAGTCTACTTCGTTTGCTAAAAGGCTGTGTCGCAGGCTGATGAAGTGATGATAATTTTGTGTGGCAGAGTCTGAAATTGCTGCACTTAACGTCTCCCTCGTTTCTTAATGTAACCCGTGATGTTACCTGGTGAAAGGAAACCTGCAGCTTAACGAATCGAACCTCCTCGAATAAGCTAAGCAAACTTTGCTAGAGCCGCGTCTCATATTAAAGGCCCATACGGATTACAGTACCCACGGTTTCTGAACAAGTAATCTGTATGTCATCAGACATATAATTCAAATGGTAGCTAGTAGACGGTTCATAAGTGCCACATTTTTATCTCTTTTCGAGAAATTAGTTTTATCGAAATAAAAAATAATTCAAGAATGCTCGAGTTTTGAACCACAGCACTGCTCCACAGTATCACATTTGATGCCTTCAACAAGCACCTAAAATTTGGAAAAAAAATTCAATGACGGTGGTCTCCTCGCAAGACTAAACGAGTTCTCTACACCACTCTCGAGCAATTCTCGCATCCTCCTTATCATGCTTCATTATCTTTCCGCAGTTCTTCTTCCGTCTATTTTGTATTCATTTTTCAATCGCTTCGTTCGTTCGTTCGCTCTTCTTTACCGTGGCTGCCATTCGGGACCGAGCGTGATACGTAAAAGCAGTCAGGAGGACGTGAGTTCGAATCCCCTTCCGATTATCAAGATATCGGTTTTTCATGGTTCAAAAAAAAATGTCGGTATGGTTGCTTCGAAAGACTATGGCAAAGTTTGTTCTGTTCGTTGTACGCAATGCGCTTCCGGTTCTAATCACCTCGACATCGACGAATAGAAAAACCCTAATCAAAAAAAATCTTTGGGCCTTAACTGTGTACCATTTTTTCCATGAACTCTTAAAATTTGAAATTACTCTCTGTTGTTTCTAACGTTACATCTCTCTCCACCCCCCCCCCCCCAAAAAAAATATTGATACTTTTTATTCTACAAACTCGTCATTTCCATTGCCAGTAAATTACGTCAATATTTGTGAGGTTTTTTTTGTCATTATTTCCCTACACGCTTACTTTCACATTTCATGTCTTTTTTATTTTAAATTTATTCAGGACAATTTCACGATTCATCTACTTTTCCCATAGAAAATTGTATCTGCTCCATAGGATAGTACACAGGATGGTTCAAATTCATAACAATGACAACTTATTTATGACACAATTTTATATTGTATGTAAATATAATTTATTTGTTACAATGCGTTTTAAATATTGATAAAAATTGCACTTGCCTTTTTTTTTCGGGGTTTGCGCTCCGGTTTTTTTTTATATTGCCTACGTTTCAGCACCAATCTGGAGTCTTCGTCAGGGCTACTCTCTATCTATCTACCAGGTTTATTTTATAAACTTGATCACTTGATTCACTGTTTATTTTTCACCGGGAGAGATGATTTTTTTTCTCCTCCAAAGAAGATTTACTGATCGAAAGAGGTTTTTGCATTATGGAGCGATCTTACAGTTGAAAAATAAATAGTTTGATCAAGTTTATCAAAAAAAAAGTGTGGTTAGATAGAAAGAAGCCCTGACGAAGGCTCCAGGTTGTTTCCGAAACGTAGGTAATATCAACAAAAAGCGCTGCGCAAAACCCCCAGAAAAAGACTAGTAAACAAAATTTTTTCAATAATGACACCTGCGAAAAGTGTGAAATTTTATATTACATTTTCAAGATTGTCTCCAAGGTCAAAATAAAACTGCAGGTCACAATCTATGTCTCACATAATGTTGTTTACTAAGATTGCTGTTTTAACTATCCACTCAGGATCAGTATGCCCAAGGAAATGGTTTTTTTCACAGATCTTTGTAAACTTTCTCTTTGAGGTAACACCATACAGCAAATTTCGTATGATTTAAATCCGGGGATTGGGTAACTTCTGTCATGTAGGGATGAAACGTCCAGTTTGCGACGCATGTTATTTAGCACATTCCTCACAGCGTTATCTTTCTGGGAGCCTCTGATTGAATTCTACTGCAACCCCTCTCTGCGAGTATACTTCTCTACCCTTCAGCAGAATAATCTTTACGTGTTCCTCAATAGTCAGCATTTTTCACCTAAAACAAGAAAAATAACAATTATAAAACATTCTTCAGTGATTTGGCACTTTTGGGAGACCATGTACTTTGTAAAACTGTCATATATTGTGCATTTTGTTGCTTAGTACTGTTTTGCTATATTTTATGACAAGTGGTAGTTTGCAGTATATCTTGCTTGCCTTGGGATACTTCACGAAAATTTCTTCTCATAAGATTTTCACTCCTAAGTATTTGAATTCATTATAGGATTTCATTATTCCATTATTCCTAGTTTGAAGGGCGGAAAAACTTAATCAGTTGCAAATTTTCAGGATTTTTTTTTTTTTTTTTTTTTTTGCTAAAGTCGTAAAAAATTGATATTCAGTCAATGTTTCTGATACTCCCCATGCTTTATTCAAAGTCGTTATATGCATAAGCGTTGTGATGGATCTTGTTCACTGTTATGCGCATAGCCGTGTTGCTGGAGGCAGTTTCTACTACCGCAGTCCTGGGAAGGAGGAGTTGGTGCAAGTATTTGGGCAGCAAAGCCACCCGTTCGATACTGGCGTCCAGAGAACAAAAACTGACGTCCGGCTAACTGTAGAACAATGCCAGGTATCCGCAGGCTCAACTGCCTCTGCCCAGGAGCGTTTGCTGTATCGGCTTTGAAGACGCGAGGTCTGCAGTATGGTACAGAGAGCAACCAATTAGAACCATAGGCACAACGAAGCTGTTGGGAGGCTGCTTCAATCGTGGTAAAATTGCATTGCCTGGTATGAAGGATTCACAGTCGAGCTTTTAGTCAATTTTGTGATGTGTGAATCCGAAATAAGCAAAATAATCCGGTAGAGCTTATTCGGAAGCAAAGTTACCTCCCATTTTTGCCTTGTATAAAAATTTGCAGGAGTTAAATTTTGTTAAATTTGATGCCAGTGTTGAGTTCGTAACACTGCCCGATGTTCTCACAAGCTTACTGTGTGCGGTGGTTAGAAAAGAGGGTGATATGTTCTCAAGCGTATTTCTAGCTACAACCGACTGGACGGACAGAATAGTAAAGAACAAGGAGTAGTAATTCGTGAAAAATGATAAGTGTAAGTATTGATTTTGTGGCAACCACGAATATGTTGAGCAGTATAGCCCGCTACATGTAAATAGTGCACTCAAGGTCATGCAGTCTCCCTGTTCACACCATCCTCTTGTCCCTAGGCTGAGTCGCCTCCATTTTCATTCACTTCGGCGACTTCCTCGAGTTTTTATTTTTTTTATTTTTTTATTTTTTTTTATGGCTTCGCTCTTTCAAGTTGCATACAATTTCCGTATTTGTACTTGAAATGTAGTCAAATTTCGTTTGTTTCCATATCTCGCAGTCGATGAACCATGAAAAAGTAAGAAAAAATAGTAATTAGAAATCTATTAAGACTATCGAAATTTTTGTAAGTCGGTACATTAAATATTGTTATTAATGCCATGCTATGTGTTTAATACCTTCTATATTGTTGACGAGTCGAGCCAATAAAGATTTATTTCAGTGACGCATATTAATTTTTTAATAAGTAGTTTGCATGAACTACATTGATATTATTTAGTTTTTCTAAATTCCCTATTAATATTTTTATCGAATTATTATTTTCTTTGAATTTTTTAAGATTTGTTATTTTTTTGTTATATCGTCTTCCATACTAATGGAATATTCACCTGTAGGTTTATTGGTTGATAATGCTTTTAAAGGAACTTAACTTACTTAAAACATAGCTACACGTGAATTTGAGCTATGATTCTGAAGTTGTGATAATGGTTAAGTGTTAATTACTCGTATGTATTAGTATCATTCCTAACTTTTTATTCACTTTTGACTGATAGCTGTAGCTTAAAACTATTTTAAATAGTTTCTGTGCTACAGATAGTCATTCTTTAGTGGACATTTTTTTTTAAAAAATGTGTTGAGTTTGGCAAATCTTTCATACCGTGCATTGATACAATTGTAACAGTTTGAACAGCACGTGACAATATACATTGATTATTCCATTTTTATTGATTTACTTCGAATATAGGAAAAGTTACCGAGTGAGACTAGTTGTTAACGCTCGTCCCTAATATTCTGGAGTACGAGAGTTCGATTCCCATCCAGATATATAGTTTAATCACTAATTTGTTTTAATTTAAAACATATGGAAAGATATTCTTTACGTTTGTGCAAACAGACATAGGTCGCGACGAAGATGGCATTGAGCTAAACAGTGTGTTACCTATGTAGTTGCACATGGAATAGCACAAATGATAATAATAAATACATTTTAATGCTTATAATAGCGATGACAAACCCTATTAAAAGAAAATATTTTCTTCCACTATTTAAAAATTGGCGAATGCCTAAATTGGAGATACAAATCTTTCATCTTTTTCAAATTTATTTATTTTATTTCATAATAGAAGATAACACCTCAATAAAAATATACTTTAATGCCAGTTGCGAGGATATACCTTAACGATATCCAACGCCTGACAATTTCCGTTTTCCCTTGGTGAGATTTGGTGAGATTTCGTCCGACCCTACCCCCCCCCCCCTATTTCACCTCACGTAATTTGTAATTTGGAGTCCTGATGGTTCTGATGGTGGAAGGAATTTTCATGATCATCACACTGACCAAGGTCAAATAATTCACCCGAAATCACGCAAGGCTTTCAAAAAGCCATGGACGAATTCCTTCCTGTTACTTGCTCCCAGTCTTTCTCGACTCTAACGATTTTGATGTTGACGAGGAGTAAAACCATAAGCAAAGAAAATATGCCGAAAGACTAACATGACAACCCGGACATTGAGCAAAGCTGTTGATCATCTATGGCAATTCAATGATTTCGCGAGGTAAATTTTGGCTCGGAAACTTCTTTCCTAGCAATATTGGCAGTCCAAACAGAAAATAAAATAGAAAAGTCGTTTTTCTATTTCTGTACTATGTTCACCATTCAAGTTCTGCGTAAGACCAAAGACAGTTATTGTGAATGAATTTGTCATTTTAATGTCTTGCTTCTGGCTTTACGGTTTATCGGCTAGCTGATGTCGGGGC
Organism: Vandiemenella viatica; assembly: GCA_031002005.1. Taxonomy (NCBI): domain Eukaryota; kingdom Metazoa; phylum Arthropoda; class Insecta; order Orthoptera; family Morabidae; genus Vandiemenella; species Vandiemenella viatica. Next base: position 59,633,891 of record CM061919.1, on the reverse strand, counting down.
GATGAGAGCCGGGATGGGTAAAGAACCCCTTAGTAGCCTTCTGAAGGAACCATCCTGGCTTTCGCGCGGTGTGATTTCTGTAATCCATGGAAAACCGAAATCTGGATGGCCGGAGATGAAATATTAGCACACGTCCTCGAGAATTGTCATTCCGTTACTGAAGTAATAAAACATTTTCAAAACAAATTTAAAGTTTTTCATTGGCTGTATACAGTGTTTGTAACATTATTTATTTCCTTACTAGGTTTCTTCTTGCTCAGATCGACCTGAGCGACACGGTATGGTTTTTATACCTCTGGTTCAGTTTCCTCACCTGTCACTCATACGACCCTCTCTTCTATCGGCAGAGCTTTGAGAGGGTCACACAGAGAGAAGCCAGATGTGGGGGTGGTGTGTTAGGGACACTGGGTCTTTAATTAGCCCTCCTGTTCCTGCTGACTCCTGCAATTAGCCCCCGGCATTATACATCGCTAATTGGAATCGTCACGAGATGCTAAGCTGCCTTCAAAAACTTCTCTCTAAGCTCACCCCCGGTACATCCGCCCTGTTCGCTACCTCTGTATACACTAACTATGGTCTTAGGCTCTCCATGCTGTAACACTTAACTAATATGCATTTAGCCAACTGAGGAAACAATGTGAGACACCCATCTATACACTGTTTACTGGCGGCTTAGGGACATGTATCCCTGGACTTGTATCCCTGGACATGTA
>CM061919.1:59577552-59632178 GCA_031002005.1 Vandiemenella viatica | reverse complement strand
GCTTCGAATAAGTCACTTCATCTCCGAAATCGTGTAGGTGCTGGTATTTTCACGGAACATCGTATCAAGGATGCTCCTTGAGATCAGAGATTCTGGAAAAATCATCCTTTGCCAACTACCATGAAAAACAGTGTGCGGACGAGCGGTGGCATAGTTGGTCGGCTAGCTGAGCCGCTGTGCGACAGAACACTCGGAAAATTAACACTGATGCACGATATCGCCATCCAGAACCATACAAACCACAGAAGCCAGCGTTACACCGGGTTCCTCTAATGACTATACATCACAGGAAGCTAATATTATCATGTCCGTCGGAACATCGCCACTGGACACTAGAAATACATAAATTTTTTTGCCTGGAATGAAGAGTCGAGATTAACTTGCTGATGTCAGGGTAAGAACATGGTGCAAACATCATGAGGTGTACACCTCTTGTTAAGCATTAAATTACTTTTTTGTTTGCAAAAACTATCAAAAAAATATTATTAATGATTGAAATTGCTGATCTGAGGATGTTGCTTTATATATTGAAAACATTTTTGCAACTACGATTGACAATAAAATACGTTAATTACAAAATTATTCTTCATCAAATGTTTTTACCAATATTATAAGCAAAAATCTTTAAATTTCATATCAGTTCTAGGGGTTTCTATTGTAACAGATGTGATCCGAGACACATTTGGTGTACCGCGTGAAATATTCAGCAAATAAGAATAATTGAAAGGGTTGGAGACAAAGGCACCAACCAGAAACAGAACAAACAACAGCTCTTAAGGGTTTTCCAAGGTTTTCCCAAATCACTCCAGGCGAATTCCGGGATGCTTCCTTCAAAAGGCCATGGCCGAATTCCTTCCAGTTCCTTGTCCCCAGTCCCATCCCGCCTCTAATGACCTTGATGTCGATGAGACGTAAAGCTACAAGTAAAAAAAAAAAAAAAAAAAAACTCTTAAGGGGCTGCGTGTGGGTCGAATACCGTTAGGGGACCAGGTACGCGGATACCTTTAAGAGAAAGATGGCAAAGGTTATGCCAACCCCACAAGCGACCGAATCAGCTGTGATACAACGGAGGCCGGACACAAGGATCTTTGGCGAAAAGTTCGTGTGGTTCCGTACAAACTCTCGACGCTCCGAAAATGGCGGGATAAACTGTTGAGTGACTGATCAATGAACACCAAATATTTATATCTGGTACTAACAGAAGGTTCAGTGTCGCATGTACCCGAGGGGAAATCCGACAAGGAAATTGATAACTGAAAAAGAAGGGGCAGCAGGGGAGCGACACATTCGGCCCCCCGAGTAGAGGACATGCTGTGCCTGGGAGCTGCAGAGAACAGAGCGACCCGCTCTGACAAGTGATTGTGAAGGATTCGCAGCGACGCGCTATGACTAAAGTCTCGATGAGTTCTGTTAATGATTAGTCAGTTTCTGAGTCTAAAGTTGGATTCGGGCTATTAGTTGCAGATAGAAACTATAGGTACACAGTGCATCCAAAATGGTGATATCCTCAAGACCACGTGGACTATCTGATAAGCACAACAGTTAGTGACTTTCATTCTGAAGCTTCCAGTTCATTCCGTAAAACGACCGACAAAGTGATTTGCAGAGGTAGAGAAACTCATGTGCCAAAATATACTTTTGAGCTAGTAGAAATTTAATTCTGTTGGGTAATTTGCTAATCACGGACTTCCCATATGATTGTTTTTCTTGTTAAACTTACATTTGCCATAGATATTCAGCTGTAATTGTCATTTGTTCATATTAATGAAGTATTAAATTATAAGGTTTGATGATGTTACATTATGAGTCTGTCATCGATATCTAAAGGAAAAGTCAACCCTGTTTATTCAAATTAATTATAAAGGACGCCCAACATTAATTAACAGTAATTAAACCAACCCCTAATAACCAAGGTAAGCCATTTTTATTACACTATGTCCATTTATTAGTTCAGCGGAGTAATGAAATTTTCTCCAAGGTGACACTGGATTGATCGATACGATAACGATTTGTGGTGATCACCAAATCGGCGGAGTTACAATTTAACGGATGTACCGAGTCTGCTGCCCGTAGACGTCCGACGTGATGATTCCATTTTATGCTGGACGTCGGAGACCCATGTCCACTAGGATAACGACATGGAGCAACCACACACCGCACCGGCGTTAGTCGCCGCACATATCTCTCTGCAGGCTGGCCGCGCACCCGCCACACAGCTCGCAACCCACTGTACCCTCTCCACTGCGTCATCCTGCGTTCCTTCAATGAAGGCTACTCGACCCAAGGTCACATTCCGGAACGGAGCAGGACAGTTACCGTTATCTTTATTCGCACCGTCCACCAGTGCGAGGTACGGGTCCAGCTTCTTGCAGATATTTTCAATACAGTGTGCCACAACAACCATAAAGCGATGGATTTTCTTTCCAGTAGAGCAGACTTGAAGATGTGGCATTCTCGACTGGGAACTATTTATGTAAAAAAAATGCATCCCTGGTACGCGTGACATAGTCAACGATACCGGGATGTTCTGAGGATCACGTGCTCCCCTTAGTTGTCTTCTACATCCGACTGGAGAGTTCTACCAGCAACTAGACAATGCGCCGTTCCACCGCTCGCAACTTACATCCGACTGGTAGGAAGATCACTGCACAGACGTGAACTTCGTTTTCTTTCTAACATGGTCAACTGACCTCACTCTCATCTATCAATACTGGGACGCCATTGAAAATTTTTTTGTACAAAAGTTCATGAACTGTGGAAGATTGTTCATTTGTAGTGGATCCTCTTGGCTTCCTTCGCCTTTAACACGGTTGCTAGTAAAAATCCCAGTGACTGGACTGACCCTTTCATCTTACCAGTCGCCTATTCCAGATGTGAGTATGACTCCCTATATAGTCGGACCTCTACTCGTTTCCTGTGCTGTTGGCTAAGTAACATTTATGCGTGGAAATGTTATGCTGGGCATTGAAAATAGAATTAAAACTACTTGTTAGCGGGTGTGAAATCCTCCAACCTATTTAGATAACAGACTAGCGCTTCATCCGAATAATTGCACTATCAAGCACGTTCACGTCTGTCATCAATATGACTCAATTTCTACGCCGCTGTGTTTTCATTAACATCACGTGCCAAGCTCACTCAGATGTTAACAGTACAGAGGTAATAATTATGAGGCAACGACCGATCTACGGTCTTGGTTTCGAATGACAATATTAAACAAAAATCGCAGTCTACGGGATAAAAATTTAAATTTTCTTTACATTTTAACGAATTCAAGTATACATCACGTTTCTGTGGCAGAGAAAACAGATTTCTGCTTTGACTGGGTAATTTCATTTGGTGAAATGACTGACTACGTAAGGTAGTAGTATTTGTTTATGATATTTAAACTTTCTGCTCTACAAATCCTATGCTTGCTATTTGCCCACTACCACCTTTTTCTTTGTCAAATACCCATAAGTCCCTAGAAAAAACAACACTTGGTATGCCTATTCACTGAAATCAATGAGGAATAATATGATATCCAAACCGAGCCTGGTGGGTGCGGGAAAACGCAGGTTCACATCCCAGTACGATCATCCTGATTTTGGTTTTCAACTGCCTTCCGTAATCAGTCCATATGAATGCCAAGATAGTTTCATGAAAATACCATTGCCAAATTCCTCTCCCGCCTCTAGGCGTAAAGCCATTAAAGGAAAACAACACGGGCTAGCACGGTGGCCTTGCATTGCATTGGTCGCCGGTTCGAGTCCGGCCTCGGACATGGATGGTTTTAATTAAATGTTTTGTTCTTCTTGTGCTGTCCTCTCTGCAGTGCTCACAATATCATCATTAAAGCCTGATACAACAGTTGATACAAAAACAAATTGGAACTGGCTAAATGGCGATACTTTAAATTTTAAAAATATCTTGAACCCCTCGCCATAAACTGCACGTCTAGTTTTAGTCAGTCTAAAAGATATCAGCAAGTTTATCTGTGCATTTCACTAAGATCCGCTAGGAACCACCAATTACTACGCTGTTGGATATTATTTGGCCTAAGATTTAGTGTCACTTGAGATCGCAATATAGTTAGTTATTACACACTTCCGAAAATTAGATTTTTGTGATTTACTGTAGCCAACGTGACATCTTTTTTAATTGTAATTGTTGGAGTGATTGAATAATAATTTTATTTTACAATTTAGCATTATTGGTTCAATTTCCGACACAATCTCTTTGACAAGTTGTGGTTTGGAAACATTAACCAGGAGGGGTAGAGAAAATATTTGGTTCCAAGTTGGCACAGTCTTGAATAGTAGCTCTTGGAATACGTTTGGAAGCAGCTACTATTGGAAACAGCAATTGCTGGAAGCTTAAATAAAGTATTGGCTGAGCAAGTTTAGAACTAATGAACAGTACACAAAACAGTAATCCGCACAATTCTACCAATCATTGTTTCCATCACTTTCCTCGAAGCGTGACTATGTTACCAGAGACTACTGATGTAATACTCAAAATATTGTTTTCCACTTTTGTGTCGTTATATTCATCGCCATAAACATATTGAGTTTTGTTATAAGCTGCGACCTAGCTATTTCACAAGTTGTTAGTTCCTTGTTCGTCTAATGCGATTTTGCTTCAAATTCCTAAAATTTAATTTGGTGCTTCTTAAATTTCTTTCCAATCCCTGGACCCTCTTACGTACAAACAAAATCTTATGTCTGAAATCGAGGACTAATTTCAGTTCATGGTTTTCAATTTCTCAAACTGGACATATTCTTCGCGCAGTATCCATCTCGATCTTCACCATCTTCTTGTCTTCCAGCTATCCCCAACACAGTGTAATTTATTAAACAAACCTAGCTGTCCTCCTTAGCGCCATATTTTTTTTTTTTAACGAATCATATTTTTTTCTTTATGTCAATGGTGATAATTGTTATATCTGCTGGAGTGGGTTCCATGGCTCATCGTTTTAATGTAATGTAGCGTACACTGAAAATCGTGAAATGAAACGTTTATGTTGACGTGAGAGAAGGGGAACGTGAAAATTCAATTACAAAACCGGGAAAAAATATTTAGCTACAAGACGACCCGTGTGAAAATTTCGATAGTAAAATACAATGAATAGTGAGGTTGAATGCTTGTAATATAATGAAAAGTAGAACCGCAAGTTTGTAGAAAATATTTATTTTTTAGTTCAATGGGTACGCACCAAAATACTTACAACATATTAAGAAACAGATTAGGAAACTTTAAAACACAATGTATGTACGACTGTCACTGACCTTAACAGAATACAATCAACTTAAACAAAGTACACACAGCATATCAACATCTCTGTGATATGTGTTGCTGTGCGAATAAAATGTTCACTTGGAATTCTATAGCCCAACAAAAATGTTTCCGTAACAGAAAAAAAATATATCCGAAACGTTACTTATTGTATAAAAAACAGTCTATTGACATCTCTGTGATATCTGCTGCTGCAATCTAGGGACTTGGCTCTGAACTGTCTCAAACGCGCGACCTCTTTATGCATCAAATTCCGAACAATTCTTTCTTAATTTATGATTTTACCTGATTGGAGACTTTAATCTTTAAAACGATATGTCATTTATCGATTTCGGTTAGGTATCTAAAGAGATAGATGGCTCATAATAATAATAACAATAATAAAAACACATTGTAGAAATAATATGGATGCTTTTGCACTTTAAGGATCGAATTCCAATAAATTCCTTTTATAAAATATGCTGTGACCAAAGCAGACATCATGGTCTTTAAAATGATCTCATTTATCGATTTCGGTTAGGCATCAAGCAAGGTAAAAAAAAAAAAAAAAAAAAAAAAAAAAAAAATATGATATTTTTGCCGGTTAAGGGTTGAAATTGGAGAAAGTTCTTTCATAAAATATGACGTGATCAAAATGGATACTTTAATCTTTAAAATGATACCTCATTTATCGATATCGTTTAGGTATCAATGGAGACAAATGGCTCGTGACAGAAAAATGCGTTGTAGAAATATTAATACTTTTGCCCTTTAAGGGTCGAATTTTGAAAAAAAATCCCGTCTGAAAATATGGTGTAACGAAACAGAAGACCTTACGAAGACCTCTTTAAAATAATTTATAAATTTTGTTTAATTATCAAGGGTGATAAATGGTTCGAGACACAAAAAACGCATTTTAGAAATACTGATATTTTTCTCATTTAAGGTTTACATTCAGAAAAATCCTTTTCTTAAAATATGATGTGACCACAGCGGAGACCTTAATCTTTAGAATGATACATCATTTATCTGTTTCGGTTAGATATCAATGGAGATATGACTAGTGACACAAAAATGCGTTGTAAAACAATTGATACTTTTTTCCATTTGAGGGTTGAATTCCAAAAAAATTCTTTGTTAATATATGATGTCACCAAAGCTGAGGCATTACTCTTCATGATCCTACTTCATTTACCGATTTCAGTTAGATACCCAGGGAGAGATAAATGGCATGAGGCACAAAAAACGTTTTACTTTTTTAGAAATATTGAGATTTTTGCCCTTTAAGGGTCGAATTACGAATAATTCCTTTCTTAAAATATAATGTGCCCACGGTGGATACCTTAATCTTAAATTTGGTACCTCATTTATCTATATCGGTTAGTTATGAAGGGAGATAAATGGCTCGTGACACAAAAACGCATTGCAGAAATATTGATATTTTTGCCCTTTAAGGATCGAATTAGAAAAATTCCTTTTATTAAATATGCTGTGAACAAAGCGGACACCTTGGACACCCGAAAAATTCCTGTCTTAATATATGATTTCACCAAAGCGGAGATTTTAATCTTTAAAATGATACTTTATTAATCGATTTCAGTTAGGTATCCAGGGAGATAAATGACTTGTAACACAAAAAGCAGCATTTTATAAATATTGACTTTTTGCCCTTTAGGGTGGAATAACGAAAAATTCCTTTCTTAAAATAAGATGTGACCAAAGTGACGACCATAAGCTTTAATATGACACCTCGTTCATTGATTTTGGTTAAGTATGAAGGGAGATAATGGCTTGTGACAAAAAAAAAAAAAACACCTTATAGATATAATGTATATGATTGGATCTCTTCTGAAGCTACGTGACAACAGACCATCTAAAACAACTAAGTTGGTCATGTAAGAAAAATCGTGTGGTGTGTTTGTTCGTGCAAGCAGATGGCATCTTGTAGATTCCAACATATGCATTCCTCATGTTGTGTAGAGAAAAACCAGTAAATTGCTCTTGGCCTTGCCTGTTTAGAACAGATTATGTCTTTCTACAGTTAATTTTCACTCAGAAATTTCCAATTCACTTCTGTATGTTTAACACTTTCTCATACTCTCTCGATCCATCTGATGTATTCGATAAAACGAGTTTTTTTTAAATATTATTCACCGGGTACTTGACAAAAATATTTGGCGGTTATCCAAATATGGGCGCAAAATAAGACAGTATCAAAGTACTATGATGAAACCTTGTCATAACTGACCAATTAGATGAAAATCTACTTAATATGCATGTGGTCACTAATTACGTGTCATGACTGCCTCTATACTGGACTCGTATATTGTTTGTTAAGATTTTAAACCGAGCGTGGTGGGTGAGCGGTTAACGCTCTGGCCTGTCATTCGGGAGGACGCCTGTTCGAATCCCCGTCCGGGCATCCAGATTTGCGTTTTACATGGTTTCCCAAATCACTCCAGGCGAATGTCGGGATGCTTCCTTAAAAAGGCCATTGCCGAATTCCTTCCCATTCCTTGCCCCCGGTCCTTTCCCGCCTCTAATGACCTCGACGTTGACGAGGCGTAAAGCCACAAGTAAAAAAAAAGAAAATAATTAGTGAAATTTCTTAATTAATGTTGAGCGTCGAAACTGGATTGGCGTCGTAGTGTAAACCCTGTTGTAGGGGGAGCTAATTGGGAGCACCAAAAGAAACGTGTATCTGTTGTTCGTACTTACATTTTAGGCCACGCCTGTCAGATGCGGCTATATTTCCTAATGTTTGTCTGGCGACCCTTATACGTCATCCAGTTGACCTTCAGTCTAGACGGCTCCAGACAGAGTCGCGTCCATTTATCCAATCAGCGACGGCTACGTATTCGTGCCACTTGCTGTCAAAACACTTGCTGCTTCCTCCTTCGTTTTGCTCTTACATGCACACTAACCAACATTGCTGCCTCACTCCCTAATGCTAATGGGCAAGTGAATGATAATAACTGCTTTTATTTCCTTGAAAAGCCTGCATGGAAAGAGTTCACATTTCTTGTACCAATGTTCAAAACTCCTCGCAGGCAGAATGAATCTTGTAATCAGAGGCGTTCACGTTTGACGTTGGACTCGAACATACCCAACCGTCGAAATGTGAAGATAAACTACTAATTTTGTGACTCTTAGAAAGAAAATACTGCGTTGTATAATAAGGCGCTTACAGTTATTTAGATTATTACGATTTTCAAACAGTTTCCTTCTCGCCGTATCAAAATCAGTGCAATAAACGATATTTATCCATGTAGGTATCTTCTGGAAGTCTGTGTGTGTTGTTTTTTTGTATTAGTTGACTAAATCAACAACAAGACTTTTATAGAAGTTGTTGAAACTATTAAACTGTTCAACACTTTTTTTTTTTTGTTTTTTTTGAATGTTTCATCTTCAACATGAACTACTGTGTACATATTTGCATTATTAGCTCTGTATCTTTATGTTTACGTTTTAGAAGAGCTTGAATGCCGGATAAGAAATTTCTGTTTACGTATGACATATATCGTTGCTGCTAAGTCTTGCGTGTTTAAAAAAGGGGATTCATACACTTGGAATCTCTGTACTATGTATTGACCTGGAAGTCAAGAAGGAAGGCTTTGTATGGTATCGGAGCTTTTAATGGTATAACTTTTTCCTTCCCAAGTGATATCAACGTTTCAAGTTGTTAAATTTTTGCCGTCTGATGTAATGAAGGAACCGCTTAGAATTTTGGCGCTACTGCTGAAAAGAACCTCCGCCAAGTCCTGCCGGAAATCAGTTGAAAAGGTTTCTTTTCCCAGAAAACACAATGGCGGCGATGCGAGTTGTATTCATTTCCTTCCGAATTTATCGCTCGGAGATGTTCTGTCGGCTGCTCTGAAAAACTTTCCGCGAACCTTTTGAATGAGCTGTCTTTTATAAAGTCAGCCTTTTCGGGCCGCGTTCCCCTGTCGACGGCTGAAAGAAATTAAATTCCCGCGCTGTAGCGTTTATCGTGAAAGAGATGGTGACTTTTTGAAGGAGACTTCATTTTGCCTCCAGGGGAACTAATTAACGCTTTGCGGGTTAGAAGTAGGCACACCGTTCCTCTTGCACTGGAGTAAAATCTACGATACTCGTCCTGTACACCGCATCTGTGGTAAACAGTACATTGTTCAAATTTGGAGGAAATTTGAAACAGGAATACCCAAGACCGCTGAAATAAACTCACATTAGGACAGCAACATATAGGAAAAAAATAGCCAGCTTCTTATCGTGAACCACGATTCAAAAGCTGCAGAAAACTAATTGATAATTATTAAGACACGACCCATCAATGCGTTGAGGCGCCGCTCACGGAACATAGTTACACATTTGTCTGATAGAGGGCAACACTTCACATCCTCTTGGTGCGACATGGCAGGAGGTGTAAAATCTTTGGCGTCATCTCCAAAGCTCCAGATTTGACCAGGATAGTGACGAGTAAACGCCATCAAAGGCCGCTGAACCCTAATGTGAAGAAGAAAATTGTAGATACAAATTAATTATTATTGTTTCTTCAATGCAGAAACGTATCAATAAGCAAATACTGCAGCTGTAACAATCGTAACCCCTCTGAATACGCTTCAGTAAATGGAATTTAACACATTTAAAAGAACTATAAATTGAATCCAAGCTAGTGTTGTTGTAGGCCATTTTTCCGCAGTTGCTCGGTAAATTAAATGATAAAATAACGCCCATACAACAGTTTTTGTAGCTTCAATGCCGTACGCGTTTCGCCTCTCATCGAGGCAGCATCAGTGGCGAATCTATTTTAAAATTTTACATTGAGTGTTACAACCTTATTCTTTAACCTAATTTTAAATTACAACTTACTATTTACATTAATGGTTTCCACGTTCGTAATCACTCATCTCTGCTTTTTCTCCAAAACATGTTTCCGCTAAAGCCATTTGTCTTGGCTGCTGCATACTGCATGTGTATTACGTCTCACTTGGTTACGGTGGCCATCTTGTTTTCTTAATGTCAAAGGTGGTGGTGCGCTGACAACGCCAGTTTTTAATTTACGTGGGAGAGGAATGTTTTGCTATTTTGTTTCTAATTTTCTGTAAGTGTTTGAGTGCAACTTCCTGCAGGGTTAACCTGTGTTTACTAGTTTGAACAGCGTTTGGTTTGTTAGGTCTATGCGGTCATTCAGTACCTGCTTGCCATTTTTATTGCTTTTTGAATTTGGTAGTTTTCTTGTAGAGTGATGGTATTGTGTCTGTGATTGTTGATTGTGAGGATTTACATGTCTGTGTGAATGTCTGTTGGTAAGTGATCATTCTCTATTAGATGTTCAGCGAACGTGGAGTGGTTGCTGTACTTGAGTGCCCTCATGTGTTCTTTGTATCTGGTTTTAAACTGTCTTCTTATCTGTCATATATATATTGCCTCATAATTTTGACATGTCAGTTGATAAATGTCTGAGTTTTGATAGTTGTCTCTGTATTGAAACCTTTCTCGTTTTAAGTACCGTATCTGTAATTAATGATGTGACTCACTGAGTCACAACACCGAATTCTCAAAAATATCCTCGAATAGTAGATATTCTTGCCTGATTTAGACGAAGAATGAAAATGCTATCAAATTGTGTGCACCGCCATATGTCGTGCTACGTTACACTTAGTTTTTTTTTGGTAGTATTTGTTTCTGTTAGGGATTTGTGCTTCATTGATAGGGAGGATGTTAGAACTTGGAATCTACTGTGGACAAAGTACGGGAAACAAATTGCCTACAGTCTTCTTGCAGGAGCCGAACCATTCACCTCGAACTATGTGGCCAAATTATGAACAATCAAATCTGGATGCGGGAGCGGGCATCGAACCCGTGACCTAGCCAGTGCGCTACTACTTGATCACTCTACTCACTTTTGGGAGAAATTCCGGATTTTAATTCTTGTTTTTCCGTATTCCAAATAGAGAAAGATCGGTGTGTGTGTTTTTTTAAGCTATGCGAGGTTCTCAACACGATGGATGGTTGGATCTTCCTGAAGGAGGCATACTGAGCCTGGTAACAGAGGTAGGAAGCCCAGTTCCTTTCCTCCTTACCTAAGCTAACCAGGTAATCTTACCGGGTAAAGTGAACCTACAGTTTAACGTGGAATCTAAGCTACTGAAGCGTTCCCGTGCACTTCACATTACACGGCAAGCTGCGCCAGAGGTGAAGGTCGGGTTAAGTAAGGGCCTGCTAAAATCCCCACCAACACACGGAGGCGAACCGGGGACCGTTCGATCTCCAGTCAAACCCATTAACCACTGAGCTACCATACCGTCCCAGACCTTTAAATTTTAACAATAGTAAAAGAATTTTTTTGCGATCGTAATTTTTAATAATTTATTTACAAAGTTTTCCATGTTTTTATTCGTTACTGTCTACAGAAAAAAATTCTTCGTAGACTATTTATTACGCACCTTTTTGTGTGAAAAGTGTATATTTTTTTATGAAATGTGTGTTACTGAGACGGTGATTGAGGACCATCACAGCATTCGCCTTTATGATTGCACGAGACGGCAAAACTACACGAACTTTTTATGGGTACGAAAGCGAGTCTTTTTGTCTCTTTATTGTTCTGTATACTGATCTTATTTTTCTCTTCCTCGAAAAAGTTGTTGGGAAACTAAAATCAGAATTTATTTAAGGAATCTCTACAAGCATTCAAGTCAAGAAGTTGTGATTTGAAAGCGGCAGTGCATCCCCAAGTTTATTGCGACTTAACGGGGTTAACTAGTTCGAGAGCTAGTACCACTTGACCACAAGGATTGGAGAGGTGATGTACAATTTCTAATTGCCAGATAATGTACAAAAAACCTGTGTTAAATCCGAAATATCTCCACATTGCGTATGGAGAGGTTCCATAATTATGACCCTGTTGACGATGATGCGTCCGTCAAATGCGGTCGGCCTCGTTGATTTCCTTGGTAATACCGGACGGCATCAGATTTCACCCTCTTCCTTATTTAGTTCTGATATACAACCTATGTTTAACTCACAGTAAGGAAGTAAATGAACCTATCACTCGCCACACCATGCGATAGTGCACTAATGTGTGTGTATGACAGTGGAGGATGCAGGCGTGGCTGCACATCAAAGATGCCGCCGTTTCCGCTGATAGTGTTAACCCTTGGACCGCTGTGATGAGTGGAGAAGCGTCCCTGTTGCATTAATGTGGCAACAGTAGTCTGTCTGTACGGTCCAACCAGACAAGTGGTGTGTGCCCGTCCTGTAATAGTAAGTACTGAAACATCCCTAATAATACCGGCATAAATGTTACACTTTACCTCCTCTGGTTCGAGAATGGTATTGTACGGCCCTCGCATTCCTGAAAATGATGCCAACCAGATTTCTCCAACCAAAAATCCAAAGATTATCATCTCAGATCCGCCGTCCATGCGCCCTTAAAGTTTGGTTAGATGGTTCTTTCATGTACCTTTTTGTAGTTACTGTAAATGACTTTTCCTGCGAAACGAAAATCGTATGGTTTCGTCGGCTTACGTGATTATGTGTGCTGTCTGACTCAACCCAGTGACAATTTCGTTGTTTTATGTAGGAAAAAATTATCACTTTCGGTTAAACAAATTTTAAAATGTGTACTAGGACAGCTGGTAGAGAAACACAGTTTCTCCGACAATTTTTAGGCGGAGAAAAATCCCGACATTTTAAAAATAAGCGTAAGGGATGATTTTATATTTTTTTTCGATTTTTCTTTTGGTATTTATCGTCTGTAGGAAAGAGTCTTTGAGGAACTCTTAAAGAACAGAGGGTTCCCATCCCAACGATTGAGTAACCAGGTTGGGGAAATTGTAGCCCTTTTTTTTCATACCGAATATCTTCCAATTTTTAGTAGAAAATTTATTTTCAAATGCGACATAATGGAATTTTCACTTGTAACGATCTCTTCCGCAGGCTGTTTACCGGCCTTATACGATTTTCACAAATAAATAAGTTATTTCTGACTTGTATGTCAATCTACTTTTATTTATCCCAAAGCTAGTGGCCTGCTGGCTCAGTAGTTAAGGCAACTGACTAGAGTTCGAAAGATTCCCTGATCGATTTTTTTTAAACTGCATAACGTCTCTTAACAGCGAGGTCTTTAGAGACGGGAAAGGATGTGGGGGAGGGGGGGGGGGGAGAGAGCAAGGAATGGGAAGGAATTCGGCCATGGCCTTTTGAAAGAAGCATGCCGGCATTTTCCTGGAGTGATTTGGGAAACCATGGAAAACCCAAATCTGGATGGCCGAACGGGGATTCGAACCGCCGCCCTCCCGAATGCGATGCCAGAACTCTAACCGTTACGCCACTACGCTCGGTCCCCCCGTTTGAATTCCTGTGTCGGCGGAAATTTTGATAGGTCCTAACCAGACCATCACCTATGGCAAAGCTTACTGTTTAATGTGAAGTATGACAGAATGTTTCCTTGGTTCGGATTCCACGTTAAGCCGTAGGTTTCCTGTACCCGGTAGGACTACCGGGTTAGGTTAAGGCGGCACCGACAGGGGCGGAAGGCGCAGCCAATAGAAACCCAGTCACCAGTTCATTACGACCACGTGAAGTTATAATTATTATCAGAGCTATTGAAATCAGAAAGTGCAGAATCACATCTGTGATACTCGTATAATCATAATGAATCAAGTTGAGGGGAAGTTACTTCCAGATTTCAGTTTATTAATTTGGACCTACGTTTAATAAATGTCATTTTTGACCTTTTCCTGTTGAAATTTAGTTTTTAGGTGGGAATTTTTAAAACATTGCTGATGGCTGAATGTCTAGAAATATGTTATTATTTATTTAGTTGAAATTTAAAACTTTTTCTACTCAAAACATTGAAACATTACTTTAAGCCTAGAACTTTAAGGGAGAGGGTTATTTTGTCTTAAATATTATTTTCCCGCTACCTCCTTTACAACATTGCTTGTGGTCATTAGATCATTTACCAATCTGATAATATGAGAAACCAATCTGATACTGAAAGAATCAGTTGATATTGATCAGTTTGAATCCTTGGAATCCTTGAAATACCCGCTGTTGATACGTACGTGGTGATAGCTGATCGCTCCCTTTCCGGTGGTAGGTCGATGGTCCCTGAGGGAGACGCCTTCCCTCGCCCTTGTCTGAGGGCCGGAAACCACCCTTGCTGCCACTCAGACGCCGATTACGCGACTAGTTAAGCCCTTTTCAATCCAGTCCCCTGCCTAACAATCCACGCGTGACCCTCGCTCAATCTGGCGACCATTGTTGTAGGACGCTGCCGTGGTTCAAATCTGCAGAAAATTTGCCTCCCTCCTTTTCACACACTGATTGCCGTAGAATCTGTTCGTAATACTAGTAATTAGTGTAATTGCTCCGTTAGGAATGCGCCGAGGAAA
Organism: Vandiemenella viatica; assembly: GCA_031002005.1. Lineage (NCBI taxonomy): Eukaryota > Metazoa > Arthropoda > Insecta > Orthoptera > Morabidae > Vandiemenella > Vandiemenella viatica. The sequence goes on along the minus strand of CM061919.1, from coordinate 59,617,545 downwards.
TTCAGAAGTTATGTTAAGATTAGTATAACTATCGAAGATTAACATGCACCTCGACTTTCTTTCGTCCTCAATAGTTTTCTGCGACAAATACGATATTTCATGTTAGCCCATCTCGGAAATGAAACAACACCAGAAACATGTTCAGGCATTAAGAGACGTTAAGCAGTTAAAAAAATCATGTACTTGCAAAAATTACTGTTTGAAGTTTTATATATATATATATATATTTTTCCTCAAGCTACTGTTTGTGCAATTAAATATTGTGCCTGTTCATATAATTTAACAAATAATGTAAGACGGAAAAAATGTTAATATGTCATAAACAGTGTAGAAGAAAATAGTTCTAACGGTGACGTAGGATTCAGAACCATCAAATTCAGTTCAGTGTATCTTGCACGTCTTACATTTTGGAAACGAGAGTATTAAATAATTAAGTTGTGTTTTATACCTTTTTTGTTTTTGCGCTTTTCGAGACATTTACATATACGGTTTGAACATAAATATAACATGCTACTGGTACTTGATAATTAGTGCTTAATTATTCGAGACAGTCTACGACTGTGTAATTGATTTGTAGCTACAATTACTGTAACAAGTATTCCAATCTTATTCAAAGTATGTTCCTTACCAAGTCCAAAATTATCTCATAAAATTGTTTCTCACCACTCGAACAAGATAGCTTCATATCAAGTTCCATATACAGTGCCAGTGGAATAGGAATAGAAAATCCAGACGGAAATTGTGCTCAACTCTTTCAATGAGATGTATGATAAATGTTGCACGAACAAGTATATACAAAGTTCCGGTTATCACAAGCAAACTGACTGAAATTCACAGATGACGTGAATAGCAACTTATGCTTTCAATGTGATTTCTTCCAATCTGAAATCACAACTGCAGGTAGTAATGGTGTTTACGTTACAATCCTTCCCACCGTAAACATTCGCTTCAGAGTAATCCCAGACAGTAAAATCCACTAGATTTTATTTCTGGTATCGGGTCGTCCGTTCTAATGTTCCTATTCGGCTGTGTCATCTTCTGCCATGTTGTTCGACAAACTTGTAGGGGAGAAATTGGTACCTTCTCAGGGTTAACTGCCTTGTTCAGCAAACATCCAGTAGCAAGCAGGATCGGTGAGTTGATTCTTTTGTACTGGTAAGTAGCCTACCTTCAACATGACAATTTCCTCCGCCTGTGCTGATGTGCTGAGGGCATCTACCACACTTCCTGTGGCCTTCCGTTTATCAAGCAGTAATCTCAGTTCTTTCCGCACTGAGTCTGATTCAGTTCTACTGCTACCCCTCTCTCTCACTGCTCGCGCTCCTCAGTAGTCAACATTTTTCACTGAAAACAAGAAAAAAGTCAGAAATAAAATTCCTTAGACGGACATATTAACCAGCCTCAACATTATTCTAAATGCACATTCTATATTGGTTTGTAATAATTTTTTTTTTCCCAGACCAGTTTACAAGCATAGAGAAACACCGATCGCTAGAAAAGCTTCTCTTTAGATTATCTTCATGGGAATCAAAAGCTGGAAAATTTTGAGAATTTTCCTTTTCTTTCCACTAATTGTGAGCGATTACACTGTAAAAACTATTTATAAAATACAACTGCCTCCATTTATTTGTGAAACTACTGGTCCGATTTTTTTCTTCAAAATTTACAGTGATGTGTAGGCTGTTAAAGTTTACAAGAAAATATAGCGATATCTCTGGAAGTTATGGTTTTTGTAAAATAATTAAACGAGTGATATTTTCAGATTTGATCCTTCAGAAGATAATTGTTTCCGATCCAAAAAAATCCTCATATGTTGTGAAAAAAGTTTTTTTTTTAAGAAAAACGTCGAAATTTCTTTAAGACCCACAGTAAAATTTTAAACTGACTTGCGTACCATTTAAAAAACACACTTTCCCAACACGTCTAATGAACTCTATTACAAAGTTTTACAATTTTTTTATTTTCAGTGAAGTCTATTTAGTACGGAATGATCAGTGCGTGAGAGTAATTCAAACTTTTACAATGATACAACGTAGTCTTTCTTCACTGGTTTTCAGCCGTATATTTTCATGAAACGATGACAACGTTTCGATAACGCCCTTGTTGTCTACTTCAGGTAATCGTATCATGCTATCGAGAATCTGCAAGATCATAGCGAAACTGATGAAGACAACAAAGGAAGTACTGTACTGTGACGGCACAATATGCACACAGCAGCTACTCAAATTCACCCGAGCCTGACGAACAGTTCGAACCGGCTACCCTGGTAACTTGTGGACATCGTGGCAGCGGCTACAACTAGTTTATTATCACACAGTACTGCCGGATGGGCATGACATTGGTGTCTGTAGGTGAAGTGGAAGGAGTGTAATATCGGTGGATACAGTCATGGAATTTCGTTGTGCGATGTCGCGTGAGACTCACCTGGCTGTTATCTCGCCCTCTCGTCTGTTATGCCGGTCACGGAGCTGTCCGCCCTTCCCTCTGAGGACCTCCCACGCACGTGCTCCCCTTGGGAGTGTTCCTCAACAGCGTCGTGGGGGGAGCTCTAATTCAGTGGCGGAAAATCACTAAGCACTGTTCCAGCCCATTGCGAAAGCCGAGTAGAAGGGTGCCTCGTCCTACATCACATTCCTGCACACAGTTTGTCTTCTACAAGAGGGACTGCAGTCTGTTATTTTTCTGTCTTATTGTTTTTTTACTTTTGTTTATTTTTAATTTACTTTTGTTCTTTGCCTATTAATGGTTTTTTGTGTAGTTAATTTCTGGATTTTGTTTCTATAAGTTTATTTTGTTTTTATTGAGCTTAACTTTTATAGTGAAAACCAAAGGATAAGAAAAAAAACAAAACAGTTTTCAGTGAAGATATGAAGCTAATTTATAATGTAACTGTCAGTTTTCCATAAATAAAAAAAACAGTATAATAAATTAATATTTTGTTACTAGTTTGGAACTTTCCTTCTATTATGTACGTGAGTTTAATATTTTGTTACTAGTTTGGAACTTTCCTTCTATTATGTACGTGAGTTTAATATTTTGTTACTAGTTTGGAACTTTCCTTCTGTTATGTACGTGTTGCAATAGTTTCTATAACATGTTAGGTAATAATTAATATTTTTCCTTATGGCTTTACGCCTCGTCGACGTTGAGGTCATTAGAGGCGGGATGGGACTGGGGGTCAAGGAATTGTAAGGAATTCAACCATTTCCTTTTTGAAAGAAGCATCCCGACATTCGCCTGGAGTTTAACCGCTCACCCACCACGCTCGGGACGACTTTTTGCACTGTTTTTAAGTAACTATATGAGTGGTCAGGGGCGTAGCTACCACAGGGCTAGGCGGTGCAGTGCACCGGGGCCCATGGGCCTTTAGAGGAAATGGGCGACCTTTTTAGCTTTGAGGGCCTGGTGAAGCTAGATACGCTACTGCTTAGGGGGCCCGCAAGCTCAGCTCAGGGGGCCCCAGCAACTTGGTAGAAGGTCGCCCAATCTTTTTGCACCGGGGCCCTAGTTGACCTAGATACGCCACTGTGAATATGGGAAATACCTTGCAGGGAAGATTTTAAATTGTGACGCCAGAGTAATTGTTCTGTGTGTTCCTCCGCATGAGGAATATTGAGATGTTAGCTGAATTCATGCAAATTTCTCTTTGTGTTCTTCCAGCTAACAATCTTCATAGCGTTTTCCCGCTCTTTGTGAACTATGTGAATACAACAATTAACCTATCTCTACTAGCCGGGTTGTCGCTTGGTGAATTTAAGCGTTAACAAATCCGAAACATTCACTACGTGTTCCTGCAATATTTAATTTGTTGGACGGAGAAGGGGGGACGGGCTCTGAGTGACATTGTATGTATGATTCGATGACTTGAGGTGATTGTAGTTGTAGCTTGTTTTTCTACTAGTTATTACAGTATTAGTTAAAACACCCGTCGAAACTGACGGGCATCACCTATCGGGACAGTAGGATTCTGGAAAAATTTCAAAGCGTAAATGAATAACGATTAATTATTATATTTTTTACTTATTTTTTTTTGTGATATTGGTAAATTTTTTGTGATTATATTCTCGGACTATTTGATTTTCTTTGATGAAAATTTTTGTTTCCATGACAAATTTTCTAAGTAAAGTGTAATTTTAATAACGCATAACTATCATTTATTTGACGGATTTATTTCGTGAATACCTACGTTTTGTGTAAACTTCTCTGGATTTTAATAAATTTCCCTGTTATCTTTTGTCATAAGATTCTTAGGTTATGTTGTCACTTGGTTTCAGTAACTGCTTCAGAGAATACAGCATAAACAGTTAATTTAAACCAGGGGTGGCCAACCCAAATGATCTTGCGAGCCACTTTGGAAATATATCATAACTCCGCGGACCACAAATAAATCATATATCCTTATATTAGATTTAGACCCACAACAGACATTTTTTGGAGTGAAAAATTGAATCATAATGAGTTATTATTATTGTATTTCCTATTATTCTTACATGTAGATATAGGTAATATAATAATTCGACAGATAATTTTTGAATACATGGGTGCACAAATAATGTATTTTTTTAATACATTGATTTTCACTACTTTGGCCTTTATAAAATAAATATATTTTGTGAAAGTGTGATGAATCTCGCTGGCCGCGGGTTGGCCACCTCTGATTTAAACGAACGTTTATATTATACTTCTTTTATATCCCTGTCTCGCATTATGATTTTCATCTCTGCGACAAAACCTTTAACCGGCATCGCAATTACTTTCTTTTAACAATGTAAGTGCAAATACTCGTAAAATAAAATTCCGTTATTTATTTGAAAGTTACATTTCTTTTTAATAGTATAAAGGCAAATAAAGTCAGTACAGTTATTTAATTGAATTTGGCTGACTAGCCAAGCAGCGCTGTGGTGGCAGGCATTGTAACTAAAACTTCGGAAATTATCGAGTTTCGCCGAAGGTTGACGATCTATTGAGGTGAGCGCGCAGTCTTAGGACTCAGCGCATTTTATTAAAGTGGAGGATGGTGATGAAAGAAGGAAGAGGTGTGAAATCCGGCCCATTTATGACTTCTCTTGTGAATAAAACATGGAACCAAGTGAGTCGATAGTCATCAGTGAGCAAAATCGTATGCCCTGACTTCATACACACTGCGTAGAGGAATTCTGGAGAGCAGACATTGTGCATCATGCTGTCAAGTCACAATAATCAAAGTTCCTTCAATCCAGAAAGTTATACCAATCGCATGCACCGGGATCTTAATTTTTTTTTGCAGGAATTTTTTTGAGTTATCAAACATAACCACAAAATAACGTTATAAATAGGGTCACCAATAGACTAACCCAAACAGCGTGTCATGACAAAACAAAACGCCCTGTCACTTTCTTTTGTTTTTCACCTCGGACATTGGAATATTTACGCTGGGAAGTTTGTCATTGTTCGTCTGTTGTATTTTTCCGCTGGTTAGCATGATACTCCACATCACCTTTTTTTCATTATTTATGTAAAATTAAGGCTGCTTCTGTTCGCACAAGAGCTGTTTTTTTACACATTTTGACTCAATTCAGACTAAACAGATATTCTTCAAGGTTGGCCAAACAAACAAAAAGAGTACGATACAGGTCACGTTCGTATATCAGTCAGAATGGATCAAGCGATCACGTCTTTGATCCTCTTATTACAACTACACAACCGCGAGTTCGTATTTTATACTCCTTTCATATTCAAAACAAATTCTTCCGATTTTACAGTGCAAAACCTTAGGTTCACAGATAGATCCAGTACGTATTTCAGCCCCCCTTTGCTACATAGAGCTTAGTCTGTCCACACAAAACGTTTGTATCTATCACTTTTATGTCCGTTCAAACTCAACTGAAATGTTTCAAATTTTTCAGATCAAACCCTTAGGGAGAAACAGATTACGTTCATATTACAGCCAGATCGAGTCAAGAGGTTTTTGACTCTTTACTATACACTGGCAAGCCTTAAAGTGAATGAAGACGTCCGACACCCCCTACATGGCTATACACCAGCGTCATCGAGACTAAAGTCCCTTTCAAGCTTCATGCGAACTTCAAAGCCACCAACTGGAGTTCCAAGCAATGAAAGAATACTGGCTTGGGTAAAGAGATTATAACAAGGGTTCGAGTGGATCAAGCCAAAAGAGGGTCTATCACCTGGGTCTGAACAGCCATGGCCCATATGGAAGTCGCTAAACAGGCTTCGAGTTGGAGTTGGCCACTGCAAAGATACACTAGCCTTTTGGGGATACCTGGGAGAACAGCCAGATGCCACATATTCATGCGGGGAGAGAAATACCATGGTACATTTGCTGTCTTGTTCATGAATTGGAATAAATGTATCTCAATCTGACTTCCAATCAGCTACTGGCAAAGCCATCACATTGACAGATAAACTACCACATATTTGATGCTGTCATCGACACGAGAAGAAGAAGACTATGCAGAGTGATAATCTTTAATTATTTGTTGATGAGAGTCAGAAACATGATGTTTATAAAATTTAGGAACAGATGTGGTGGTGTGTTATATCTCTGGACCTACGAGTCAACATCTTAGGTGTTCATCGTTCGGTCTCCTCATGTTCGAAACTACAGAGGTCAATATAACCTCTGTGGTACTGCTTTCATTCCTGGTAAATTGGCGGTCGCAGGGATACAGCTGTTTCAAACGGGGTGAATACTTTTGCAGGGCACTGTACAACAGCTGTACGCCCAATGGGTCATAACTCCTACGCAACTGCAGCCGACCTGTTTGGCGTAGTGTCGCAGATATTGCACACTCTAATGGACCGACCTGCGCGCACAGTGCGTGGCGTAATAATAAATTTTTGTTGCCGTAGTTACGGGAAACGGCTGCTCAACAGACAAATGTGTTGTCATAAAGATGAAATATTTGTCCGAGCGGTCATTTCTGGAGAGCGAGTGCTGGAATTAGTCTGCCGCGGACCATCCATTGCTTACACACTCCATCCGACCAGTCAGTGTGCGGGCGGTACGGCATTCGTGGGGAAAGTTTCGGTGTAACAAACTGTCGTTATCTTGAACTACATCATTACGCTAACACAACAGTCGTTAGCATATGAAACAGTTTCCAACTGTTATGACGATATAAACAGAGAGATCATATTTCCTGTTTTAAAAAGTAGTATCACGTTACAATAAACAGTTAAATTCATTCAGATTTTTTTGCTCAGGACTTTACGCCTAGTCGACGTCATGGTCATTAGAGGCAGGCATTGACTGGGGTCAAAAAACGAAGGAATTTAACCACGGCCTTTTAGAGGAACCATTTGACCGAGTGATTTCGTGAAACCACGGAAATACAGACTCCAATTTAGGAAGTTGAGCCCACGACCTCCCGAATGAGAGGCCAGAGCGTTACTGCTCATCCACTATTCTCGGTATAATAATTCCGAGATGCAAGTAGTAACAAGTAGTTCTTCCCCAACGTTCATCACTTAACTTGTAACATATGAACTAAGTTCTGGACCCCTAGCCCATCCTGGCTCTAATGACTACGACGTCGACCGGCATCAATGACTGCCCCCTCCCTTATACAAAAGATTCTATGTACCACGTGCGGCTGGTCTGACGTGGTTCCATGTTATTTTTATGGTTAGATGAAGTGCGGGAATTAGTAGAAAGTCCCTCTTTTCCTGTTTGTGCTGCCGTACTTTTTTGTTTCCTCTTTAGGATCGCAAGGAACCCCATGAACAGATTGCTTGGGTAATTTGGTGTGAATCATGAAAATTGAACGCTAGAAGCCTTTCAAGGTTAGAACGAAACTTTTTACGACTGGTGCACTTAACTATACGGGAAGATTTTTTGTACTTCCATTTGTATGCGAAATTTGTGACTTAGCTTCTGTATGATAAGTGTGTTTTTCTTAGTGAACTGTTTAGTTTATAAGGCGGAGATTGAGGACCGTCCCAGCATTCGCTTGACCACTGCCGCGTATGCGGGTCCAGGACTCGTGCCTGGTCGCATTGCACCTCCCACATACAGCGTGTTGGCGTCATAACGCTAGCAGTAACACTGGTTCTGTGGTTTGTTTCTGTAATATATGTTGAGCGTTTGTACAGTTGGAAGCAGCGAACATCTGGCAGTTGTGGAATTCCAACTATTCACCGCTTCGGTCTGTATCATATGACACTAATATACGGCCTGCAAAGTGTCTGGCCATAATTTACTGGATTTCTCTTCCTGACTGGAGTCTGTTTGTTGCTTGCATCTGGCCGACGGTCGCATTCAAACATCTGTTCGGGAAGAGTGGTTTCTTTGCTATAGCTGCTGTTCTATTGACCGCATTCAGTTAAACAGTACCAAGACATATTGAACTTGGGGAAATCCCGTTTTTTTATTTTTTTAAAGAGGAAGATCTATGATTTACTATATGTCTAATGACTGTACTGCCAATTAAATCACAATCTTACAAAAATCGTAAACAATAGAAATGTTAATAATCGTGCCACATGACGTGCAATTAGACTTTTGAAAATAATTAGTTTTTACGTAACATTAATGGCGTTTGGCATTAAAGCACAACAATATCTTTTAACTCAGCCATCTTCCTAAGAATCAATACTTGTAGCAGTTCCACTAGCTGACATTAATTTATGATAAAACGGCATTGTTGGATGATATTTAGTAATACGTAACGTTACCGTCTTAAGATTAACTTAATATGTCTCCACTCTTTTTTTCATCACTTAGTCCCTATGGTTTCTTGTTTTGGTTTCAAAATTGACAGTTTTTTTATGCTTCTCTTCAAAGCTGTGTGAAAACAATCATCTATTCTAAAATAAGTGTTGGTAATGTACTTTAATAAATATATATTGGTTTTGATATGTCGTTTCGCAGAAATATTCCAGTCGTAGGGAAATTAGTCCTCGCCAGCTGCATATAATCTACGAACCTTATCACACATTTGTTTGAATTCGCAAAAGGACTTGTTCAGTGAACTGGTAAATAAGTATGTCCATGAACTGGAATAGTTGGATCAAACTTCAGAGCTACGCAACCGAGAATTGATAACATAAGGTAGTTATTCCATTGTTAGTTACATCCAATACGAAAAATGAATTTATCCGTAATTTATGGATTCGAGTTACAAGCGCGTCGAAAATCTTATGAGTAACATAATTTCCACGGCACAACTGAATGGAAATAAATACAGATCGCATAGAGAACGTAATACTTCAGCTGGAATTACAAGGAATACTCCTTTCTCTCACAAAATAGCTGCCATCTAGTTATAGAAAAGTTATTTACTTGAGGATGAGCCTGCGTAATACTGTTCAAATCTGACACTCTCCCTACAAGTTCTTCAGAAAGTGCCCATTCGAACATATCTCCAGGTTATAGAAAAGAAACACAAGATGGTAGTAAGGTAAAAAAACATTAAATAATATTGAAAGAAAACTGGTAAAATATACAAAAAATGTAATACGACAGGGTTCTAGGCCTATCCGTTATTGTTTATTTTTGACCACTGTCGTTTTTATTTATAAACTAGCGGAGTTCCCGGCGTTTCCCGGTATAGTTGGCGTAGATTTAACAGTACCCTATTTTTATTCCAGCAACATTTGTACAAAGTTTCATAAAATTCGTAGCAACTTTTTTCGGATTTAAAACAAACCTAGATTCAGCCGGCCCCTACCAAGAAACGTACACTGTTTTCATTCGTCCTAAATATTCATATTTAACAACCTTCGTTAATTTAGTGAAGAAATTGCATTACTACATTACTGAACAACGCTAGATTGTGTTAGCAACTCACATTTGTTTCAATTGCGAAGTGAATGGATATACTTTTTGCTCGAAACGCCAGATACTTTAACTCCGCGGATTCATGCTTTTTATACAAATATCAAAAGTGAATCCGCAATAATATTATCGTAAACAGAAGACTAATGCTAAAGGCCAGTGCCCAGAGATCGTGCTTAAAGAAAATCTCTGTTGTTTTTACGGCTATCTATGACGTTTAAAATTTGAATATCCCGAATTAAAGGAAAGTGTGCAAAATAGTTATTATTGTAAAGTTACCTTATTTTTTTTCATTAAAGGCTATGGTCAGAGACATTGTAGGGGTTCGTTTAGTGCGAAGTATGCAACATCTAATCTTTCCATCTTTGGGATTTGTCATCATACGTTCCGAGTTTCATTTAATGCTCCTGTGTAATTTAACGTTGAAACATAAGACATGCCAAAGAACTGAATTGAGATTCTAAACTTTAAAATGGTGAAAACACCATCGAAATCTGCTCTGTAGTTTGCAAGTTTTTATAAGACCAATATATCCGGTTTTCGTTTTATAGATATAGATAGATAGATTAATGACGTTTTACATTAAAGCACAACAATCTCTCTTAACTCGGCCATCATGAGAAAAGAATTAAAAAAGATCACGGATCACTACTTAGAGTTCTGAACATCTTGTTATACGTCATATTTCACAATATTACACAATTTGGCATAAACAATATAGAAGAAAGTTAAAAATACGATTTAGAGAATTTTGCAAGAACAGATTCTGTCGTGTTCGTGAGAGACTATTTTCTTGCCTACAGTTGTTCTTCCAGGATGGTTGCGCAACGGGAGGCGCATCATATGTATGTCCTCACCCCGTCTGAAAATGGAAGGTAGGGACTGCTTGTAAAGACGAGCCTGACGAAAAGTGACAAAATGCAGATTTACCTGAGGTACAGACGATTGTGAGTTGAGGTGCATGTCCACGGATAGTGTGCGACGGATTAAGGCATTAAGAGTGATGTATTTGGGAATTAGTGTCAGAACAGGCAGCAACAGACGAGGCGTGAGCGTTTGAAGCGAGAGGTTCCTCTCACTGACTAGTACTTCTGAGGTGAAGCGATAGTATTCGCTTACAGACTTGTAGTTCTAGTGCGATGATCTGCGGTGAGAGTACTGGCCTGTTCTCTAGTAGTTCTGATCTAAACTGCTCCAAGGATAACTATGTCTCCGTTGTTTTCTAGGAGAACATGGCGTTCTCAAATCGACGAGGCACTAGGTCGACAACTAGACGCAACGGATAGTAGCATTATATCGACTTATCAGTCATCGGCACACATTAATACAAAAATCTGACACACAATTCTGCTATCCACTGCAACGGTACATATTCAAGATCCCGATTGGCTAACATCAGTTGATAGTGTCATTGCTCGAACTTTAGGAACACCTATGACCTGTTAAGGAAATATTAAACTGTTCACTGTTATAAATATCTTCATTAATTAAATATTCAAATAAATTTTATTTGAAGAATTTTCAAAACAAATTGTGTAACAATTTTGTCCGAGAATTCATTACAAATTTGCAATATTATTACTATCCCGGCCCTCTCCATCGATTTTATAATGTTGAAATATTATTAGTTATTTTCTTAATTTTACACTAACCCCACACCGAGAGTGGTGTGTGAACGGTTAACGTTCTGGCCTCGTATATGGGAGGACGTGGGTTCGAATCCTCGTCCAGCTATACAAATTTGGGTTTTCCATGGATTCCCCAAATTACTTCAGGCGAATGCCAAGATGGTTCCTTTAAAAGGCCATGGCTGAATTCCTTCCCGTTCCTTTCTCCCAGTCCTTTCCAGCCTCTAATGACCTCGATGAGGCGTAAAGCCATAAGCAAAAAAAAAATCAAAAATAAAAAAAAAATCATGGCGCCCGACGTATTGTTAATTTTTAAATTATTGATCAATGTGGGGGAAACCTTTAACAATCCTTCCTACAATCTTAAACATTTCAACGTCTGTCCAACATGGGGATTTCGATTAGCTCAGTCCAAATACAATTCAAGTTATTTATTTTCTTGCTGTGAAATTTATGTTTCTGTATATTTGTCAGCGGTAATAGCGATGACCGGATTACCAATGGCTGCAACGGTATTGCAGAGTTCCTCTTTTCTTTTCCCCCAGCTTTACCCAGACGTAAAGATCTCGATGATGACGTACCGTGGATGGAAGACGAAAATGGCTGTTTCCAGTATGGATCTGTAAAAAGCGGCCAACCGCGTATAGTGTAAATATACTTAATTGCATTGTTACACCATACTCGCTGAAATAGTTGAATGCATTTCAACAGATTGAAAAAATGAAGGAATAGGAGAACCGTGGTGGATCAACGGAACAGGCGCAGAAATAGCGAAAAAAGGTATGCTACAATATTTGTTTTGAAACAAGAAATACTGGGGCCAAACAAACTCCCACCTTGAAATGAAATCAGGTGCTGGAATCACTCTGTTTTGTCAGTCGTTTAGTGGCTTTCTGACCTTCAGTAGAGATCATCTTTAATGGCTGTGCTGCGCTGTCCCTAGCCTCCGTTGTTTGCGACTTGTCGACGGGCGGAACTCAAACAAGGTAAGATAAGCCTGGTAACAAGTTGCTATCGGGCTGCAGGCGGTTTTCAGGCCCCTTGTTTCCACAGTTAATGAGTCAACAGCTGTGTTTACTGATGGAGTTCCTTCTCTGCCGTCGCTGGGACGAGCGTGCCCCTCTAGTCCCATTTGACTGCCTCCCATACACGCATCTGACAAATGGAATATCGGTACAAGCGCAGTAGGAAGTGCTACATTCAACTCTGTCGTTTCATATAAGATCATCATCGTCATCAACCAATTCAGTCATAGAATGACGTGGCCTCTTCAATCATGAATTGATTTTCAGATTTATATACAGATGTACAAACACATTTTTGGGGAGAGGGATAATAGAGTTGCTTGGAGGAAGATGGGAGGAAGATTTTTGTTTTTGTTGTTGTTGTTTATGATTTTGTCTTTGTTGTCTTTGTTTTTGTTGTTTTGGTTTTTTTTTTTTTTTACTCAAATATAAATACTTACTAAATACCCGCCAGTCTGCCACAACAGTGGATCGGGGTAAGTGGCTCATAAAAAAAAAACCTAAAGGAAGTAATATATATGATGTGATGATTGAATACGAGAGATGGCCATGAGCTATAAATACCTCACTTATTCATTAAAAATAAATAGATAGGTTTACGGTACTGATATGAACGTTAGAATTGCAACTCGGTTGAACCGTTAGTCTCAAGGCGCGTTTCCACTGAGGCAACAACGAGCGACATGTAGCATGCTGCACGCGTTATTTTGTTGCTACATGTCGCCGTGAGTCTTCATACTTTGTCGCATGTGGAATGTCGTCCTAGAATATGTTGCCATTTGTCACTTGCTACTTGTCGCCGTCGCTTGTAGCATGCGGCAAAAGCATTTCAAGCTATTCGACAGCTGTTTGCCAGCAGCGTGCGTCATGTCATCTGAAGCAGTGGCAGCCGTTGCTTGTTCGATCCTCGCAAATAGTAATAAAGGAAACAAACCTGAATACGCCTTGGTGGTGTTTTTATGGGAATGCTAACTATTGTTTCTTGTGTGCCAATATTGGTTGTCAAATGAGGATTTCACACGGAGTTAATGAAAAATGAACTCGTATTGCTAACTCTATAACCTCTCCCTGAAAGTAAATTATTATCTCCTTACGTTTAGAAGACGCATTTCACCTACAGGCACACATTATGAAGCATTATTCAGACGTCAAGAAAAAGATTCTAAGAATAGAATATACAATTACAAACAAGTACGCACACGAAGAGTGGTGGAAAATACTTTTGAATTACTAGCATCAGTTTTTCGCGTGTTTCGAAAAACATCAATGATAAATGTTGAAAACGGAGAAACTATCACATCTGCGTACGTATAACTACGCATTTTTTATTTATTTTTTTTTAAGAAAAATAAAAGAAAAGCAGTAATTCAAGAATTCTTCGTGGAACCATAGATATTGATACTCAAGATGGAACTGTCATTCCAGACTCATGGAGGACGGTAATAGGCGACACAGGTATGGTAAATATCACATGAAGATGCAAAAGGCCTCTGGGATGAATTCGCTAGGTATTTTGTGACAAAAGAATGAAAAGCATCTTTTTTTCTTTTTTTTAATGGCATTTGGCAACGAAGGCCATACAGCCAGCTCAATGTAATTTTTGAAGCTTTCAGTGTATAATTCGTCATATATATTGCATTTTTCCAATGTATGGACGCCACAGGACGGACAGGACATTCACACAGACACACAACACTTAAACATCCACGCCCGCGGCCGGATTCGAACCGGCGGCCTTCGGTACGCGGAGCTAGCACTCTAGCCCCTACGCTACCGAGGCCGGCTATAAAAGCATCTTGGCAAGATATACAAGAAACAAAACACAAACTCTACTTTCTCGTATTACCTGATTTCTCACTTTCACACACAACTATCAAAAGTGAATTGTCAACTCAAGAAAAATTTAATTTATAGTCTACAGAATCAAAATTGGGAACCATTTTTGTATACAAGCTATAAATATAGCCTTTATTAATAATATGTAAATCCTTTTATAAAGTTTTTGTTATATATGTCAGGAGATTATAAGCAAATCACTTCTCTTTAGGAGATGAGCTGCTCATCGGTGTAGTAGTCCTTTTATGTTCCCGTTTAAAATGTGACCTCAAATTCTTGATTTTTTTATTTTTATTATTTTTTTTTATTTCGTACTTATTTGCAAGTAATTTGTTACTTCTCACATTCCTGTTTTTATATTAAACACTTCTGTTGTTCCACATCTCCCGTGGAGTATGGTAGCCTTCAATAATAAGGTTGAATCCTGTATGTTCCACTCCATGTCGCCCGTTTTCTGTCGCACTCATCCACCGCCAGTTGGATACAGGCAACATCGTGCGACACGCTATATTTTTGTCGCACAGTGGCGCATTCGACTGGCGACACGGCCCGACATGTGGCATGCGTCATTGTTGCTTGCTACATGTCGCAGCGTGTTGCTTCGCTTGAAATACTCCTTGTCGCATGCGTCAGTGCCGCATGCCACATGTTGCCCGAAGTTGCCTCAGTGGAAACGTACCTTTACAGTCACAATGTAAGAGGCTGGCAACACAATCCTCCCCAACGTCTCCTGCCCTTCCACCCTTCCACCATTGGACCTATTTCACTACGGACCAGTTCGCTCCCATGTCTTTATAATTCTTTGTTACTCCCCTCTTACTCCCAATTTCAGATCGACGCATGATACGCGATGCTCGCCATATATAGTGCCCCAAGGTTTGGCGTTCTCTTTCCCCTTGCTGCGACTTATCGTGGAAGTGTATTTGTGTGGATGACTTTGATGTGTATCTGTTTAGTGATGTGTGTTTTTTACTCTGTCAGTGAATGAATGGTAAAGGAGGGGAGAGCAAGGAATACAGGTCTGAAACATTTAGGCCTAGTGAACTGCCAAGCTTAACATCCCCATCCAACTTTGAGAATCACCATCAACAGTATCGTATGCCTTCCCTTCATACGCACTGCAGTGGGGTTTAGGATTTAACCAAAGACTTTGGTGCAAATTCTGTTAAGGAGGCGCTAGAGAACAGTTTCAAAGTCATCCATCTCTTGGAGTGAATGATTAAGGGGCTGTACCAGAAAGAATGCATAGCCATATTAAGACTATTGCTTAACTGTGGTCGATAAATAAGAGCTCCACGTTATGGGTAGGTAATACAGGTACTAATGGCGTTTGCCACATTTGTTTACAAAAATTGCTGTAGAATACAATTTGTATGATAAAGGAGTTGGGTAGGAAGCTATTGCAAGACGGGAGACGGGGAAACAGAATACTAAGTGGTACAAGATATACACACGTGATGAAAAGAGTAAGACTTTTCTTATGAGAATTTACTAACGCTTGATTTCACACTTAAAGCAGATGGTATGCTTTCAACTGTATGTACAGGAGACAGAAGTTATTGAGGTAGGAATTGAAAAGTTTATCTGAAACAGTTTCGAAATTTTAGGTAACATACATTTTGTTCAAAAGTAGGTGCGATGTGAAAAGTGTACTAACTTGAAGATTCTATCTCAGCTGTTATTGAGAGCGGTCTGGTGGCTCAGTGGTTAAGGTGTCTGACTGGGGATCGAAAGGTCCCCGGTTCGAATCCCTGTCACGCCTAGGATTTACATAGGAACTTAACCCGACCTTCACAGCTTGCTGTGTAACGCGAATTACGCCAGAACGCTTCCATGATTCGGAATCCACGTTAAACTGTGTGTCCAATGTACCCGGTAGGACAGCCGGGTTAGGTTACAGAAGCTTCAACAGGGGCGGAATACGCAGCCAATAGAAACACTGTTGCCAGGTCATTACGACCACATGGAAACATGATTATTACTGTTATTTATCTACACTATTATAAATGTGTACGCGGGCTATGTATGTCTGCCCAGGAGCAAGAAATGATGGTTTGTTCTTTCCGAGAACAGTGGGCGTCACAAATGATACCACATTTCAGATGAACACTATTTTACAAAATACCTACCAAAGATTATTGATAAAAACTACAGTCTTTGGATCCTGTTAATATTGATTTTTTACTGAATAACTTTGCTTATTTACTTCTGAAGTTTCCTGAAATTTAGTGCCCCAAGATACACGAAAAATGTTAATCAAAACAAAGAGTGATACTACAATAAGCTTAACGAATTGATAGTATTTAATTTACGGAAATGTTACACAGATACAACATTAAAAACGTTTATGCTTTTCTAACGGAAGAAAACCGAAAGGTAAACGCAGGCTAAGGACCTATCTGTAGAAGCAGCGAGGAAACGATAGTTATTATTAATAAAAATATAATAATTGCTTGTAAAACATTTTACATGTACAGAATCAAATGTGGATCAGAGAAGGTATTAAAGTGCACAAACGTTTCGCATATTTCTGCCAAGCCGTATAGTACAGTCTACTGACGACAGACAGCGCTACCGCTCCATTGGGTGCTGGTGAAACGGCGTTGAGAAATTTAACAGTGCAGCTGAGTCACTTGAGTTGAGAGAGCGGCTCTGGAGTCTGGAGGGTTATTCGAGGACCATTGCCACTGTGCCTCCGCATTGTTATTTCATTCCCCGGGGGGTGGAATGTTGTCTGAATGCAGCGGTCTCGCGGGTGCAACAAGCTTGCCAACGCTTCTCTCCGAAATAGTGAAGCGTGTACCAAACCCCCAAACACAACAGCGAAATTCGGAGAAAAACATGAAAACGTGGTTTCCGGTGTATTGTGGTGTTAAATTTCTTCTGCTCTCAATTAGCTATATTCTCTTTTTGCGTACGTATCTTCATCTCTTCTCTTGTCTTACCGAAGATGGTGGATGAGCTCCTAAATTTCAGCCCTGGTTTTTAGGAGGATGTTGGTTCGATGCCAGGTCTGGCTTTCCATCATCATCATCTTTATAAAATGCTCTCGGGTAACTAGCCGAGATAAGAAAGTGTTACCACACGATATTTCAGCGATCACACCCCCTGTCGCCATCTTCTGGTGAAGTGCGACAGTGAATGTGAGCGCTGAAATATAGTGTGATAACACTTCGTTAATTTGGCTAGTTACCCAAGAGCTTTTTATAAATTCTCAACGCCAAGAGAAACTTTGTTCCTATGTATCATTATCATCATCATCGTGGGCAGGTCTTGCCTCTTCCCGTGTCTGCTTCCGTTCATTAA
Organism: Vandiemenella viatica; assembly: GCA_031002005.1. Classification (NCBI taxonomy): domain Eukaryota; kingdom Metazoa; phylum Arthropoda; class Insecta; order Orthoptera; family Morabidae; genus Vandiemenella; species Vandiemenella viatica. Next base: position 59,599,972 of record CM061919.1, on the reverse strand, counting down.
TTATAAATAGTTCTTCTTTTACCTTCAATTTTGCTTCCTTTTTACAAGGTGTCTAACTTTTCTTACTTTAGTTGTAACTTTATTCTCTAGAAGCTCTGCTTTTTCAGTAGGCCTACTGCTTCTTTATTTGTACAATTCTTCATGATATTTGCCTGCATTTTTTGCTTGCTATATTTACCATTATCCTTTTGAACTCCTGCTGTCTTCTTTCATTGTTCTTATTTTCAACCTTGGAACCTTCTTCCTAATCACTGCCTGGTATTACATACTGCGCATTTCCTAATTCAGATTTCAAACCTCGATTCCTCTTTCGTACATATCCTATATTTTTCTCTCTCTCCCCCCTCACCCAGGCTGTCCATTAACAGGCGATGGTCACTATCAAAGTCCTCAGGTGGTATAACTTTAATTTCTGTAACCATTTTCATCATTTGTATGTATAATATCATATAATCTACCCCAGATGCTCAGCTGCAATCTGCACTATACCATGTTCTTTTTTTTTCGTCTTATACTAGATATTATCAATGAAGAAATTTTTTAATATAATTTCAGCAATATTTTTGCCCATTTATTCTGACTTCCACAGGCCAGCGATCGCTTATTTTCCTATTATTTTCTATTACTCCCCGCATGGGCATTGCGATTCTCCATTATTTTCTGGTTACCTGCGTTTAGTATCTGCAAGTTCATCTCAAATTATTTATTTTATTTCTCTGTACATCCTGTTAAGCTTTCCCGAAATTATTCCAGTGGGATGTAGAAATCATTCCTTCAGAATGCCATAATCGTATTACTTCCAGTTCTCCGCCCCCTGTCCTTTCCAGATTTTAATCACCCTTAAGTCCGCAAATCTCCAAGTTCTAATAAAAAATATCTGTTGTCATATCTTTTCCCGTTCCCAGTAAAGAGGATCTTGCAGCCGTATCGGATAGATGGAGTCCTCTTTTTGCGCTACCTGTCCTTTTTCATTTGTTTTGACCGATCCTACAAGGCCAGCTCAGCCACCCATATGTCTTTTTTAACATCTTGGGCCGCAGCTACTTTTTTTTCTTATTTGTGTGTTACGGGGACAGTGTGTGCAACTACCAGCATGCAGTTCTCTCCATGCTTCTTTGATAAATTAAGAATTTGCTCATCTTGTTTGTGGTTGTCGCTGCTCAGAATGTGAGAACTGGCAGAATAGAAGCGTCCGTTACTTCCATCTTGATAAGTGAAAAATCATTCTCCCGAATGAAACCGTCATCATCATCAAGGGTTTTCTGCTATTCAGCAGGTACATGCACAGTGACAGCCTTCAAAGCCTCCCTCTATTCCACCATTCTTATTTCCCGTTCACCATGATGTCATCATTCATTTTCTTTCTTCGCCAACTTCTTTTTCCTCCGTTTACAATCCCCTCCAGAGCAGTTTTAAGCAGGCACTCTTTCCTCAACACATGACCAATCCTTATTGTTTTTATAAGGGACCTTTCCTCTCCAACTCGCTCCAGCACATCATTCCTTACTTATGCTGTGGTTTTGTTTCTAACTGAAGACCGAGAATTGTGAGTGACCGGTAATGCACGGACTGGCATTTGGGAGGACGTAGGTTCAGTTTCTGGTTCGGCAATCTAGATTTATGTTTTCGATGGTTTCTCAAAATCACTCCAGACGAATGCCGCGGTGGTTCACTCATAATTCCAGGGCCTAATTCCTTCCCATTCCTTGTCCATACTTTGCAGTCTTTGACGCTGACGAGGCGTAAAGACATAAGCAAAATTGTTCTAATCTTGATCATTGAAGGAATTTATATAAATCTTCAACCTTGCTTTCATCTTGCAGTGCTTGCTTTTTGAAGTAAGAATTAATGCACAGAAGGAAAAGCTCTTCAAGCTGTGCCTATAAAACATTCTATTCTGGTGTCCAATGTTCGTTGTAAGTTCCCGTGTCAGAGCTTTGATTATATCAATTACGAGCTTCATTGGAATCGTTCCTTCCTCGAGTGTCCGTTGAGTTAGAGTTTGGGTTGCCGACCGTCCTTTATTATAAAGCACTATCTGTTACCTGCGACTTCTTACACGTGGACTTGGATTTTTATTACTAGAATTTGATATAGAAAGCTTTAAGATACGTGAAAGGTGCCCCACAAACTGACTGCGAGAGGAATAAAGGCTGAACGACCGATATAACATTACAGAGTCTTATGCTCGCTATCCGTTTGTCTTTCACCGTTCGGGTGGTTTTCTAAATTTCGTGACAAGTTATTTATCCCAAAAAAGTATCCCGGTTACTTCCTAACGGTACATAGTATTTCGTTGTCAAATTTCAACAAGATCGGTTTCACCGTTTAGTCATGAAAAAGTAACAAACAGACACTGTCGCATTTATAATATTAGTGTAGATCAAACTTTATTCTTGGTTCTGTATACTTTTAGCTAAACCACAGAATATGCGGAAATAATTTATTTCGTGTAAAATATATAATTCATGAAACGAAACGCACTTTATATCAAATATAAAAATAATTGTTTCCTATCTAATTCTGTTCGCACCATTTCAGCTTCCATTTGAACGAGTAATGAATGCAAAGTGGCGATAAGACAAACGAGCGCCCTTAAATTTATTAAAAATGTGTTGTTTATTATTCAAATATGGTCATCGCACTTTGAAAGAAAACCAAAAATTATTAGCTAGTTCCACAAGAACGAAAAATATGTATTTATGCTAATGAATACTTAAATTTAAAAACAGTTATTTTTCTTTAATATAGTTTCTGTTTTCCTTTTCCAAAGATAAGTATGTAATTTTTTGAATAAGTTGGCAACCTTGGCTAGAGTGGACGCTGTGCCACAGGTTGACTAGGGCCGGTAGAGCAAGGCTTTGTGAAATTTGACTCTATGTGGTACAAACACGATACGTGCAGTGTCTCTCACCTTAATAACATGGCTGACCGAGATGCGAAATACTGTGCAGCCTGCATGAACAAAGACCTCCATCTCTGCAGTGACAATGATTCCTTTAAAGGCAGATGGGACGAATCTTCTCTTAGGTGCCAACAAATATCAGTCAGAGCAGATAACAATGCGAGAGATTTCTCAAATCCATTCCTCTGGGCCCATACGTATGTGTTCGGAAGCATTGCCATAAGTACAACAGACGTGAAAATCAACCAACCACGCACTTTCTGCAAGACCTTACGGTAAACAACAAGCCTTTTTATGCGGCTTCTGGTGTTAATGAGCAGATCTTATCACCCCGTTCTTTACTTATTGCAACCCATCTTTGTTTCTGATAATACTCGGATCACTCAAATTGGTTGGCCCTCGTAGAAAATAAATCCACCAGGAAGCGAAGAAATTACACAAATACAAAAAAAAAAACTATATCCGTTTATTACAAGTAGAAAGAAACTCTTCTACAGCAGTCAGTTGTCTTGTTCCGTTTGCTTACTTCACAATTTTAATTCGAGCGTCGTAGTTTTCATGTAACACATCAGTGTTATGACAGTTAACTTGGAGCACACTTTCCTTCAACTACCGTAACAGCTCCTCTCATTTTCCTCAGTCCCGAATCTGTTGGTTGATTGCTATCAGATGCTCTGCTACCCGATCACTGTATAGTCCAGTCATTTAAGCTTAAATTAGGCAAGAATCTCGGAATTCGAGATACCCAGCTGTAAGTCTGTAAATACTTGTATATTGACACCCTAAAAGTTGTCTCAAAACCTACATATGGTAGGGTGTACGCAACTATTAAATTTCAAGGTCAAAGGTCACAAAAATCGGTTTTTTGCGCTTTTTTTGTAAATATCTCATTTCCTATGGTTTTTTTGGTATTTGTATGTAGTATCAATATTGTAGAATACAAAATTCTCTACAAATTTTGTCTAAAAATTTTTTTATACGGTGAACCGTTTTCGAGATAGAGGGCGGAGAGCGCGCGGTCACAGCATCACTTCAGGTCAACCGGTGCCTCCGGTCGAAAAGGCGCCATATATAGTTGATGAACTATCGATAAATCAATGATTATAAATATTTGTCTATTTTTATTAACTATTATATTATATTTTATCATTTTCTTCATGCATCAAATCTATATCTAATCAATAATACTCATAACTGTTTCCTAAAATTAAAAAATAATTAAGGGAAAAACTTAAATCATAATATAATTATATTCCCATTTACACTAATGACATTTTAAATAGAAAATAATTAAGTGCATCTTCTTTAAAATCTGTAAATTTTAAAATCCTTCCACTACGTCAAAAATTATACCTGTTAATTATAAGGGCTCCTATTATTCGCTACGGACCTTTCTATTTATAGACAGTAGGGACAGATGTTCAATTGTGTTGTATAGTTACGACCGTCTTCTCTTTCTTTCAGTTTGAATCTTATCTTGGTAACTACGGACGTACAGTTACAAGAACTATGGCTGATTTGTGTTTTCTATGTAATAAGTCAGATTCGGGAGGTGAATCGCTTATTGAAGTAGTGCGCAGTATGAAATCTCTACGAACTGCAAGTGTCGAACGAAACGACGGAAAAATTGATTATTTAAAATCAGTAACCTCTGTTAAAGTGCATGAAAAATGCCGAAGTGTTTACATTAGTAAAAACTGTATCCAAGCAGCAAAACGGAAACAAGAAGAAGGAGAAACTATAACTTCTCCATTAGTATTCCGTAAAAAACGAGGTGAAGTGTCTGATTTTAAGAATCAATGTTTATTTTGTGGTGAAGTTGCTGATGAGGCTGCAGAGAAAAAGAAAAGAGAAAAATACAGGCGGAAGATAAAAAATGTGAGTACTCTTGAGTTGAAAGATACTGTTATCAAAAAATGCAGAAGAACGTGTGGATGATTTCGGAGAATTGGTGAAAAGTCGTATAATTTTACAGTATAATTTGATCGCTGCTGAAGCGAAGTACCATGCTGCTTGCTTTACAAACTTTTCAAATAAATCATCATCATCATTGCCTCTTGAGAAACATCGTCAAGATAATCAAGTTACAGAAGCTATGTTAGAGATTTTCAATTACATCGAAAATAATAATGATTCTCAATTCACACTAAAAGAGCTTAAAGATGTCTTGACAGGGTATGTGCCAGATGATAAAACTATCATTACAAGACTACAACAGAAGTACTTAATATCGTAATTACGAAGAAAGTTGGAGCTTTCACAATCACTTCTTTCCGTGATGCACAAGATAATATTCTATCAAAAGCTTGGTACGAAAGTAAGAAAATAGATCCTGAAGCAGAAAGGCTAAGAATTGTAGAAGCTGCAGCAGCAATTATTAGAGAAGATATCCGAACATCTATAGTTGAAACTAAATCTTATCCACCTCCTAGTAAAATGTTGGATAATGTTAATCAAGAAATTCCAAAAACTTTATTAAATTTCTTAGAAGAAGTCATCGTCAAAAACAGGAAAGGACAAATTGATCAGTAGTGCCTGAAGGCGGGAGTGAGCCAGAACCCCGGACCAAAACACCCCCGTGGTTAATTGATTTTAATTGATTTTAATTGATTTTAATTGATTTTAATTGATTTTAATTGATTTTAATTGAGTCTAATTGATTTTAATTAATTTTAATTGAATTGCGGGGAGCCTTAATTGATTTTAATTAATGCTAATTGAATTGCGGGGAGGGGGTCTCACATCTGTAACCTCAGATTGACCTTATTATTTCCTTATGGACCTGTGTGTGAGCCCACTTTTTCCCCCCCATGGCGGGGAGCCTTAATTGATTTTAATTGAATTGCGGGGAGGGGGTCTCACATCTGTAACCTCAGATTGACCTTATTATTTCCTTATGGACCTGTGTGTGAGCCCACTTTTTCCCCCCCATGGCGGGGAGCCTTAATTGATTTTAATTGAATTGCGGGGAGGGGGTCTCACATCTGTAACCTCAGATTGATCTTATTATTTCCTTATGTACAGCGGACAGTTTTTTCCCCATGTATTCTTATGGAGGATGGAGTGAGCCCACTTTTTCCCCCATGGCGGGGAGCCTTAATTGATTTTAATTGAATTGCGGGGAGGGGGTCTCACATCTGTAACCTCAGATTGATCTTATTATTTCCTTATGTACAGCGGTCAGCGGACAGTTTTTTCCCCATGTATTGCTTATGGACCTGTCTTTGCAGACAGTTTGGAGCGGAGGGGAGCCGAGGAACTAGGGGAGTTTAATTGAATGCGGGTCCGTAATTGAATGCGCCACACCCTAATTATCGCTCCCCACGCAGCTGCAGGATGCGGGTTCGTAATTGAATGTGCACAGCTGCGCTCCCCTCCGGAAGCCATCAATTATTGCTCCCCTCCGGAAGCCATCAATTATCGCTCCCCACGCAGCTGCAGGATGCGGGTCCGTAATTGAATGAGCACAGCTGCACCACACTCGAATTATCGCTCCCCACGCAGCTGCAGGATGCGGGTCCGTAATTGAATGAGCACAGCTGCACCACACCCGTGGACCTTATTAACTAAAGTGTTTAAATAAATAACACATTTTTATTTTATTTCTTTTCTTTATTTCACCCACCATTGGGCAATTAAAAATACATTTTCAACAGCGCATATAGCGTTACAAAATAAATGTCCTTTACAAAGTTTTATCAAATTATTTTTCTTGAGTTCATGTAGAGGCGGGCATCCTAAATCTTCTATATTGTAGCAGACTTTCTTGCGAATAATCTTCTGAAACCAACGAGCCTTCTCCCGTCCTTTAACGTAAATAATGGAGTCATCTTCATTTGTGATTACATGTAGAATAGTACATAGTTTGCTAAAGGTTTATACCAGCAGCAGTCCAAGGTAGTCCATGGTAATTTTTGTCAGCCATTTGACTGTTGGCTCATTACCTCCACGTGATGGTGAATTTACAGAGATGCAATGTGTAGCGATAATGTTGTCTGATTGCACTACACAGACGGCAACTTCTTTGAAGATAAATACTCCTTCTCTCGTCTTGAATCCTTGAGCGTCCAGGAAGATGGTCGGCATGATACTGGGTGGCAATGATGGGCGCTACCTGGTTTTATGGGAGCTTACGCACAACACTTGTTAGCGGTACGTATTCCACAACACGGTCGTGAAGGATTAGACAGTATGCGGCGGTGTAGGCTGGAAAATTGTCAGTGCTATCAAACTCCATACGAATATCTACAGGCCCTGTTTTTACCGACTCATTTTGATGTGAACAGTCGATTACGGCGATAGGAGCAGTAGCGACAAAATCTTCGCGGTTTAGTAGTGGTGAAGGATGCTCCCGTTCGTAGTAAGTTTGTTGGAATCTTGCATACATATCGTACAATACTGTGGTTCGATTTTTCTTAAAGTCCAAATTCATGTTCTCGTAGGGGTACGCCACATCATTTAGAAAACACTTTGACGTTGGCAAGATTGCAGTGGTCAAATAAAGCCGCACTTAATGTTTCATTTCGTTTCCTGTTTGTTTGAAATCCCAGAACAACGAACCTTGGTTTCTCCAGCTGTGTTGATGTTTTCAAAGACCAAATTTGAGTTTTGCTTATAGGAAGTAGCGGGTACTCCAACAAATCCCAGCTTCGGAAATTAATTCTAAGTGGCTTCCCACTGTCCACAATCTTAAGCAACGCCAGTTTTTCTCTCTCACTTACTTGTAAATGAGGCACCACCCATGCTAATTTACTGATGGCGAATTTACTTTTCTGGGGGTTTGGATTGGCTTGTACATATGAATTTGTATCGTCCCTAGATCGAATAAGTATTAGTTTCTTGTTTTTACATTTGCAAGTATCCTTTTATAGTCTTCACAAAAACCCAAGAGCATACTCAGCGGAATACATACATCAAAGTAACCATTTCCAAGATCGCGTTGTCCCCATCCTGAGTTCTCCAACAGACCAATTTGTTGAGGACCAGCTGAAAGAAGAGTCTTTATTGTGCTTGTGACACCTACATTTCTATTTCGGTCTATTTCAACTCCATTAATTTCTAACCGAATTTCCCTCAAATAGGAACGCAAACGCATTGGATGTAACAATTGAATTTGTAGCCCCAGTTCCATCTGACTTGAGAAATCTTCCTTCAATATGCAAGAAAACTTTCCCCAGGCAGTGTATATGTATCCTGGTTCTGAATAGGTATCCGAATTTCATCATTATTATTAAATGTTGTGGGCGTATGTGGTTGGTGACTCAAAAACTGTTTACGCGTCACCGACTCATCAAATTCCACACTGGAAGTTATATCAAGCACTTCATCCATGATTTTTAACTGTATAGCCTAACGACTGTAGGAAGAGCACGTTAGCAGGAGTTAACCGTTTCACTGTTGGTGTTACCCGTTTCACTGTCGGTTCACTACTGACAATTGTTTGAGTCTGCCTCTTCTTATAACGAGCGCCCATTCTTATATGTAGCCTCAGAGTAATAGTTTCTCCTCTGAAATCCACTAAATTGCCGTCCTGATCAACAACTCTACTGTGAATGCTGTTGAGCGTTTTCACCGTGATGGGAAGATAGATGACGTTTGCAGGTACTTCTACAATCTTGTACCCCGGCGGTACTGTTGGAAAAAACTCGTGTAGTGTATGCCCCAGCTTATCGTTGACGTAATTTCCCGTACATATGCTGCACTCTATCCTTATCGCGTTAACTTTGAAGATCTGCACAGTGTAGTCTGAGGTATGAAATCCCGGTTTAACACACGTTTAGAAAATCCAAGCAGTGAGCCAATTGAGTTTGGTTTCGTGAAATCTATTTCCACAGGTGTTTGTATCTCACACTTGAGTGAATTGTTGTTTGCTTTAATAACCAGTTTCTCGTTATTTGTAAGCCGAGCCAAATAACTGGCCAAGTCGTCAATATCATACGATCCTGTAGGAATATCTATCACTTTATTCTTCGAGTAATGAAATTTGCAATTTGACTTATCAATGTTCGGAATCGAGTTGTATGTTTGAAAATCTACTAAGCCGATCGTATACTCGCCTTGACTCAAATCTATCGGTGGAAAAGTAATCACAGCTCAAGACTGAACTGTTACCGGACAAGCAGAGTGTCACAGACATGTGTTACCCCGACTAATGGTTCATGCAAGACTGATGTTATGCATTCTGATGCAGGAATTTTAAACATAAATGTCCACATATGTGCGTACCGGAATTCCTGGTGTCGTTGCACCATTGTACTGTATTCTGTTGCCCTGCAAAGTATCGCTGCAATTCCAATGGCGGAGGTAAGTCACCAAAACTATCGAAATATTTCACTACACCATCCTTGTACTTGATGTACGCAACCCAGTGCGTCCCAGCATTTTCAGCACTGTCCAAGTTCACAATTCCACATTCACGTTCACTAATTTTTTGAGGTAATGCATCGCGCATGAAGACACCACGAAAATGAGGTATACGCAAACGCTTTACATGTCTACGTATATCGTCATCGGTCAACGCCTGATCAGACTTTTTTTTTTCAATCCAGATCCATCTTTCCGGTATGGCTTTAAATACAGACCTTTACCCCTCATTGCAATTGCCTCCATGGTTTCATTGTGTCGTTTCTGTTCAGTCAACTGCTTTTTTGCTTCTTTAGCAGCTTTGACGGCTCTGGCGATGGCTGAGGCTCCACCGGCAAGAGCTCCGGCAGCCGACAATCCGGCAAAAATAGGGATTAAGGGGAGGATTCCACCCTTCTTCGTCTTCTTTTTCTTTTTAATCCCTGCACCCAACTTTAGCTTGGCACGCATAGCGCCGTTAACTAGTAACGCGGCCGCCCGTTCACCGAACTTTGCATCTTTGGCTTTCATTCTGACTGAAGCCTTCTCTGCGAGTATGCGGTCTGCATTACGTCTGTCGGCACCCTGTGCATACGCAATGTCATGCTCCCTGCATGCTGCATCTAGTGGATTGATCCCCGTCTGGCCGAGTTTCAGACGTTTTTCAAGTTTCGTCCCGGGTCCACAGAACTGGTAAGTTGGAATGTGTGCCTCAAATGGCATTTTGTCGACGAGCTTGTTTAAGAAGCCACGGCCCTTCTTCTTCTTCGTAGGAGGCATTGTTATCGACTGAATGATTTTACGTATTCGCGCGTCTATATATACCCCGTGCAGCAAAGAAACCTTGTCAAAATGCGATTCGTCAAGCAGCAAGCAACATTACCCGTGAGTAATGCAGATGTTGCCGGCACCAAGCGGAAGAAGAACGGACCTCTGTTCCCCGAGACAGTGAGAGCGATAGTTTGTGGACCGTCAAACTGTGGTAAAACCAATCTTGTGCTGTCCCTGCTGGAACACCCAAATGGGCTTAGATTTGAAAATGTATATGTGTTTTCAAAATCGTTGTACCAGCCAAAGTACCAGTTGCTAGGTGAAATACTGAAACCCATTAAAGAAATTAAGTATTTAACATTTAGCGATAATCAGAATGTGCCTCCACCTAGTGAAGCGCTACCAAATTCAGTGTTTGTGTTTGACGATGTCTCGTGTGAGAAGCAGAATAATATACGAGATTACTTTTGTATGGGGAGACATAGGTCAGTAGACTCTTTCTACTTGTGTCAGACATACAGCCGTATACCTAAACAGCTGGTGAGAGACAACGCCAACTTGATTGTACTCTTTAAACAGGACGACATGAATCTCAAACACATTTATAATGACCACGTGAACACAGATATGCCGTTCAGCGAGTTTAAGAACTTATGTGGTACTTGTTGGAATGCGAGCAAGCATGGATTTGCAGTTATTGACAAAGACTGTGATATGTATCATGGACGGTACCGCAACGGGTTTGATTCGTTTTTAAATAAATAGACAAGCACACTAGGTACTATCATCATTGCAGCCATGGACAAGTTTGGGAGAACTTCGACGATACAGAGCAGGAGAGTTTTGGTGTACCCACCTCAAAACATACTTCTTACAAAGGACGGTAATTTGGATTGCCAAGGTAGAATACTCAAACATGTAGCTGACCCCATCGACGACGATGATGTTGCATCCAAACAATACATTGACAAGGCAACAGCGATGCAGCAATGCTTCTGAAGGAATTACAATCGACAGTAGTTACCATGGTTATAACTATTGCGGTAACAGATTTGATTGAAGATCGTGCATACATTCTAGAGACAGGTCTTAACTATTACGAAATTCCCGTCAATGGTGTAATCCTCTCAGTAGCCAAACCGGGCAGGGTTGATGTAATAGTGAATTGGATTAAAACTGCAAGGATAAACTTTGTGAAGCAAGGTGATCATCTTTTTTTATCCCAAATGCTCAACCCCACAAACCATTTACAGCAACATTAACTATCAAGTATAAAATAGTACAATAAACTCTCATAAGCTTCATTCGATGCTTAAACATGGATACGTCAACAACTAAACGGCATCATAAAGGCCCGAAATGCAATTCGACGCAAGTTACTTGAATTGAAAACTGGCCAAATCGACTCTGAGAAATTTTTCAAAGATTCTTTAAGACCTGTGACGGATACAATAGAAAATGTTTTCTTACCTCCGCGACATCAGCAGCAGCAGCAGCAGCAACCTCCAGGTATGATCAAAGATTTCTTGAAGTCACTCAATCGAAGTGAAAGAGATTATGATTCGGTGTACGGTGTCCGGAAGAAAAATGATTCGCTAATGATTGGAAATACTCCTATGATTATAGATGGAGATGTTATACAGATTGATGGAAATGAATATGAAAGAACTCAAGGCTTAATGGAACTGTTGTTCTTAAAAAACCCAAAAAATTTACCAACATGGACTTGAAAAGTTATTATGAAATACTAGACACCACGAATGCACACAGAGTGAAATTTATTCCATCTGGAGAAGTTTTGAAAAATACAACCACTAAGTATAAAAACATAATCTCTAAACTTGACAATCAGTCGGGTTCTGGTCTTCTTCCCATGAAGGAATATGTGTATTGGGACGATCCGAATGAGCTCGTTGAAAGATTGAAATTACTTACCGCATCAACATCAGCAGGACACACTGCACACTCCAACGAAATTTTGTCGGTGATTGAAGAACTTCGTGAGAGAGACATTATCGTGTAACATGGATCAAATTGTAGCTGAACTCCATAGACCGGCTAGAAGGAATTTCCCAAGACGCCGGGTAATAATCAAAGGTCTTGACGACCTATGGCAAGCTGATATTGTAGAAATGATACCGTATTCTCGTAAAAACAGTGGCTACAAGTATATCTTGATGGTGATTGATACTTATTCAAAGTTTGCATGGGCTCTACCTCTCAAGAACAAAACGGCTAGTGTGGTTGTCGACGCTATGAAGAAAATACTTAATGGTGATCGTGTTCCTAAAAATTTACAGACTGACAACGGAAAAGAGTTTTACAATTCAAAGTTTAAATCGCTCATGACAAGTTATGGTATTAATCACTACTCAACATATACTCATCTTAAAGCATCAATAGTTCGACTCAATAGAACTATCAAGAATGCAATGTGGCAAGAATTCAGCAGACGTGGTTCACATCGGTGGATTGAACTTCTTCCTCAATTAATGAACAATTACAATAACAAGTGGCAAGCACCATCAAGATGAAACCGTGTGATGTTAAAGACAATTCACTTCTTTCAACAGTGTACAGCCATATTAAGATGACTACTCCAGCAAAATTCAAAGTTGGTGACCATGTCAGAATCAGTAGATTTAAAGAAAAGTTTGAGAAAGGCTACTTGCCCAACTGGTCAACTGAAGTGTTTACCATCAGTAAAGTGAAATTAACAAATCCTGTAACTTATTTACTTAAAGACTATCAAGGTAAAGATATTGCAGGAGCATTTTACCAGCAAGAATTACAACTAACAAAACTTACAAGTACATTTTTGGTTGAACGAGTGATAAAGAGAAGGAAAAATATGATCTTGGTGAAGTGGTTGGGTTTTGATAAATCACATAACACGTGGATTCATAAAAAAGATTTATTTAAAATGTAAAAAATTCATTTTTCTTAATAAATAAACTTATTTTTTCTAACAATTGTGTTTTTTTCTTCAATTACGTTAATATAATGCAAATGAGCATACAGCTCAGCAAACTTACAATCTATGTACACTTAGCCTATTTTACAAATTTTTTTTTTCCGATTACGTTAATATAAAGCAAATGAGCATGTAGCTCAGCAAACTTAAAATTGTCATACAAAGGAATTCAGCAGCACCCCCCAGCAGCCAATGAAAAAGATTTTATTAGAGCATACAGCTCAGCAACCTTACAATCTACGTACAGCATTTCTTCTGTACACTTAGCCTATTTTACAATGTTTTTTTTCCGATTACGTTAATATAAAGCAAATGAGCATGTAGCTCAGCAAACAAATTGTCATACAAAGGAATTCAGCAGCCAATGAAAAAAAAAAAAAATTAACAGCAGCGTCCTAACTTGATAAAATATCTACAGAGTCCTAACTTATCTACATATTTACAAAATTGATACATATTTACAAACTAGAAACACGGATAAGCGGTATATTTACAAAACATTCACACATTATTTACAGACTTGTGCCCCCACGGGAGGGTCTCTATCCCGTCGGGGAAAATATACCGCTTATCGTCCGTTCTAGACAGACCCAGTTTGGATATTTGTACAGTATTTACAACATGAAGGGTTGATGTGATCCTTTGCTGCAGATGGCACCTGGGTGTTTCACCATGGAGGCAATTTATGTAATCCTCCATCTGCAGCTTTCGAGTGACTGAGCCAGCCAAACCTTTAGCCCGTCTAGAGGTCTGGTCTGTCTCGAGCCGGAATGCATACATTTTTGCCCTTAACCCCGCAAACTCCGCAATCAGGGTGCCATTCGCTTCGTCCTTCATAACACCGACAACCTTTTCATTGTGGGACTCTATCCCATAACGGTTGCCGGTGCTATACCAGACGTGTCGAACTCCTCCCTGTTGCGTCGCATCACTTCATATGGATCGCAGTTCCGCACCAAGTAGATGAAGCTGTCTGTATCCATATATAGCAATTTAGGGCTTCTAAACTGAGGAATGGCAAATTCATAATGAAATCTGTACATCCTCAGTTTAGAAGCCCTAAATTGCTATATATGGATACAGACAGCTTCATCTACTTGGTGCGGAACTGCGATCCATATGAAGTGATGCGACGCAACAGGGAGGAGTTCGACACGTCTGGGTTATAGCACCGGCAACCGTTATGGGATAGAGTCCCACAATGAAAAGGTTGTCGGTGTTATGAAGGACGAAGCGAATGGCACCCTGATTGCGGAGTTTGCGGGGTTAAGGGCAAAAATGTATGCATTCCGGCTCGAGACAGACCAGACCTCTAGACGGGCTAAAGGTTTGGCTGGCTCAGTCACTCGAAAGCTGCAGATGGAGGATTACATAAATTGCCTCCATGGTGAAACACCCAGGTGCCATCTGCAGCAAAGGATCACATCAACCCTTCATGTTGTAAATACTGTACAAATATCCAAACTGGGTCTGTCTAGAACGGACGATAAGCGGTATATTTTCCCCGACGGGATAGAGACCCTCCCGTGGGGGCACAAGTCTGTAAATAATGTGTGAATGTTTGTAAATATACCGCTTATCCGTGTTTCTAGTTTGTAAATATGTATCAATTTTGTAAATATGTAGATAAGTTAGGACTCTGTAGATATTTTATCAAGTTAGGACGCTGCTGTTAATTTTTTTTTTCATTGGCTGCTGAATTCCTTTGTATGACAATTTGTTTGCTGAGCTACATGCTCATTTGCTTTATATTAACGTAATCGGGAAAAAAAACATTGTAAAATAGGCTAAGTGTACAGAAGAAATGCTGTACGTAGATTGTAAGGTTGCTGAGCTGTATGCTCTAATAAAATCTTTTTCATTGGCTGCTGGGGGGTGCTGCTGAATTCCTTTGTATGACAATTTGTTTGCTGAGCTACATGCTCATTTGCTTTATATTAACGTAATCGGAAAAAAAAAAAACATTGTAAAATAGGCTAAGTGTACATAGATTGTAAGTTTGCTGAGCTGTATGCTCATTTGCATTATATTAACGTAATTGAAGAAAAAAAAACACAATTGTTAGAAAAAATAAGTTTATTTATTAAGAAAAATGAATTTTTTACATTTTAAATAAATCTTTTTTATGAATCCACGTGTTATGTGATTTATCAAAACCCAACCACTTCACCAAGATCATATTTTTCCTTCTCTTTATCACTCGTTCAACCAAAAATGTACTTGTAAGTTTTGTTAGTTGTAATTCTTGCTGGTAAAATGCTCCTGCAATATCTTTACCTTGATAGTCTTTAAGTAAATAAGTTACAGGATTTGTTAATTTCACTTTACTGATGGTAAACACTTCAGTTGACCAGTTGGGCAAGTAGCCTTTCTCAAACTTTTCTTTAAATCTACTGATTCTGACATGGTCACCAACTTTGAATTTTGCTGGAGTAGTCATCTTAATATGGCTGTACACTGTTGAAAGAAGTGAATTGTCTTTAACATCACACGGTTTCATCTTGATGGTGCTGTGCCACTTGTTATTGTAATTGTTCATTAATTGAGGAAGAAGTTCAATCCACCGATGTGAACCACGTCTGCTGAATTCTTGCCACATTGCATTCTTGATAGTTCTATTGAGTCGCTCAACTATTGATGCTTTAAGATGAGTATATGTTGAGTAGTGATTAATACCATAACTTGTCATGAGCGATTTAAACTTTGAATTGTAAAACTCTTTTCCGTTGTCAGTCTGTAAATTTTTAGGAACACGATCACCATTAAGTATTTTCTTCATAGCGTCGACAACCACACTAGCCGTTTTGTTCTTGAGGGTAGAGCCCATGCAAACTTTGAATAAGTATCAATCACCATCAAGATATACTTGTAGCCACTGTTTTTACGAGAATACGGGATCATTTCTACAATATCAGCTTGCCATAGGTCGTCAAGACCTTTGATTATTACCCGGCGTCTTGGGAAATTCCTTCTAGCCGGTCTATGGAGTTCAGCTACAATTTGATCCATGTTACACGATAATGTCTCTCTCACGAAGTTCTTCAATCACCGACAAAATTTCGTTGGAGTGTGCAGTGTGTCCTGCTGATGTTGATGCGGTAAGTAATTTCAATCTTTCAACGAGCTCATTCGGATCGTCCCAATACACATATTCCTTCATGGGAAGAAGACCAGAACCCGACTGATTGTCAAGTTTAGAGATTATGTTTTTATACTTAGTGGTTGTATTTTTCAAAACTTCTCCAGATGGAATAAATTTCACTCTGTGTGCATTCGTGGTGTCTAGTATTTCATAATAACTTTTCAAGTCCATGTTGGTAAATTTTTTGGGGTTTTTTAAGAACAACAGTTCCATTAAGCCTTGAGTTCTTTCATATTCATTTCCATCAATCTGTATAACATCTCCATCTATAATCATAGGAGTATTTCCAATCATTAGCGAATCATTTTTCTTCCGGACACCGTACACCGAATCATAATCTCTTTCACTTCGATTGAGTGACTTCAAGAAATCTTTGATCATACCTGGAGGTTGCTGCTGCTGCTGCTGCTGATGTCGCGGAGGTAAGAAAACATTTTCTATTGTATCCGTCACAGGTCTTAAAGAATCTTTGAAAAATTTCTCAGAGTCGATTTGGCCAGTTTTCAATTCAAGTAACTTGCGTCGAATAGCATTTCGGGCCTTTATGATGCCGCGTTTAGTTGTTGTCGTATCCATGTTTAAGCATCGAATGAAGCTTATGAGAGTTTATTGTACTATTTTATACTTGATAGTTAATGTTGCTGTAAATGGTTTGTGGGGTTGAGCATTTGGGATAAAAAATAAGATGATCCTTGCTTCACAAAGTTTATCCTTGCAGTTTTAATCCAATTCACTATTACATCAACCCTGCCCGGTTTGGCTACTGAGAGGATTACACCATTGACGGGAATTTCGTAATAGTTAAGACCTGTCTCTAGAATGTATGCACGATCTTCAATCAAATCTGTTACCGCAATAGTTATAACCATGGTAACTACTGTCGATTGTAATTCCTTCAGAAGCATTGCTGCATCGCTAGTTGCCTTGTCAATGTATTGTTTGGATGCAACATCATCGTCGTCGATGGGGTCAGCTACATGTTTGAGTATTCTACCTTGGCAATCCAAATTACCGTCCTTTGTAAGAAGTATGTTTTGAGGTGGGTACACCAAAACTCTCCTGCTCTGTATCGTCGAAGTTCTCCCAAACTTGTCCATGGCTGCAATGATGATAGTACCTAGTGTGCTTGTCTATTTATTTAAAAACGAATCAAACCCGTTGCGGTACCGTCCATGATACATATCACAGTCTTTGTCAATAACTGCAAATCCATGCTTGCTCGCATTCCAACAAGTACCACATAAGTTCTTAAACTCGCTGAACGGCATATCTGTGTTCACGTGGTCATTATAAATGTGTTTGAGATTCATGTCGTCCTGTTTAAAGAGTACAATCAAGTTGGCGTTGTCTCTCACCAGCTGTTTAGGTATACGGCTGTATGTCTGACACAAGTAGAAAGAGTCTACTGACCTATGTCCCCATACAAAAGTAATCTCGTATATTATTCTGCTTCTCACACGAGACATCGTCAAACACAAACACTGAATTTGGTAGCGCTTCACTAGGTGGAGGCACATTCTGATTATCGCTAAATGTTAAATACTTAATTTCTTTAATGGGTTTCAGTATTTCACCTAGCAACTGGTACTTTGGCTGGTACAACGATTTTGAAAACACATATACATTTTCAAATCTAAGCCCATTTGGGTGTTCCAGCAGGGACAGCACAAGATTGGTTTTACCACAGTTTGACGGTCCACAAACTATCGCTCTCACTGTCTCGGGGAACAGAGGTCCGTTCTTCTTCCGCTTGGTGCCGGCAACATCTGCATTACTCACGGGTAATGTTGCTTGCTGCTTGACGAATCGCATTTTGACAAGGTTTCTTTGCTGCACGGGGTATATATAGACGCGCGAATACGTAAAATCATTCAGTCGATAACAATGCCTCCTACGAAGAAGAAGAAGGGCCGTGGCTTCTTAAACAAGCTCGTCGACAAAATGCCATTTGAGGCACACATTCCAACTTACCAGTTCTGTGGACCCGGGACGAAACTTGAAAAACGTCTGAAACTCGGCCAGACGGGGATCAATCCACTAGATGCAGCATGCAGGGAGCATGACATTGCGTATGCACAGGGTGCCGACAGACGTAATGCAGACCGCATACTCGCAGAGAAGGCTTCAGTCAGAATGAAAGCCAAAGATGCAAAGTTCGGTGAACGGGCGGCCGCGTTACTAGTTAACGGCGCTATGCGTGCCAAGCTAAAGTTGGGTGCAGGGATTAAAAAGAAAAAGAAGACGAAGAAGGGTGGAATCCTCCCCTTAATCCCTATTTTTGCCGGATTGTCGGCTGCCGGAGCTCTTGCCGGTGGAGCCTCAGCCATCGCCAGAGCCGTCAAAGCTGCTAAAGAAGCAAAAAAGCAGTTGAGTGAACAGAAACGACACAATGAAACCATGGAGGCAATTGCAATGAGGGGTAAAGGTCTGTATTTAAAGCCATACCGGAAAGATGGATCTGGATTAAAAAAAAAAAGTCGATCAGGCGTTGACCGATGACGATATACGTAGACATGTAAAGCGTTTGCGTATACCTCATTTTCGTGGTGTCTTCATGCGCGATGCATTACCTCAAAAAATTAGTGAACGTGAATGTGGAATTGTGAACTTGGACAGTGCTGAAAATGCTGGGACGCACTGGGTTGCGTACATCAAGTACAAGGATGGTGTAGTGAAATATTTCGATAGTTTTGGTGACTTACCTCCGCCATTGGAATTGCAGCGATACTTTGCAGGCAACAGAATACAGTACAATGTGCAACGACACCAGGAATTGGTACGCACATATGTGGACATTTATGTTTAAAATTCCTGCATCAGAATGCATAACATCAGTCTTGCATGAACCTTAGTCGGGGTAACACATGTCTGTGACACTCTGCTTGTCCGGTAACAGTTCAGTCTTGAGCTGTGATTACTTCCACCGATAGATTTGAGTCAAGGCGAGTATACGATCGGCTTAGTAGATTTTCAAACATACAACTCGATTCCGAACATTGATAAGTCAAATTGCAAATTTCATTACTCGAAGAATAAAGTGATAGATATTCCTACAGGATCGTATGATATTGACGACTTGGCCAGTTATTTGGCTCGGCTTACAAATAACGAGAAACTGGTTATTAAAGCAAACAACAATTCACTCAAGTGTGAGATACAAACACCTGTGGAAATAGATTTCACGAAACCAAACTCAATTGGCTCACTGCTTGGATTTTCTAAACGTGTGTTAAAACCGGGATTTCATACCTCAGACTACACTGTGCAGATCTTCAAAGTTAACGCGATAAGGATAGAGTGCAGCATATGTACGGGAAATTACGTCAACGATAAGCTGGGCATACACTACACGAGTTTTTTCCAACAGTACCGCCAGGGTACAAGATTGTAGAAGTACCTGCAAACGTCATCTATCTTCCCATCACGGTGAAAACGCTCAACACATTCACATTAGAGTTGTCGATCAGGACGGCAATTTAGTGGATTTCAGAGGAGAAACTATTACTCTGAGGCTACATATAAAGAATGGGCGCTCGTTATAAGAAGAGGCAGACTCAAACAATTGTCAGTAGTGAACCGACAGTGAAACGGGTAACACCAACAGTGAAACGGTTAACTCCTGCTAACGTGCTCTTCCTACAGTCGTTAGGCTATACAGTTAAAAATCATGGATGAAGTGCTTGATATAACTTCCAGTGTGGAATTTGATGAGTCGGTGACGCGTAAACAGTTTTTGAGTCACCAACCACATACGCCCACAACATTTAATAATAATGATGAAATTCGGATACCTATTCAGAACCAGGATACATATACACTGCCGGGGAAAGTTTCTTGCATATTGAAGGAAGATTTCTCAAGTCAGATGGAACTGGGGCTACAAATTCAATTGTTACATCCAATGCGTTTGCGTTCCTATTTGAGGAAATTCGGTTAGAAATTAATGGAGTTGAAATAGACCGAAATAGAAATGTAGGTGTCACAAGCACAATAAAGACTCTTATTTCTGCTGGTCCTCAACAAATTGGTCTGTTGGAGAACTCAGGATGGGGGCAACGCGATCTTGGAAATGGTTACTTTGATGTATGTATTCCGCTGAGTATGCTCTTGGGTTTTTGTGAAGACTTTAAAAGGATACTTGCAAATGTAAAACAAGAACTAATACTTATTCGATCTAGGGACGATACAAATTCATATGTACAAGCCAATCCAAACCCCCAGAAAAGTAAATTCGCCATCAGTAAACTAGCATGGGTGGTGCCTCATTTACAAGTAAGTGAGAGAGAAAAACTGGCGTTGCTTAAGATTGTGGACAGTGGGAAGCCACTTAGAATTAATTTCCGAAGCTGGGATTTGTTGGAGTACCCGCTACTTCCTATAAGCAAAACTCAAATTTGGTCTTTGAAAACATCAACACAGCTGGAGAAACCTAGGTTCGTTGTTCTGGGATTTCAAACAAACAGGAAACGAAATGAAGCATTAAGTGCGGCTTTATTTGACCACTGCAATCTTGCCAACGTCAAAGTGTTTCTAAATGATGTGGCGTACCCCTACGAGAACATGAATTTGGACTTTAAGAAAAATCGAACCACAGTATTGTACGATATGTATGCAAGATTCCAACAAACTTACTACGAACGGGAGCATCCTTCACGCTACTAAACCGTGAAGATTTTGTCGCTACTGCTCCTATCGCCGTAATCGACTGTTCACATCAAAATGAGTCGGTAAAAACAGGGCCTGTAGATATTCGTATGGAGTTTGATAGCACTGACAATTTTCCAGCCTACACCGCCGCATACTGTCTAATCCTTCACGACCGTGTTGTGGAATACGTACCGCTAACAAGTGTTGTGCGTAAGCTCGCATAAAACCAGATAGCGCCCATCATTGCCACCCAGTATCATGCCGACCATCTTCCTGGACGCTCAAGGATTCAAGACGAGAGAAGGAGTGTTTATCTTCAAAGAAGTTGCCGTCTGTGTAGTGCAATCAGACAACATTATCGCCACACATTGCATCTCTGTAAATTCACCATCACGTGGAGGTAATGAGCCAACAGTCAAATGGCTGACAAATAATTACCATGGAATACCTTGGACTGCTGCTGGTATAACCTTTAGCAAACTATGTACTATTCTACATGCAATCACAAATGAAGATGACTCCATTATTTACGTTAAAGGACGGGAGAAGGCTCGTTGGTTTCAGAAGATTATTCGCAAGAAAGTCTGCTACAATATAGAAGATTTAGGATGCCCGCCTCTACATGAACTCAAGAAAAATAATTTGATAAAACTTTGTAAAGGACATTTATTTTGTAACGCTATATGCGCTGTTGAAAATGTATTTTAATTTGCCCAATGGTGGGTGAAATAAAAAATAAGAAATAAAATAAAAATGTGTTATTTATTTAAACACTTTAGTTAATAAGGTCCACGGGTGTGGTGCAGCTGTGCTCATTCAATTACGGACCCGCATCCTGCAGCTGCGTGGGGAGCGATAATTCGAGTGTGGTGCAGCTGTGCTCATTCAATTACGGACCCGCATCCTGCAGCTGCGTGGGGAGCGATAATTGATGGCTTCCGGAGGGGAGCAATAATTGATGGCTTCCGGAGGGGAGCGCAGCTGTGCACATTCAATTACGAACCCGCATCCTGCAGCTGCGTGGGGAGCGATAATTAGGGTGTGGCGCATTCAATTACGGACCCGCATTCAATTAAACTCCCCTAGTTCCTCGGCTCCCCTCCGCTCCAAACTGTCTGCAAAGACAGGTCCATAAGAATACATGGGGAAAAAACTGTCCGCTGACCGCTGTACATAAGGAAATAATAAGATCAATCTGAGATTACAGATGTGAGACCCCCTCCCCGCAATTCAATTAAAATCAATTAAGGCTCCGCCATGGGGAAAAAGTGGGCTCACTCCATCCTCCATAAGAATACATGGGGAAAAAACTGTCCGCTGACCGCTGTACATAAGGAAATAATAAGATCAATCTGAGGTTACAGATGTGAGACCCCCTCCCCGCAATTCAATTAAAATCAATTAAGGCTCCCCGCCATGGGGGGAAAAGTGGGCTCACACACAGGTCCATAAGAAATAATAAGGTCAATCTGAGGTTACAGATGTGAGACCCCCTCCCCGCAATTCAATAGCATAATTAAAATCAATTAAGGCTCCCCGCAATTCAAATTAAAATTAATTAAATCAATTAGAGCTCAATTAAAATCAATTAAAAATCAATTAAAATCAATTAAATCAATTAAATCAATTAAAATCAATT
>CM061919.1:59525557-59576552 GCA_031002005.1 Vandiemenella viatica | reverse complement strand
TGTTGGTCCACTACTTGTGATTTGATCGTCATAATACGATTCCCACTGGTGTCAAGGACTTGTCTGGGAGGCAGCAGATTATAAAGATATTGGTATGGTGGTGTTGTTGAAGTAAGTGCAGGTTGAGCTCGGCACGCATGGCTTTTAGCGTCATTCCGTAAGTCGATCCCCTATGAAGTGGGGTGAGGGGGATACGGTAACCCGATAGCCCCTGGAAGCCACGGCAGGGCGACCTTCGTAAAAGCCAGCGGGCCACATCGCCAGAGGAGAAATACGGAAAATGAGACGTTAACGGGCCTGAATGCTGACCACAACACACGCCAGGCATAGGCTTGCTCTCAACTTAAACGTCTGTAGCTATTAATTATAATCAGTACAGACACTCCCAGTCACAACACGACGCTCGAAATTCAGAAACTTATTGAAACATTTTAGATGTTCTAAAGCGAATTATGAGGATGTGACATAGTGCAAAAAGAACTTGCCTTTAAAAGGACCAACCGGTATTCGCTTGGAGTGATTTGCGAGTACCAAGGGAAATTGAAATTTGTAAGGCGGAAAAGGGAGTCGACAACAGTTCTCCGCGATTTCCAGATGCGAAAGTTTTGGAACACATTAATTCGTACCGAGCCTGGTGAGCGAGCGCTAACGTATTAAGGAGGACGCTGGTTTGAATCCCTGTCCGGCCATCCTGATTTCGGGTTGCCATGGTTTCCCCAAATCACTTCAGACGAATGCCGGAATAGTTTCTCCGAAGGCAATGGCCGAATTCCTTCCTGTTCCCTAACTCTTCTCTTAAAACCTCAACGTCGATTAGGCGTAAAGACATAAGGGAAAAAACATCTGTTTTGTTCACGTAACTTCACTGCAAGCAGTAGTTATTTTAAATGGTGTTGCTGGCATAGGTACGGACATTTTGCTGTGTTTTGTTGTGTATAAACTGTGTAATAGAAACCCCAATATAGAGACCGCTCATTTCAAAACCTAAAACTGAGAGGTATTGTTTCTTATAAAATAATAAATTTTTCAGTATGCAAAATATATGACACTTATATTAGGCACAATTTTTTTATTGCCTATTTAGTTTTAATTTCCTATCATATTGCTAACACATGCGTACCGGCGTCGTACCCCTATCGGTAGATAATCCTCTTTAATAAAATGCGTTGTCTGGAGACTGTGCCACCTCAATAGATCGGCGACCTTCGGCGAGTCTCGATAATACCCGAGTGTTGGTTACACTCAATGCCACCACAGCGCTGCTTACCTAACCGGAAATTTCAAATAAAAACAAATTTTAATTTTACTAGCACTTACAGTGTTAAAAGAAAGGTAGTTGTCTACTGTGAAATTAACATGTTACTTTTTGTTTATTTAGGACTAGATGCGCCTTTCCGCACAATTGTTTCTTTTCCTGAATAAATCGGAAATCCCCACTACCACCAAAAGTGATACCCGTCGTTTCTGACGAACATCAAAGCTAGAAAATTTTTTAGTTTAAACCATAACATGCCTGTGTAACGTCGGTATAACAGTCTGTAAAATTAAAACTCGGCTGCGAGAGAATATGGAAGTGACTGAGTAGTTGCCAGGAAGTCAGCATTTAGTAGTTTTGAGATAAAAGCTGTGGATCGAATGGTTCCGGTTCGAAGATTCCAGCCGAGGCCAGGATTCAAAGGTCCTTAACCTGTTTTCTCTTCTTTTCGTCGAGTCATTTTTGAGGCTATAGAGAATTTCGGACAAGGAACGGAAGGAATTCTGCCATTTTGAAGGAATCCACAAGCTTTCGACGAGAATAATTTCGTAAAACCGAAATATGGATGGACGTTTAACCTTTGTCACAGTTTTGTACATGTAAAGTACTTCAGAACGCTTCTGCGCTCCGGATTTCACGTTACATTGTAGGTCTTCCATACCCTGTAGCAGTACCGGGTTAGATTAGGACAATGGCCTACTCGACAGCTGGCATGAAAATGTGTCACCCGGTCATTATTATTATACGGTAATGATTTATTAGTAAAAATTTGTATTAATGCGTCGAGGTATGGTGGCGACGACTTCATCAGCAATAGCAGAAAGATAAAAATGCAAGCCTGGCAAATTGGTTTTACATGTGCAAGTAATTAGCTTAAATAAGGAACATGAAGAATTCGTACATGTCCAATTCGAGCCGTGGAGTTTTTTTCAACAAATATAAATTTTGCAAGGTTATTGTCTGAGATCAGTTACGTACCGAGACCCAAAGCGGACCGAGGTGGAGATTCATGGACATCCAGTGCTTAACTGAACCTCTTTTTTGTATATACCTGTGCAGTTTTTAGGATTTTTTGGTTCCATATTGCCCTTGAACACCATCAGTTTCAATAAGAAAGGTGCTGTAAGCATCCACCTTTCTGACAATCAAGTATCAGCTGACGACAGTAAGTCGAACCAGCTCTCTTGGGATTGGACTGCCTCAGTAATGAGCGGAGTCGTTCTGTCATTGAACTGCTCGGCTACGTAGATACGAAGTTTGTTGAGAAATATTTGGCGAGCCTTCTAGGCCAATGATCGCACTGTCAATTGAGGTGGCACAATGAGTCTAGTGAAGCTACAAGTTGGAGAGTTTTTATGAGAGGCTTGATAGGAGAGGCGGTTCTGTGCCTGTTGTCTGGGAGACATTATCAGAAATTTGTTAAATGGAAGACATGCTACTGAGGCGGATGTAAGACACCTGCTTAGACGAAGATAATGATGACCAGAAAGCTGCTGAGTGTGGGAGACGGTACTGTACGCATGTGGAGAACAGCATGGGAAGCTGTAACGTTCTTAGTCACTAGGGCTCTGTTGTATGTGTAGTGTAAAGCATATGTTAGGCTCAAAGACCGAAAACACTCATTGAGCGAAGAAAGGAAAAAAACAACAACAACCTATCACAACCAACAACAACCTATCATCAACCAACAACAACCTAACAACAACCAACAACAATCTAACAACAATCAATCAACAACAACAACACAACAACCTAACAACAACAACAACCTAACAACAACCACCTAACAACAACCTAACAACAACAACAACCTAACAACAACAACAATAACCTAACAACAACAACCTAACAACAACACAACAACCTAACAACAACAACAGCAACAACAACCTAACAACAACAAATCAACAACAACACCAACCTAACAACAACAAATCAACAACAACACCAACCTAACAACACATAACAACAACACAACAACCTAACAACAACACAACAACCTAACAACAATAACACAACAACCTAACAACAACACAACAACCTAACAACAACAACCTAACAACAACAACATAACAACAACCCAACACATCAACAACAACAACAACCTAACAACAACACCACAACCTAACAACAACAACAACAACAACAACAGATCAACAACAACAACAACAGATCAACAACAACAACAACAACAACAAAAACAACCTAACAACAACAACAAAACAACCTAACAACAATAAAACAACCTAACAACAACAAAAACAATCAAACAACAACAACAACAACAACCTAACAAAAACAACAACAACCTAACAGCAACAAAAAACAACAACAACAACGACCTAACGACAACAACAACAACCCAACGACAACAACAACAACCTAACAACAACCCAACAACAACCTAACAACAACCAACAATAACATAATAACAACAACAACCTAACAGCAACAACAACCTAACAACAACAACCCAACAACAACAGCAACAACAACCCAACTACAACAACCCAACAACAACCCAACAACAACAACACAACAACAACAACAACAACCCAACAACAACAACCCAGTAATAGCAACAACAACCCAGCAACAACAACAACCCAACAACAACAACCACCACCACCACCGGCAAAACCACCACCACCACCAAAACCACCACCACCACCACCACCACCACCAAAACCACCACCAGCAACAACAACACCACCACCACAACCTCCACAACAACAACAACAACCCACTACCACCACCACCACAAACACCACCACCACCACCACCACAAACACCAACAACAACACCAAACCAACAACCACCACAACAACAACCACAAGAACAAACAAACAACATAAAAACGACCACAAGGCGTTCTGGTTTCTGGCAAACAACCATAGACTTCGATGAAGTACAACGTGTTCACGACGAATCGATCCAGGCTGCATCTAAGACATATGATTTTTCTTACCCGCCGCGGTACAGGGTTCTAAAAAAAAAAATGATAATAAAAAAACTGAGTCGCCATGTGTGGAGATTGCGACCTGGACCAGACGCGATTTTCGCATTGCGGCCTTTTTTAGTTAGCCACAACGCGTTCTGACTCTTTTTTTTTTTTTTGCTAGTGCCGTAACGCGGATAAAGTGTTGTGGCTGTTTTCAAAAAACCAGAACGCGTTGTTGACGTTTTCTTCGCTAATCAGCATTTTAGGTCTTTGAGCCTAACACATACACTAAAACAGATATTAAACTGCTCTAAATTCGTTGTCGTTCGCACATATATGCGTACCTGTGTAACTGTTGAATGCACGAATGGGTCTCAGTGTCGCATTCAGAACACGTTAGTGGTGAATGGAAGGTGTCTGGACGAATCGATAACAATTGCAATTATTCTGTTCCTTACCGCGGGCTGGTTGATTGCATTCTGCTCTCTTTTTCAGGATCAGTTAACCGAGTGAATGTTTCGTTGAGAGGTACTTCGCTCTTTACCCGGTATTCATTGGAAATAAAGCTGAATGTGTTCGAGGAAATTTTTATTTATTTAAATACACTCCTGGAAATTGAAATAAGAACACATTGACGCCGGTGTGTAAGACCCACCATACTTGCTCTGGACACTACGAGAGGGCTGTACAAGCAATGATCAAACGCACGGCACAGCGGACACACCAGGAACAGCAGTGTTGGCCGTCGAAGGGCGCTAGCTGCGCAGAGGTTGGGCACCGCCGCAGTCAGTGTCAGCCAGTTTGCCGTGGCATACGGAGCTCCATCTCAGTCTTTAACACTGGTAGCATGCCGCGACAGCGTGTACGTGAACCGTATGTGCAGTTGACGGACTTTGAGCGAGGGCGTATAGTGGGCATGCGGTAGGCCGGGTGGACGTACCGCCGAATTGCTCAACATGCGGAGCGCGAGGTCTCCACAGTACATCGATGTTGTCGCCAGTGGTTGGCGGAAGGTGAACGTGCCCGTCGACCTGGGTCCGGACAGCAGCGACGCACGGACGCACGCCAAGACCGTCGCATCCTACGCAGTGCCGTAGGAGACCGCACCGTCACTTCCCGGCAAATTAGGGACACTGTTGCTCCTGGGGTATCAGAGAGGACCATTCGCAACCGTCTCCACGAAGCTGGGCTACAGTCCCGCGCACCGTTAGGTCGTCTTCCGCTCACGCCCCAACATCGTGCAGCCCGCCTCCAGTGGTGTCGCGACAGGCGTGTATGGAGGGACCAATGGAGACGTGTCGTCTTCAGTGATGAGAGTCGCTTCTGCCTTGGTGCCAATGATGGTCGTATGCGTGTTTGGCGCCGTGCAGGTGAGCGCCACAATCAGGACTGCATACGACCGAGGCACACAGGGCCAACACCCGGCATCATGGTGTGGGGAGCGATCTCCTACACTGGCCGTACACCTCTGGTGATCGTCGAGGGGACACTGAACAGTGCACGGTACATTCAAACCGTCATCGAACCCATCGTTCTAACCATTCCTAGACCGGCATGGGAACATGCTGTTCCAACAGGACAATGCATGTCCACATGTATCCCGTGCCACCCAACGTGCTCTAGAAGGTTTAAGTCAACTACCCTGGCCAGCGAGATCTCCGGATCTGTCCCCCATTGATAATGTTTGGGACTGGATGAAACGTCGTCTCACGCGGTCTGCACGTCCAGCACGAACGCTGGTCCAGCTGAGGCGCAAGGTGGAAATGGCTTGGCATGCCGTTCCACAGGACTACATCCAGCACCTCTACGATCGTCTCCATGGGAGAATTGCAGCCTGCATTGCTGCGAAAGGAGGATATACACGGTACTAGTGCCGACATTGTGCATGCTCTGTTGCCTGTGTCTATGTGCCTATGGTTCTGTCTGTGTGATCATGTATTGTATCTGACCCCAGGAATGTGTATATAAAGTTTCCCATTTCTGGGACAATGAATACACGGTGTTCTTATTTCAATTTCCAGGAGTGTAAATAAATACATGCTCCTGGGAAAGGTAACTTTCTATGAAAAATCGTCAACCTTATCGGGATTTGAATCCTGATCTCTATGGACAAAGCTACACTGATACTACGCAATGCAAGTACGCCATCTAACAAAAAAAAATCAATGTAGTTGAGCATTTCACAGCAGTTATGTCCACCGAAGCTGCGTGCCTCGATGAAGAAACTGAAGCCTTGGTTACTGGTAGGTGCGGCATGTATCAAGTGGCGATTCGCTCCACCTCATTCAGCTTTCCTTACACCCACTCACTTTCAGGCAGCTGCAGGGTATAAAACTGGCTGGATCTTCAAAACAATGCTACCTGCCAACTTCATAAAACTACGAATTATGTATTTGAACTTCCGTCGATTGTTATTCTCACCATAACATTACGATTCCCTGTAACTGGTCACAATGTTTGTTCCTAAATTGTTATGGGTTTATTCCTAAATATTCAGTACATTGTCTCCCCCTACTAACTCAATATCGTAACTATTACTACTACTTTCAACCACAAATACCCTTCAAGTCAGTCAGCAGGGTCATGTATTTTATTCCTAGGCCACTACGAATCTAAATTTCTACCGTGCTTGCCTCGTGAGCAGTAACGCTCTTTCCTGATATTCAGGACTACGTGGGTTCAAATCCCCGTTCGACCATGCAGATATTGGTTTTCCATAGTTTCCCGAAATCACGTCTGACAACCTATCTAGGTCACAATGACCGGAGGGATAAGATTCGAGAAATAAGATACCGTACTGATGCTTTTATGTATTACTTCTTTCCTCGTGCTATTCGGGATTGGAATGCGCGGGTTTAGGATTGACGTTTAGCACCCTCTGCAACCCACAATGTTTGTGATTTGCATAGTATGGATGTAGATGGTTGATTCAAAATGGAAATGGCCTAATTCCTTCCATTTTTTGCACCCAGTCCTTTCCAGCTTCTAATGTTTGCCGATTAGCGTAAAGTCATTAAAAAGTTAAACTTCTGTCCACGAAAATCTGTAAGTGATCAACAGAAAACATATTTTACAAAATATTTGTTATATAACTACACTACAAATATTTCAATAATTCTCGCAAAAATATAACAAAGCTACAAAGATAAAACTCCCATATAGCCAACAGCTTTTGATGTCTTCAGACATCGAACTGTACAAGCACCTTAAAAATGAACAAATATTCAATTTGTGTAATACTATGACTGTCATTCCATTATTTTATCCGACCATTCCATGACAAATACAAACTCAAAATCCATTTTTTTTCCCCGGAGATTATAACATTAAAAGCAATCTGATCATATTTACTGAACATAATCGAGTAACCGTTCAAGTTAGAAAAAAATAGATATTTTAGAATCAGTGATCTAAGCAGTCATATTTCCAGACACTGTACAGAATTGTTCTATGTAAATGGAATATACTAGAGCACACGCTACAGCTGTAAGTCGTAGCAATATGATAATCTTAATTCCACATTGCTACCTTAAATGTAGTCTGCCAAGAGAAAACAGCACATAAATTCTTTTGGAATTAATACGGAAAAAGCAATGTGCTACAGAGGGGGAAAGGGAGGAGGTCAAAGGAAAAGCTACTACCTCAAGCTTCGTGGGAGGGGAGAGGCCAAAATGGATCTAGTTTATGGACGCTCCCTGTTAATGATCCTTAGCGATACGGATCCCTAACGGCATGACAATACTCAGATGGGGCCATACAAGAGTGTTTATACGTTTCCTACTCTCAATGCCCGTCAAAAATGAACGGAGTGTTCTGGCAACTCATGACTTCGTAGTTGCTTTTAAAACTAAGAAGGACTGTTATAAAATAAAGCTCAATACAGTTCTTCGTGCCTTGCGCTGTAGCGAAAAGTCTCCGTTGTTATCCTGGTTCACGTTCCATTTCAAACTAACCACACACTCCGATAAAATTACCGTAGTTAGTGACATTATGCATCGAGATATAAACTTGATCCACAATCTTCACGGGTTCTTATATATTTTTTTTTGTTTCCGTGAATCTGATCGATATCACAACACTGAATGGCTGGTATATTTAAATTTGGCTGAAATAATGTCCCCCAGTAATATGGCGTCAGTGAAAGCAAATGAAAATAAAAATAAAACTTAACAACTTACGTTATGCCACGTAATTTTAGTTTTAATTGTAGTCTAGGCTGCATAAATCGGGAGCGGTGTGAAACTACTTTCATTCAAACGATGATTTCAGTAACAGGATGCTCATGAAAATAATTTAAATTATTATTGTTTAAAAAACGATAAATTGCTCACGTCCATTCCTGTAACGCCAAATGCCAGTTGTAATTCTGATCGAGGCTAAAATAACAATCTAATAAAAACTGCCACTAACATTACTAATAACAAACTAAAGCTTTAATCTTATCTATAGGCAAAGAATTTAACGAATACTTTTACATCGAAGGAATATTAAATAAAATATTTAATACGTCGAATTAAACGAAATACATACTTTTCTTTCAGTGTTCTGAAAATTCATTTTCTTCGCGGATGCTTAGCTAAATAGAATTGTTAATAAATAACGCGCATAACCTAGAACATCTCTCGCCGTTGTTAGTTGGGCAGCGAAGGTGGAAAGCGTGACGTCACAACATGACAGCTACATCATGTCATGATTAGGAATTTATTAGTACAGACTTTCTTCACAAATACGTTAATTCTTCAAAATTCTAACTAATAATTGCAATATAGTAGAATTAGCTGTTGTACCGACAGATGCTACGTACTGACCCCATCTCATTTTGCTTTTTGCTGTTACACCTAGATACTTAAACGACCCAACATTGTCAAGAATTAAACGGTTACTTTGCAAATAGTGACTGCTGGCGTCTTCTTATTGGTTATGCACATTGCGTGCACTTACTGCAGTTCAATTTAAGTTTCCATTTAGCAGCGTGTTGAGATAACGTCTAGATCACGTTGAATTACAAGACCGGTCCCGAGAATATTAGTTGAAATATATTTAAATTTCGATCAAATATTTTGCAAGGGTTGCGACAAAGAACCGAGAAATCTCCCTATAATCACTCTTGAAACGCAGAGATTCGTGTGGACAGTGTTTGTCAGACAATACTCGTCAGGTCCGGAACAGCGGGCAAAGCGGTCAAGAGCTGCACGCGAGGTCAGTAGACCGGAGGGGCGGTACACAAGCCAAAACAAGACTCGGCAGCGGGGTGGCTAACGTGCTAGTATCGTTACGAGGTCCACCTGTTCAGTGGCCCATTTTGTTTATCATTCCGCGTCCATAAGGGCTAAATAGAAACTGAGTTTTTTTGTGATATGGAAAAGTGAGACCACCTTGAAATATTAATGCGAGAAAACTTAGAAGTTTCGGGCATCTTCTACGGACAGCACTACTTTGGATAGTTACCAAACGTTTACGAAAATTTGGTGACCAGTTCTCTAACATATTCAAGTTTCTTGCTGCATTAATTATCATTGAAACTTGGTGTAGCACAGGATCATTTACATCATCGTTCTTATGCAGTTGAAATCTTAAAAGAATTACCACGGTAACAATTCTTACATCTATGGTAGCATTATTTTATTCTTCAGATCCCTGTTAAGCACCTGATGTGTATTCATATTACTGTATGATGTAGGAATAACTTTGAGCAGATGACAAAACAGAAAATGCAGCCGGGTGCAATCATGAATCATCAGGTTAATACGTTATGTTTAAGTAAGTCTGTTATACCACGGGAAAAAAACCCTTCGGAAACAAGCAGTTTCAATTCTATCCAAAAGAAAGAAGTCAATGACAATCCTCTAACATAACTTTCTGTAATACAGGACTGAGACCAATGGACTGCTGATACAGCAGGGGTAAGCATGACGATTAGAGGTGTTTATGTTGAAAACTTCAATTCGTTTATCACCATCTGCGTAGCTGCACCGAAAGCACTGTGCAGAAGGAAGTAAATTTAGACAAGACATTTAAAGCCCCAAAATCTGGAAAATATTAATATAGGCAAACTAAAACAGTGACAAGATTCTGTTGCTTTAGAAGCAATATTGTTAATTTGTAGTTATGATTATGGAAGATATGGTTACCACGCTTGAACGGGTGCCTGTTTTTGCACCAACTAAAGGCACTTTGACTCAGGAAGACACTTTCCACAAGCAACAATAGAGATAAAAATTGTTTAAAAAAATATTTAAAAAAACTTTGAAATAATGACGACAGTTAAATGTTACTGGATATTCAGATGTAAACAAAGATCTTAAGAATATTTGTATCCCCACCATTTATTTCTGCTACCCTAGTACACTCGGTATGTGTTTTGCTTCAGTGTTGGTAGTGTTTCTTGTAAGCCAATAATTTTAGCGTGCCTGGAAAAGCCGTTGCATGAATATGTTATGTAACTGCCCACACGTGCACGGATGAATGAGGTTCTAAAACTGTGATCGTATGTTTCGCCATTAATAAATATCAGTTGTAACAAATTTAAGGCCAACGGGAGTTCTCGAATCTATCTTCGAGCCACAACCAAGAATTCTTACCTTTATCGTAGAAGGGTCGAAACTCTTTTGCATTTACCGCTAACACATACGAAAGAATGGAATTTATGTTTACTATTTTTACTAGACCCGACTGATCCTACATTTTTCTTATATAAAGTCTTCTCTAGTTTTCCACAGGGAGAGTGCGTCGGTAAGAGGCAACGTTTCGTTTATCATGAACAATTGCTTTCTAAAATTCCTCACACTTCCCTAATTACTTTGCTTTTTAATTCCTCCCCCCCATTTTTTTGAGGCATTGCGACTTCTTCATCCGAAAATTAGCGGTTTGAATTATCTGCATCGACCATGGTAACGCTGACCTCGCATTCGAGAGGACGTGGTTTCAAATCCCCGTCCGGCCATCCAGATTGAGTTTTGCATGGTTTACCCAAATCACTCCAGGGGAATGTCGGATGGTTCCTTCAAATGGCCATGGCCAATTCCGTCCCGTTCCTTGCCCCTGGTCCCTTTCCGCTTCTACTGACGTCAACAGGACAAAGCCAGAAACAAAAACAAAAAAAAATAAGGTTGATCTGCATCGTTTTAAAGACAAATGCGTGAAACGAATAATTAAATTGTTTTAAAAATCGCTTGTTATATATCATTTTCAACAGTATTTTCGACTTTTTTTTTTGGCAAGTCAAGATAATATACAATATGTGACAGAATACACAGCGCAAGAGAGATGCAGATTATTCTTCATGAACCCTAAAGCTTTGGACGGAATAACCGAAGCTACTGAGTGTTATGAATAGCGTAACTATCCTGCAGATGTGTTTCGTGCTGTTCCCTTTCTGAAATGTGAAAACAGCGACTATCCACATATTCCCAAGGACGAATTAGGGATATCGTAAAAAAAAACTCTAATTAGGATGATGGATGGAATACGAAATAATGTGCCTCACATCTCCTGCAGTGCGTTAAAATCGTCAGCCGAAATAACCAATTTTCACAATTCATGATTTCGTAACTCCAGGAATCCAAGAGACAAGGCTACTGAACAAATCCCATACCCTCTGGGAGTGATTGACTATCTAGAAAGACAACTCAGCATCACAGTCTGAATCATTTCGCTGATATAACGCCAAATATTTTAATTTTAATCCTGTCTATTTAATGGTCCTACCCGTTCAGTACTTGATCCAGCGGTGAGAAATATACTACGATTAGGTTTTCTTTTATCATCCCAAGGTGACATTAACGGAAGATTTATTCTAGAGTCAAGCATTGCTGCCAAGGTGGCTAGCAAAATCTTTCCACGAGTGCTCTCAATCACAGATATTTTAATAAATTGCTTCAGATGCATTTACTCCGACAGTGGATGCATCTGTCTATCGCACGGAGCAGTGCGGGAGTGCATTCTTGTTTGCACCGGCACGCAAACCACTATTACTACTGCTGTTACTGCGCAATTAACTAAAAGTGGTTGGTGCAGGGTGTGTTGCACCTATCCTAATGTGTAATCATTTGTGCATCGGAAGTGATATACAGGATATGCCAGCAGGCGCCGATGAGCTATTTTGAGGAAACATCCCGGCATTCGCCTGGAGCGATCTAGGAAAATCCAGATCAGGATGGTCGGGTCGGTTCCTTGAGACTTACTCCTATCGGATTCTAAGTTTTCTTGTTCGATCAGCCCTTCCTATTCCATTACTTAATCGCTCGTGGAACAAATAACTATAGAAAAGAATCGGTTCTGGCTCTGATTCCTCTTATCATACTTTCTCGGTCATTCTTAGATCTGAATGTTACTGATGATATTATGTGTTTGCTGTCATCCTAAAATAGGTGAGTCGTGAATTTTTTAATTAGCTTCTGCCAAGAGAAACGTCTACGCTTTTACGGCTCTTCACAACCCAACTCCTTCAACATCGCACTTACGCTTTCCCTTCAGCTATGTATACTTACCACGAATCGGGCGGCTCTTCTTTGAAATTTCTCCAGTGCCTCCATTAATCCCTTTTGATAGGGTCCTCATACAGAATAGGTCGCACTAGTACTTTATATATAATCGATTTAACTTCTGGCGTACAATGTTTTAAGTTACGACGTAGGAATCTGAACATATTGTTTGTTTTACCAATTACCTTCTGAAGATGTTCATTTCACAAAAATAATTATGAATATTGACTCCAAGGTATTTAGCGGTCCCACATCGAATTATTTAAATGCTGACAACCCCGGCGGCTTTTACACAGGCAATTGTATTCCATCGCGTAGTTAATAAATTGATAATAATCTTTGTTTTTTATATTTGATGAGCGTTGATAATTATCGGAATAGAACCTTTCTTTCTCTCTAAGTTTTTTGAAAAACTACTAATCTTCTGTAAATAACGGCACCCAATACCCCAAGAGTAAGAGAAAAAAATTAGCCCTTTTTACTTCCACTTGAAATTGAAATGTATTGCAACTGTTCCTCTAACGCTGCCAAAGAAGTTCCACTCCAACGAACAAACCATTGCTATTAAAACTGCATGCACCAATTACACTTGAAATAAAACTGATTAAAAATTATATATAGCTCTCTGTATAACCACAACGTTCGAATATCAATCCTATTACAGCGATGTTGACTCAAGTTTTAGATGAAATGTGCTAGTTTCGCTGTGCTTACATTGTACGTGCTTTCCCGCAGTTCCGCGAGTGACCAGATAGCACGCACGCTTTGCCGTATCGCACAGTGATTCACTTAAACAAAAAACCCAACAGGCGAGTTCTCAGTTGTACCCAGAAAGCGTACTACTACATCAAACTGAGGCCAGGAATATATTTCTTTATAGTCCTAAACAACTTGCAATGTCAAGGTCATCAGACGTGGAAGGCGATTTGGGACAAGGGTTCGAATCCCCGTCCGGGCATCCAGATTTGGGTTTTATATGGTTTCCTATATCACTCCAGGCCAATGCGGGATGCTTCCTTCAAAAAAAGGCCATTCCTTCCTATTCCTTGCCCCACATCCTTTCCCGTCTCTAAAGACCTCACTGTTGAGAGACGTTACGCAGTTGTTTTTTTTTTAAAGAAAGTGGCAAGGAAATTGGATAATGTTGGAAATGCATACTGCTACGAAGGAGAGCTGTAAAAAGAACATTTTTTTGTTTTTGTTTTGATAATTCGTAAAAGTGACCTAGGTATTGTACAGGGTGATTCAGGAGGAGTGTAAATATTGAAGGAGATGGTAGTATGAACAATATTGAGTAAAAAGTCCATATAAACATTATCAGATTCCATTCGTTTTAGAATGTTACATCAAATAAACCTCAGAAAATGGTCAAGAGCACACAAATAACTTATTCAAGCACTTTATTCACGCAAAAACACACGCATATTATACCACAGTTTAAATTAAATGTTCGAAAACCCCACCATCGAATTCAATAAACACATTGAAGCAGTTTATTGATGCTTGAAGTCGACACGTATAGTCCCGATGCGCACGCATCTCATTTGATTTTTGTGTGTGTGTGTGTGTGTGTGTGTGTGTATGTGGATAGTTGAAAAATGAAATGTAGAAAGAAACAGTAAACACAAGAGACTAATTACGCACTCGCATTGTAAACACAGGTACCCTCATAAAAGTACACCAAGACGAACTCAGAAGAGCTACACGAACTGTTGCGAAGATATATGCAAAGTTTATTTAAGCCGATGGTGGGATATTCGAACATTTAATTTCAACTCCTCAAACACATAGTCACAGAAAGTGTTGCTAGTATTCAAACGAATTATGGTATAAACTTTTAACTGAATTTTCGAAGAAAACTAAAATGAAGCTTCATCAACTGTTGCAGGTGAAAGTACTGTCGCCTGAATAAATCTAGAATAACATACAGTTTTGTTGCCACGTCCCGAAGTATGATGTGAACACACTATTCCCTTTCAGATTTATTAACAGAGTTTGTGTCAACGGCTGCAGTAGGAGGAAGTCGTCTGATCTCAAGGCAAGTTTTAGCCGGAGTTAATGAGCAATCAACAGAGTTAATAACTCAATTAATTACTCTCATAACCCATGGATGTCCACTTGAATGTTACCCAGAGCATAACTGAGCCACCGCCAGCTTGTCTCCGTCCCGCAGTACAGGTGCCAAGAAGCTGTTCCTCTGGAATACGACGGATTCCCAGTGATGATGGTTATGTGCCCATTTCAGTAGTAGTTGCCGATGTCGTGGTGTTAACATTGGCACATGCATGGGTCGTCGGCTGCGGAGGCCATCGTTATGAGTGTTCGGTGCACTGTGTGTTCAGACACACTTGTACTCTGCCCAGGATTAAAGTCTGATGTTAGTTCCGCCACAGTTCGCCGCCTGTCCTGTTTTACCAGTCTGCCAGCCTACGACGTCCGACATCTGTAATGAGGGGTGGTCGCCCAACCTCTAGACCTTTGGACCTGGTTTCACCTTGGTTTCGCCACTTGCTGAAGACACCACAGCACTCCTCGAACACCCGACAAGTCGAGCAGTTTCAGAAAAGCTCGTGCCAAGCCTCTGGGCCATCCCAATCTGCCATTCTATACGCGGATGGCACGCTCACTAATACTATATGCACCGTGCGTGTATCGTCAGGTGGACACTGCTATCGCCTGGACGGGTGTATATTGATAATAGGTAGGTAGTCAAAGTTGTGGCTGACCAGTGTAAATATTTTTTAATATGATATTCATTTTCGGCCAGCGAAACAGGTAGTATTTGAAAATTTTATGTCTCCGCTTTATTTGGCTTATTGGTGCTATAGGTTTGAGAAAGACAATTGTGCGATAGCAATAGGGCTCCGATTCCTGTTGTTTACCGACAGGGGAAAACTGACGAATCGATGGTTTGTACTGGGGATATCTAGCCAGTCTTGTAGCGAAAGTGCATTTTAGATTTCGAAATTGGAGATCATTATACGATTCCAGAAGAAGATTACTGGGATCCTAAGAGGTTCTACACAGAGTTCGTGGCGGATTTATGTCGACGTCTTCAACTCCCGTAGCTGCCAGATAAAGATTGTTTATAGTACAAAATCCTACACAGGAATTCTTCGCTATATGATGAGACGGGGAGAGAGGCAGGTAGGCCTTTCTCAAACTGATAACCATAATGCCTTTCGGCATGCAATCTACTTTATATAGTCTTATCTCTTGAGCGTCTCCTCACGGTATAAACAATTTTATCTTAAGACAGTCAGTGTCATGTTCAACGAAATAGGCAATTAATCCGATGTATTATGTTTACGGAGAAGGGTATTGAGGAATGTGAGTTCAACTGAGTTCACTCGTATCTCGATCGTAACCTACAGCAAAGGTATTTTTATTTTTATTATGGCCTCACGCTTTGTCGACATCGGGGTCATTACAGGCGGGAAGGACTGGGGGGAGGGGGGGAAGGAACGGAAAGGAATTCGGACATGGCGTTTTGAAGTAACCATCCCAGGATTCGCCTGGAGTGATTTGGGGAAACCATGGAAAATCCAAATCTAGATGGCTGGACGAGGATTCGGACCCGCGTCCTCCCGAATGCGAAGACAGAATG
Organism: Vandiemenella viatica; assembly: GCA_031002005.1. Classification (NCBI taxonomy): domain Eukaryota; kingdom Metazoa; phylum Arthropoda; class Insecta; order Orthoptera; family Morabidae; genus Vandiemenella; species Vandiemenella viatica. Next base: position 59,560,266 of record CM061919.1, on the reverse strand, counting down.
TTACTACTCAGCCATTACATTCGGCAAATCTATTCTCTTTCGTCACTCTTCGATTTGTGTTACATCAGAAGAAACTGCAGCACATATTCAGCAAAGATTTCTAATTGACAGGAAAATAATATTTTAACCAAAACAATATTTTAGAGTTTCTTACCTCCTAATCAACAAACGAAACCCTTGAGAATTCGCTTATTTGACTGTCTAAACCGATTGACGTAAAAATTTCTAACTTCACACTACATTAGTTCTTGCTAACCTTAAAATGATTTTAACATTAAATTTCCAAAAATCACGAGGCAGCGAAAAAGATTATATAGGTGATTTAGTGGTGACCCGAAGAAAAGATTTACCTTAAATAATCTTCATTGGGATTAAATGAAAGCCACCAACTATCAAAATATTTGTATTTTCCTTTATATTCCACAATTTTAATAAGCTTTAGCCGAAAAAACTATTCGAAATATCATTCTCCCTTACTTTCATGAACTACCGATTCGATAAAAGATGTGTAACCTGTTAAAGTTTGTAGGAAATCCATACCTTTATTTTACAATTTGACCTAATTCGCTGGTAAAATACTTTCATGGGTCTAACTGGGGATTGAAGAGAAAAATAATTAAAGCTAGTAAAGAGACATTAGGTTTTAGGGAACAAACTGCCCGAAAACCTTTAATCACCGAAGAAATTTTAAAGTTGAATGATCAGAAGAGAAAGCACAAAAACGCTCAGAATTAAGCAGCAAGAGAGCAACACGAACACTATAGAAATGAAATAATCAGGAAATGCAAAAAGAAAAAGAAAATTCCTGCAAGAAAAGTGCGAAGAAGTAGAAAAGGAGACGGTCGTACGTATAGTAGATGGGACATATAGGAAAAACAAACATAATTTCGGAGAAACGAAGAAAAGATGTATAAAACATTAACCTGCCGATGGGAAACCTCTTTTAAGCCCAGAAGAAATAACTAACCAATGGAATGAATACATAGAGAAACTATTTGATAGGGTTGATTTGAATAACAGTGTATTGCAAAAAGAAGGCGGCGTCGACATTGATGACTTAGGAGATCCTGTTTTGAGGACAGAACTTGATAGAGCTTTTAGTAATTTGAAATCAGATAAAGCAGTTAGAATTGATGAGATCTGGAGAACTTTTGAAATCCCTAAGAGAAGAAGGAATATAACGTTTAATCAACCTGATATCAAAATGTTATGAAACAAGAGGCAACTGATTTTAATAAAAGTATCATCTTCACACTTCAGAAGAAAGCACAAGCTGACAGATGTGAGAATTATCGCATTATAAGTCTGACATCATATACTTCAAAATTACTGACAAGAGTAATGTACAGAAGAATGGAAAGTGTAGTAGAAGAGGTAGTAGGTGAAGATCAGTTTGGGTTCAGAAAAAACCGCAGTACAAGAGAAGTGATTCTGGCAGTAAGATTAATACTTGAAGGGGGAATCAGGAAAAACAAAGATACCTTTATGGAGTTCGTTGAGTTAGGGAAAATCTTTTAATAAAGTTCGTTGGGACAAATTTTAAAGAAGTCAGTTCTAAAATACCGAGTTAGATGAATACATTATACTCTAAATATGAATAAAGTGGCTATAATACAAGTGGAGAATCACGAGAGAGATGCATCAGTGGAAGTGGGATGTGGGACGAGGTTGTAATCTGCCCCTTTATTTTTCAATTTGTATGTAGAAGAAGCAATAAAGGAATTCAAGAAAACTTTTGAAGGAGAAAAAATCAGAATGCTACGATTTGCTGTTGACATTGTCCTATTAGCAGAACAGACTGAAGATATTGAGAAGTTACTGAATGACATCAACAAAATACTGGAGGATGATTTTGGACGAAACATAAACCGAATCAAGATGAAACTGATGAAATGTAGAAGAAATGATAGCAATAATGGTAAAAAAATAGGATCGCATACGATAGAAGACATAATTGAGTATGGTTACCTTTTTTTTTTTGCTGTCGTCAGTCTTTAGACTGGTTTGATGCAATCCTCGATCCTTTCCTATCCTGTGCTAACCTTTTCGTTTCTACATACCCGTTACAACCCACGTCCTCATATATCTGATTCATATATTCTAATCTCTGCCTACCTCTACAGTTCTTACCTTCGACTGTTCCCTCCACTAACAAATTAACCAATCCAGCATGTCTCAAAATATGGCCTAAAAGCCTGTATCTTCTTCTTGTAAACTTCTTCCATAAACTTCTTTTCTCACCCATCATTTCCAAAACTCGTTCATTTCTTACTTTGTCTGTCCACCTGATTTTTAGCATTCTTCTGTAACACCACATTTCAAATGCTTCAAGTTTCTTTCTTTCCGGTATTCCTAGAGTCCATGTTTCGCTACCGTAAAGTGCTGTGCTCCACATAAAGAGTTTTAAAAAGTTCTTTCTAATTCCTAGATCAATATTTTAAACTAAAAGGTTTCTCTTTTTCATGAAGGCTCTTTTTGCTAGTGCTATTCTGCTATTAACATCATTCCTGCTTCGGCCATCGGTTGTAATTTTGCTTCCCAAGTAGCAGAACTCGCTCACTTCTCGTATAGCATCCGATCCTATTTTTATATTTAATCTGCTACTATTGGTATCATTTCTGCTACATTTCATCACTTTTGTCTTACTTTGATTTATATTCAGTCCAAAATCTTCCTTCAGTATTTTGTTCATGCCATTCAATAACTTCTCAATATCCTCAGCACTCTCTGCTAACAAGACAATGTCATCAGCAAATCGTAGTATACTGATTTTTTCTCCCTGAAAACTTATGCCGCATGGAAATTTTTCTTTGACTTTCTTCATTGCTTCTTCTGCATACAAGTTGAATATTAACAGGGATAGACTATAACCTTGCCTCACACCCTTTTTTACCGATGCATGTCTTTCGTGATTCTCTACTTTTATTACAGCCACTTGATTCTTATATAGTTTATAGAGTATTCTTCTATCTCGATACTTTAGACCTGACTTCTTTAAAATTTTGAACACCTTGTCCCACCTAACATTATCAAAAGCTTTTTCTAAATCAACAAATGCCATAAAGGTATCTTTGTTTTTCTTGATCCGCCCTTCAAGTATTAATCTTAAAGACAGAATTGCTTCCCTTGTACCGCGATTTTTCCTAAACCCAAACTGATTTTCACCTACTATCTATTCTACTACCGTTTCCATCCTTCTGTATATTATTCTGGTTAGTAATTTTGAAGCATGTGATGTTAGACTATTGGTGCGATAATTCTCACATTTGTCGGCTTGTGCTTTCTTTGGAAGTGTGAAGCTGATATTTTGATTAAAATCAGTTAGAATTTCTCCTGTTTCATAACTTTTTGATATCAGCTTGAATAATCTTTCGATTCCTTCCTCTCCTAGAGATTTAAGAAGTTCTGCAGGGATCTCATCAATTCCAACTGCCTTATTTTCTTTCAAGTCATTCAGAGCTTTATTAAATTCTGTTCTCAAAACAGGATCTCCTAAGTCATCAATGTCGACATCGCCTTCCTTTTCCAATACACTATTGTTCAAGTCGTCCCCATCATACAGTTTCTCAATGTATTCCTTCCATCGGTTAGCTCTGTCTTCTGAGCTTAAAAGAGGTTTCCCATCGGCAGCTTTAATGTTCATACCTCTTTTCTTCATTTCTACAAAATTCTGTTTGATCTTTCTATATGCAACATCTACTTTTCTTACGACCATTTCCTTTTCTACTTCTTCACACTTTTCTTGTAGCCATTTTTCTTTTGCTATTTTGCATTTCCTATTTATTGGATTTCTAAATTGCCTGTACTGCTCTCTTCCTGCTTCATCCGGAGCATTTTTGTACCTTCTCCTCTGATCCATCAGCTCCAAAATTTCTTCGGTGATCCAAGGTTTTCGGGCAGCTTGTTCCCTAAAGCCTAATGTTTCTTTGCCAGCTTTCATTATTTCGGTCTTTAATGCAGTCCATTCGTCCTCGGTTGAGCTCCTTTCACAGTTACTTCTTAGACCTAAGTCTGACATTTCTGCAAATTTTTCTCTTGTGCTAGATTGTTTAAGCTTATTCACTGCCAGTCTGTTCTGCTTATGCTGCTTCCTTATTCGCTTGAATTTCAGCCTGCACTTCATTACTATCAAATTATGGTCCGAGTCTATGTCTGCTCCTGGGTACGCTTTACGGTCTAGAACTTGATTCCTGAATCTCTGTTTGACCATGCTATAATCTAGCTGATATCTGCATGTATCCCCAGGACGTTTCCAGGTGTATATTCTTCTTGCATGGTTCTTAAACAGTGTGTTCGCCACTACTAGCTTATATCTTTCACAAAATTCTAGCAACCTGCTTCCTCGCTCATTTCTTTCTCCTAGACCAAAACTTCCTACAGTATTCCCCTCTTTTCCTTCTCCTCCCATTATTGCATTCCAATCACCCATGATTATTCGATTTTCTTCCCCTTTCACATATTGGATTAATTCTTCAATTTCAGTGTATATTTTTTCTATTTCTTCGTCATCTTCCTGTGACGTTGGCATATACACTTGTACTAATGTGGTTGGGACGGGCTTAGTTTCTAACCTCATCAAAATAATCCTGTCACTAAACTGTTCATAATAACTCACCCGTTTCCCTACTTTCTTGTTCATTACAAATCCTACACCAGTGACTCCATTGACAGCTTGTGTGCTACTTATCCTGTGTTCCCCAGACCAGAAATCCTGTGCGTCCTTCCATTTAATCTCACTAATCCTAACAACATCTAACTTAAGTTGTTCCATCTCCCTTTTTAAGTTTCCTAATCTACCTGCCCTATTCAGACTTCTAACATTCCACGCTCCGACTCGTAGAATGTTACCTAGGAAGTAAAATTACAACTGATGGTCGATGTAGGAATGATGTTAAAAGCAGAATAGGTATAGCGAAAACAGCTTTTATGAAAAAGGGAAACATTTTAGTTTCAAATATAGCTCTATCAGATAGAAGTTTTTGAAACTCTATGTGTGGGGCACAGTATGGACTTCCGGAATACCAGAAAGAAGGAAAATTAAAGGATTTGAAATGTGGTGCTATGGAAGAATACTGGACAGATGTAGCATGAAATACGGGTGTTCTGGAAATGATGGGTGAGGAATGAAGTATGTGAAAGAGTCTAACAGAAAGAAGAGAGAGGATGGTGAGTTATAATTTGAGACATGCGGTATTGGATATTTTGTTAGTGGAGGGAACAGTGGAGGGTAATAATTATAGAGAAAGAAATTATAATATAGTAGCAGTTACCCGCGACTTCGTCCGCGGGGAAGAGTGTTGTAATATAAGATTTTCTTGAGAGGTCTGGTCGCTCAGTGGTTAGGGCGTCCAACTGGAGATGGAAAAGTCCCCAGCTTGAATCTCAGTCTCGGAGAGGATTTTCATAGGTCCTTAGCTCGACCTTCACCTCTGGCACAGGTTGTTGTGTGATGTGAAGTACGCCAAAATGCTTACGTGGTTCTGATTCCACATTGAACTGTAGGTCCTCTAAGCCCAGTAGGATTACTGCGTTAGGTTAAGCGGCTACGAAAGGGGCTGATTGCTTAGACGTAATGAAGCCTTGCCACCAGGTCAATACGACCATACAATTTATTTTAGAGCTATTTTTATTGGTAATAGTAGTAATAAATATTGCAATAAAATAACAAAAATTTATTTGTTCCAAACAACTTCATCGAACTTTTAAAAAAATAAAAATATTCTGTATGTTAGGAGTATTTTCAGTTTAATACATCGGTATATACAAAATTGTAGGACTTGTTATTTTCTGAAAAAACATGAAAATTTTTCGCACTCGATACTCGCGAGCAGGCAACATATAGTTGACCAAAGGAAAAGCAGTGAGTATCCAAGTATATTCCCACCAATTTCAACGCATGACCCTGCGATTTATTAATTGTATTTGAAAATGCAATTTTTAATTGGAACTGTATTGTTTTAAATTGAAAGGGAATATTACTTGTAATAATTGTGATACGCGGAATTATAACGGCTTCCCCTTTAGATGCACCGGCAAGAATTGTCGCCATCACAATGTTTCTTCCTAGTTATGTGATGCGTAATCTGGTGCCATTGCAATACCTTTAGGGGGTGGGGGTCGAGATTACGCATCAGGAGAACTAGAGCGCCAACCTTGAGCTCGAGTTTGTGGGACGATAGCCCAGATAACTCGAAGGAGTTTGAAAACTCGACGGGGTAGGTAGCAGCATCGTCAATTAACATTACTGTATCGATGAAAGAGTGTGTTGTCACTTCCCCGACTATTTCCTCTAATTTTTTTTTTTTTTTTTTTTTTTTTTAAGCTCCAGTATCATTTTTCGGGGCAAGTATTGTCCTCTCACATAACCAGTTTTCGTCATTGATAATATTTAGTTGAATTCTCGGGAAAATATTAGTAATAAGCTCGCGTTTGTGCAGGTGTTTCAGCAACTCGTTGCAATGCCAAATATGCCACGTATTGCTGTTGCCGTCTTTTTGCTTGCTTCGGTGTTTCAGAAGCTGTTGAGATCGATTGCCATTCCGCTTGCTCTTTGCACCGAGCTCGCGTTTTTTTTCCGGTGTGATCGTCCAGACACCAAGTGTTCAGTTTGGTGTCGTCGCCCAACTTGCGACTGCTCCGGCAATTCAGCATCCCCAGAAGCCGCAATACGTGCTAAGTGTTCAACCCTGTGCAGCTCTGCTAGAGGATTTGTTCCTGGGTTTTGGCTACTTTCACAACCGTAGTTTTCTTACATTTCATTGAAAGATTTGACTTTCGTTTACCCGGCATCTCTTAAAATTACTAATTTCAAGACTTGCGAATTAAAATTAATATAGTTTTAATTAATGGAAACTGATAACGTCAAAATTTAATGGAAGCGACTAAACATCCAAAAAAATTACTAACATTCAAAGAGCAAATAAATACCTAAGTGGCCTAAGGACGTTCATCTCGTTAAAAAATTGCGAAACTAAAAATGTATATTTTGATTTTTTTGAGTGAACTTAATTTGCTCTCTGAATATTGATTTTGTTTTGAAGATATGTGGGTTCCATCAATTAATTCAGCTTTAAAACAGAAATTTAGGTATTATAGTAGTAATTGATTCTTTTATTCATAATGATCAGTGTTAATGTTCGTTTCTCTATCTGTGAAAACAGTTGACTGCATGTAGATCAGTTCGTTCGATTCGTTCCATTAATTCTGCTCTGAAATATAAATTTCAATGTTAAAGAAGTAATTGATTCTTTATTCATAATAGGTTTCTCAATCTGCAAAGAGAATTGAACGTCTACCGGCAAATCATTTGCTAAGTCATCCAAGCTTATTGTAGATCTTTTGATACAATATCATTATAAAGCGATACATGACGTCACTAAAATGGAGCTCTTGAAAGAAGCTTAAATAACCAATAATGTTTCAGTTCTCATTTTGGCCCATGCTGCATTTCAACCAAGTCACAAACTCCGCTAATAATACCGCTAGAAAATCAAAGCTTCTATCACTCGCGCATTAATACATTAGTAACGTGAATTATTATTTCATATCGCAGTAAAATAAATACTGAATACATCTGAAACTACATTCATTATTGCAGTAACATAATTAAAAAATTTATACTAAAATGTTTTTAACTTCAGTGTACAAAGGGAAGTCCATAATTCTCTACAACTCTAAGACAACTTTCATTAATATTCCTGGTCAAGTTTACATCGCAATAAAGTGACTGTTACTGCTCGTGATTTAGTAAGGTGTATAATAAAATTAAATGTGATGGTAATTTATGCTACACTATTTAGGAATCTTGATATAGAAAATTTTGTTACCACTCGAAATGCAGTTCCAATGTATTTAATGTGTTGAGGTGTGTTCGTATCGTTTGATTTTATAGCGGCAATATCAGCAGAGATAGTGGTTAAGTTGAAATGCTGCCTGGACCAGAATGTTTTTGTTACAGTATAAGGCAGAAGTCGTTTAGTTATTATTAGTAATAAATAATCATTTTTCATAAGCTCCATGTAAATGAGGTGTATGGCGTTGTAAACGACTTCCAATATTGCTTAATGAAACAATAAGTTTCTACGTTAGGCCATTGAATACATTCGTTTTAAGTGAAGGATTTATCAGATATTTGTAGAAATTGAACAGTAAGTAAAAAGCACTGTTTCGTGAATCATAGTCTACTATTTGTACTGATTTATACAAAAATTTTGAACAAAAAAGTGTTAGTTAAATTTTATATTTTGGCAAAAATAATTTGAAATATTACAGAGACTGTATACAGTAGTAGCAAAAAAGAAGACACACAGGGAATAAATTAAACCGAGATAGAATGGAATCCGTAACATTTTTATTAATACGATATTTTGGGCACCGGCTTTTTTCACTTTTAGTAAATCGACTTTCGTGCTTGTATACTCATAGCATTTTACGTTGTTTCTTTTCCAAGCTCTGATTTTAGTAAGACGCATATATTACGATCGAAATTATGGTGTAATATTTGAGATGTCATACTATTTTAGGTTCAAGTTTACGTCGCCATACACGATGTTGCTAACTTAGGATAAATTAATTGTATCAATGCGCGTGTGATTGAGGCTTTGAATTTGTAGTGCCAACATTAGCGAAGATTGTGGTTAGGTTGAAATTCAGCCTGGACCATAATAAAAACTGAACTTTTTTGTCACAGCCAATAGCACGAGGAATTTAGTTATCAGTTATTTAAGCAACTTTCATAAGCACTATGTCACGTTGTGAAGTCATGTATCGCGACGTAAACTACTCCCCTATTTTATGTACGCAAATGAAAACATCTCTTTGCGGACTTAACAACAGTACCTAGCTTTTTTTAAATTTAAGGTTAAGTACAGATTTATATTTCCTGCTTCCAAACTATTATTTGTTAAATTCATCGGTTTTATGGCTTTTAAACTAAAAACAAACTTGCATATGTAAGAAGGTTTTATTTCTGAAAAGTAGTGTTTGCGATTTACGTAAAAAGCAAAGAGTAAACGTTGTACGGCTGTCTACGAAGTAGGAAACTCCTTGTTGTTTGAGAATTGATATTAATGGCAATTTATAAAAGATCTATTGGTTTTTGGGGGATAACATCTATCATATGTCACTTCGCACACAATTACCTTACTTCATGCCAAATTTCATTTAAATATGTTGAGTTATTAAGGCGTGATTGATAACAGAAGTACATCCAAACACACATCCCAATTTCCTCATTTATAGATATATACAGGGTGTTACAAAAAGGTACGGCCAAACTTTCAGGAAACATTCCTCACACACAAACAAAGAAAATATGTTATGTGGACATGTGTCCGGAAACGCTTACTTTCCATGTTAGAGCTCATTTTAGTTTCGTTAGTATGTACTGTACTTCCTCGATTCACCGCTCGTATTGTGGACGGCTGTGATACAATACGCCATTCTCCAGGGCTGCTCAGCGCATCAGGGATTCCATGCGACGGAGGGTACATGCATGTATCCTCGCTAACGGAGGACATTTTGAACATTTCCTGTAACAAAGTGTTTGAAGTCACGCTGGTACATTCTGTTGCTGTGTGTTTCCATTCCATGTTTAATGTGATTTGAAGAGAAGAAATAAAATGAGTTCTAACATGGAAAGTAAGCGTTTCCGGACACATGTCCACATAACATATTTTCTTTGTTTGTGTGTGAGGAATGTTTCCTGAAAGTTTGGCCGTACCTTTTTGTAACACCCTATATAGACAGACGATGCAGATAATTGAGGACGTGTTTTACGTAGTACGTTGAGATGAAACAGATTAGCGCAAGGTAGGAAGGAGTGAATGGAAATGCATGATTGCAATACAACGTTACTGAGGAACAATAATAAAGTTACTTCACGCGTTATTTATATATATATATATGTAATTGTTAACTTTTCGACTGCGAGAATTAAATTCTATTTTGTTGAACGCGACTCCCGCAAAAAGAATAGGATGTATTTTCACAGTGCAACTTAGGGTGTCAGTACTAAACGGGAACGCTGGCCTGGAAAAAACACGTGTCTGCTAACTTATTACGTTGTATGCGATTCACGCACACAACTGATGCTCGAATTTTGAACAATGTGCAGCCCATGGCGCCAGGAGTAAAAATAGAATATATCTCATTTTGATGTGATATCGGGAAGCTGAGAATTTGTCCGTAAATTAGTATGCATTTAACAGTAACTTACGTCTCACATTCGAAATGTCTGCTCAGATACGTATTACTGGAACAAATTATTAGGAATTGAAAATGATGTTCATCATAAGTAATTTAATTTCTGAGAGACTATTTTGGATTTCTCACAGTTTTTGAAACATTTTTAGCGATGCGTGGACTGCAAATTAAATTAGGAATTAAAATTGCCCATGTGAGTAACTTTAATAGAATCCCGACTTCATCTACTAGCTCTTTGTAAGATAAAAACGAAGATACGGGTAACATCTGGTTCCATATTAAACAATAAATTCATTACGTTAGTAAAAACATTCATTATAGCAATCGTTAAATCAATTCGCAGCTTTACTGAAGTTCTGAACAATATTTTCTGACTGGGGCAAATGAACATTACATACTATTCTACACCTGTATATCATTAACGGAACGTCAGTTTCATAACGATTCTAGTTTATCTCCATTTGAAAAATGAACACGAAATCCAGCTTATGTTCATTATAATTCGGCAACAGTTACTGATTAAGAAAATAACCAAGTTATAGCAACTACCCCGAGTTTAAGTAGTTTTGGATTTTTTCGTAATTACAAAAAAAAAACCAAACGTAGTTTAGTCACGATAACGGAACAGACAGTTAAATATTAAGTTGCATATAACCGTCACTATACATTCTTGAAGCAAAAAGTCGGACAATAAACTCAATTCCATTCAACGTAGCTTATATCCCGTCCGTTCGCCGAATACATCGACCCTCTTTTGTTCTGCAAGACTGTGAGGGTATTATTATACGCATTAGTGGTGTACGCTCGTTGTGATTTTTTTTGTATTGTCTAGATACCGTTTTTTTAGAGTAAAAGCTCATGATAGGTTTACCTATCTGGTTAAAATACGAAGTTAACCTGTGTTTCACCCTAAGTGTTTCCTCTGCAAAATTTGTATAAAATCTCTTGAGTTTGAATGGACTTATATATATATATATATATAATAGACTTATAAAAGACAATCTCACTGAATACCTAAAGATGGGAGAGTAAATAATGTAAGAGACCAGGCTCCAGTGATCACGCACCCAACGTGAATAGCAAAGAAAACACTATTTAACAATCACACAAGTTTTTACTTTTTATAGCCTAAACATGATGTCTAATGTAAATAATATAATACCTGGCCGAGCAGCTTGGCAGTAGCGATTGAAAAATGGAGTTGCTTAGCTATTAAACTGTGCACATAATCTCGAATATTTAGTAATATCTCTGATCGTAGTTAATTTGCGAGCAGAGGCCGGCGTGTGACGTAACCGTTCTCCAACCAATGGCTATCGAGGTGGACGAGTGAGCATAAAAGATTATAGTATAAATTCGTTCAAAAATAAGCGCTTGGCGAGTTCTTTAAATGCCAAGAACTTCGAAAGATAGCTCTGTCTCTTGGTTACACTTCTCCATCAAACCTGTAATAGAATATTCACATAGAAAAAGATACTTTTGTTTAGGTTACTCTCCCGTCAGGACCGGCGCTAGGACTTTTTTAGCTCTACAGCTTGTCGAGCGGAGGGCCCCTACAGCCGGTGATCGGGCCCCCCACCAGCCGCGCGGACCCGGGTACATTTTACCCGCTAGCTCCCCCCCCCCCCTTTCCTTAACACCGGTCCTGTAAAACTGCTTTCGAATAACTATTTATTTTCATTGACGTTACGTAGCCTTTATAATAATCCTACGAGGCTGTCCTGTAGAGATAGTGTTTCCATTCATTATCGCAGTTTCATTTACTTGCTTTAATTCGTTCATCGATTACTAACCTTACTATACACCAATAGAAACAATTCCTTGATACTTCCCTTTTACAGTCGGCCTATTATTCAGTTCTCGCAGCAGTTACCCAAGGCTGTGTACTGTGTTCAGACCAGTCGTCCCAAGATTCAACTGTTTCTCTCGCAATCCCTTACAACTACCCGCCGTCTTACAGACCAACCAACTCTACATCTACCAACAGTACCAAACGCACCGAAGATTACATTTATCGGAGGGTCCTCGACACGCGGTAAAACCAAAACTAAGTAAACACAAAAAAACATTAACAGAAACGGTACACTTCAGATATTCACCTTAAAAGATCCATACGCTGTAGAAAGAGGGGATAATGGAGTCTGCAGAATAGAAATAGGGAAACTTGAAGGGTGCCAGGAGTGTTATTCTAGTACTCCAACTCGATTCTATTACAGTCTAAGATAACGGAGGTAATAAGATTTGTGCTTCAAATTAGTAAAAAGATAAGAGAAATAACGCAAGAAAACTGCTATATTCAAGCAAAAAGTTCAAAGACTGATATGATCCCAGGACAAATAATGTTTATGACCTCTTTTGATCAAAGGCGTTGGCTGATGTGTGGAATTACTACATGTCCAAAAGCATTTCCGCGAAAGAAAATATTTCTGGCGGTATTTATCACTGATGACTTTAGGAGAAAACAAAGTTGGAGCTCATCACATCATGATAGTTTTTTTTATGTCATTAGTATTTCGACTGGTTTATTGCAATCCTTTGTCTCTCTACATTTTGAGCATTTCAGCATATCTCTTACAACCTACGTTCTCAATTGTCCGCTTCAAATCTTCTAATCTTGGACTTCCTTTACGGTTTTCCCTTCAAATGTTACCTCAACTACCAAGTTAACCAATCCCACCATATCTTATAATGTGACCTACCATCCTGTGTCTCTTCTTTCGGTGCGACTTTTCTACAGACTTCTTTCCTCGCCTACCATTTCTGAAAGCCGATCATTTCGTACTTTTGTTTGTGCACTTAATTTTCAACATCTTTCTGTAGTTCCACATTTCAAATGCTTCAGTTTCTTCCTGTTATTATTTAAACCAATGCTTCACTATAGTGCGTTCACTTAGTAGAGGCGGTTCAAGGTCACCCTCCTCTATCCCCACTCCGCTGCCCTTACCACTACATGCGAAGGGGAAAGAGTGCCACTAGCCTGTCTGAAGAGCGGACTATGCGGAGGGGTAGGGAACGGGAGGGGCAGGTGTGCAGAGGAGTGGGGTAAAATGACCTTGAGCTACCAACTGAGGGTGAACAGGGTACACCATTAAAGAATCATAGGTGTACTTGTGTACGGTTCTTTATCAGTTGGGAGTAGGACATAGCATGGTTTTCGATATCTGAGGAAGACCGTGATATCTAGGAGCGAAACGTCCTTAGAGTGCAATGAAGGAACGAGGCGCTGCCTGCTATGCGCTGTGTGTTGGTATGGCTGCGCTGCTCAGCTGGCTGCCTCTATGTGCTCAGGGGTCCGTTATCGCCGCCGGGGGCTGAGTTTGCGGAGCTCAAACACCGCCGACCCGTAATCGCCCGACAGGCTCCGCGCACTGTCCAAACAAGGCGGAGCCAGACACTTGCCGCAGCCTCTACCCACGCAGCACACACCACACACCAGTGACAGTATGAACCTCGTCCAGGGTAAGGATCAAACCACAGCGCTCACATAAACGAAATTAACACTTTCAGTCTTATATAAATCCGAAACTTTCTGTGATATTAATATCAGATTTGAGATTGTGGATAGCGGAAGTGTGGAACTTTGGTAGAACTTCGAGATCATTAGAGGCGAGAAAGGACTAGCGGCAACGATCGGGAAGGGATTTGGCAATTACCTTTTGAAGGAACAATCCCGGCATTCACCTGGTGTGATTTGGGGAAACAATTGATAATCCATATCTGGATGGCCGGACGGCGATTCGAACCCACATCTTCCCGAATATGAAGCCCCCCTTACTTGCAATATGGCGTCTTTTCCACAGACTCCGCCTCCTAAAGCCGCGTTCCCACGACGTCTTGTAACGAAGGAGGGACGGGACGGGACAAATACTCAACAACACGCCACGGGAATAGGGCCGCTTCTGATAGCGGGGACAAGACGCAGCTACCCACTCTGTGTTGGTAAACATCACAGGCGTGCGTAGTGGAGCGCTGTTGTGATCGGTTTGCAGCAGCGGTGTGCACCCCTTCTGTTGCTGTAAAGTGCTCTGTGCCAAACGACACTAGGCAACGTGGTGAGGAGGTGATGGCGAGGTAAACGAGTGCTAACCTATGGCGCGCGCTCGTCCCTACACTTCGGCTATAAATGAGGTCCCGTCTCGTCCCTCGTTCGTTACAAGACGTCGTGGGAACACGGCTTAACAGAGGGATTCAACCAACCTTTGCTGTCCTATTTAATTTAATTTAATAATTAATTTAATTTAATTGCAATGGAGCACAGGCTCCGGTGGCAATTTCCCTACACACCCATCTTCCCCCTATCCTGCACCCACCTACATTTGCCCTCTACAAATTTTATCTTTAAATTCCTTCAAAGTTTTCGGTAAATTATTCATCATTTCTCTTGGTAACTCATTCCAATCCCTGACTCCCTTGCCTAAAAAAGAGAATCTTCCCACACCCTTGTGCCTGAAATCGAGTGCCAGCTTGTGGTATTGGTCATCTTTTCCCTTCCATGCACTACTTTTCATACCTATTGCAATATCTTTCCATGCCTCATCACCAGTATATGCCCTGTACACTCCCATGACCCTCCTCATCCTCCTCCTGTCTTGCAATGAATCCCATTCCAGCTCCTTTATCATATCCGTCACTGATTGCATTCTGCGATAATTTCCAGAAACAAATCTAGCAGCCCTTCTTTGCACCCTCTCCAACTCCTGTACTTGATACGTAAAATGAGGGTCCCATACTACACTACCATATTCGAGCAATGGTCTGACCAAAGTATTGTAACCCAATTCCTTGACTTCTCTCGTACATCCCCTCATCACTCTCTCCAACAAGTGCAGAACTTTGAAACCTTTTGCTACCACCTGTCCTATGTGTCCTGACCAGTTAAGTTTGTTATCAAAAGTAATTCCAAGATATTTGCATTTCAAGTCTTCAGCAAGCAATTCTTTCCCCACCTTATATTCATAATTAACCTTTTGTTTTTTATTTGTGTATCTAATAAGCTGACACTTCTTTGCATTTATCTTCATTCCATGTTTACCAACCCAATTAGATATCCTATCCAGATCACCCTGCAACTGTTTACAATCCTCTATCGTTTTGATTCTTTTATACAGCATTATGTCATCTGCAAACAATCTAATTTCAGATAGTAAACAATCAACACAATTATTCATTAGAATAATGAATAGCAATGGTCCCAATACGCTACCCTGTGGCACTTTTCGAAAATATTGTCTTGAGTGAAGTATACACAGTACAACAGCTGTTGTCTACTATGTTTGAGGACCTTCACGGATGTCGCACAGCGCCGTGGAGCGAGAAGTGAGGTCGGGAAAGCTCGGTGCGGCGCCATTGACCAACTTTGTCTCCGCAAAGAACATGGTCACTGCAATGTTGTTCAGCGTTCGTTCTCGTCAATATACCGAAGAACTGTCTGTTAACTCAGTTGTTATGGCGCTTTCGTTGAAATTGAAGATGCGGGCTCAAATCATGCTGTAACCAGTAATTTTTTCATTTGAGTGGGCAGCACGTTCACTGGTTTCGATTCCACATCAAGCCGTAAGGGGTTACCTCTCCATTTTTAATTTATCTAAAAGTTGTGCATTATTTTTTTTTCGGTTTCTCATGTTGTTGACCTGCGTGGGGTTGGTAACAGTGTGTAGGCGCGAGTGACGGCTGTGCGTTTCGGAGACGGGTACGAGAAATTAAGCAGTCGAGAATTATTTAAAGTGGATAGTAGAGTACAGAACACAGACTGAAAAGAGAGACTGGTGCGAACGGGTTTAGAGTGAGGTCTTTGAACCAAATAATTTATTGAAGAACTAAATCGAAAAGACGTGAATATAATTTTTTGAAAGGGATTAAAGTGTTATTTTGTTGGTTGAATAAAGCAGGTGAATATAAAAGTTTTCTTGTATTCGTGTCGGCGATTTCTAAGCAAGTGTATTTTCTTTAGAGTTAACGTAGTAACATTTTCTCTCTATAGCATATCCCTTCAATTCCAATCAGACCCTTAAACACTTTTCCTGCGAATCGATCACCTTGACTTTGCAGACAGAAAGAGGACGAGCAGAACGAATTTTAACGACATAAATGCTACTAGTAATCTACGGTCTAATGATTACAAGCAATGGCAGAGGCGAAATGTACAGTGACTTTAATCACTACCAATACCAATTTACTTTTACTAAACAGGATGATTAATATTCTTCCCCGCAATCGTTGAAGCAGACTGTGCCTACTCTTGATGTAAAGCAGTACATAATTAAAGACTCCCTTAAAGTTAGTTTACAGTAATATTCACTTATTTTCTTATACTCGTATTTAATTAAATTTATAACTGACCGCAAACAAAGTGTCGTATATTTTATATTTTATTCGAAGTTCATTCCTCTTCTAGTCATACAGGCTAGAACAGTGTTTCCCAACGTGGGGCCCACGCCCCACAGGGGGGCAATTTGGTTTTTTTAGGGGGGCAATTTAGAAATTGACTTGATACGACTTTACCGCTTTCTCTTCGGGTTATTTAAATGCAATGCTAGATATAGGTACTAAATGTAGCAAAAAAGCAAATTCTTAAAAGTATCACACTAAAGTGCCATAATAAATCTTTATTAAAAATCTTTTGAATTTGAATTTTAGTATTTCGTTATGTTTTTTAATTTTATTAAAAATTATGTATGGGGGCAAAAAAAAAAAAAAATGTTAAAAGTGGGACATGACCCAAAAAAGGTTGGGAAACACTGGGCTAGAACGATTTCTTCTCGTCTTCTTAGTGTATGGCCCATTGTTGTGATATCACTGCGTTTCTTCAAAGATGCGCCCACTCTAGATCAGTGGAGGTTAGAATATGAACTAGGAACACCACAAAGCTTGGGTCGAGTTTAAAAATTGAACATGAACACTTGTTTTCGGTCTAAAAACTTCTGTGCTACTAGTGTCGTGTGAATGCTTAACGTTACATACAGAATTTCTTAAACTTTTTTTCCATTTTATAAAATTATTTTGCTATCAGCTGAGTAGACTCTTGGATGGTTTCATTTCTAAGACTAAAATCAATTTAGATGACGTTCAAGAATTTGAGCCTCCTGTAGAAAACCGATGTGCATGTAAGACCAGCAAGCACAACAGAGTCCAGCATATTGAGCGTCTAGAGGTCTTAGTATCCCACGCTACTAAAAATATAAAATAGGTACGCTTTTGATAGGTTAAAGTAATAAATAAAAATAATAATAAATAAAAAAAATACAAATAAATTCAAACTGGATTACAGTCATTACATTAAAAGTTCCCCTTATCTTCAAATTTTGTCATCAAGGTTATCAGTTGTAATATTTTAAGGATTATAGGCGGTAGCAGAAACAATGGAGTTCTTTCCTAGTTAGAAGTACTGTACAGACACTACTCTTAGCATGACAGCCATCCTGTAATCAGAAACTTTAATAACCATAAGTCATCTTCAAGGCTAAAACCATACTTCAAGAATATATGCGTCAGTGGGATTACAGTACGTTTTGTTCAAATGCATCTCCAACATTGACAGTTGTGCTTCATCTCTCACAAGTACGACCGGAAACACAATAGCGTCTAGCTACCGGGCAGAAATAGTTAAATTTAAAACTATATAGAGACCATTTCTCTGTTGTCCGCTAGGAAGGGACGCCAACATTTCAGTGAGCAAAGAAACAGAGGTAACTGTCAAGTATACAGATCATCTGGTAACTAAAGCGAACCGTGTGTGCTTGACAAAGACTGACTATACCCGTTATTCGTTTCTCTGGATTCCGTCTCAATTCCGCTGTGACAAAATCTGACGAAGATACCAAGAGACTCTCATGATTGGATCATCTACTAGTTTGGACAGAGCTGCTAGCGCAAAAAGTTCCATAGAAACACAACATGTCTTCATCGTTGATTAGTGTTCTGATGGAATCGTAAAATGAAAACAGAAATCAAAAAGATTAGTATTAATAGTAAAAATATTGTTCCAGTTTTGCGTATTGCTCTGTCATGCTAATCCTATCGATCAATCTTTACTGACAGGCATGGTGAATTCCTAACGTACCTGATACTTCAGGACGAGCTGTACCAGAGATGATGGTGAGGTCATCTTGCGTGGTATTCCGATATTACTCTGGTTCAAACTAACAAAGTTATAACCTCCTGGACTGACAGATTACCTCTGGGCCACCTAAGGCCGACAGTGGACCAGCTAAATTTAGAGGACAATGCATTCTCTCGAGTATTTGTGAGGGGTAACGTAGAGGCTCAAACGGTTGGCTTCAAGCTTTGTTCGTTCAACCCCACCAATGAATAGTCTCGTCTCACCGCACAGCCGACTGGCCGCTGAGTTCATCGATAACGATCACAAAAACAAACGTTTGTCAATGTCCGACGAAGCCTGCCTAAGCGGCGGTTCGAGCTAGCCGGTCGGCAGAAGAAGTTCGTTGGCAGCAGAAGCGCTAGCAGAAAAGTCTGATAATTTATGAGACAAAATCAGGACATACCTATATATATTACGCGGCGCGGTCCCAACCATGATTTTCTCACGTGACCAAAAAAAAAAATCACACTCTAAAATTGGAGGACCAGAGTTAGACGCTGGGATTAAAGAACGGAAGGAACTTGGTCATGGCTGCTTTTAACGGATCATACTGCCACTAGCCAGATGTAATTATGGACACTATGGAAAACCGCAATTGGATGGCCAGATGAGGATATTAACCCACGTTATCTCGAACTTAAGGACCGAGCGTTATTGTTCACCCACCAGGCTCGATTCCAGTGTGTAGAGCAAACATTTCTAGGAGAGAGAAATAACGATCGAACTACAGAACCGGCTCCAGTGCTTTAAACAGCGCAACTGTCGTTACAAGCTGACACGAACAGCCGCAAACTGTCTGCACAGAAATCCGAGAAATTGACAGACAGAGTTTAAAGCCTAGCTCGTTGTACGTCCCGTGAGGCAGAAGTCTGGTGCAACGGGTGGTGAAGTAGCAAGCTTATTTTGGTCCCTGCTAGCGGTAACGCTTCATAGATACAATTGACTAAGGGAGAATGATGCGCCCATGTAGTGGCAGTATCCGACGCTGGCCATCCGTAATGTGCCTTGCTAAATGAGCACTTTACGCGAGGGTTACAGAGAAGTTGTGCGTACCGTTGCTACCGGCTCAGCGAGACGTGATGGGACACTGCAGAGCGGCGACTCCTGCTGTTGAACGGAACACCCCTTCAATGCAGTTCATTACCTCGTAAAGTAGATGCGTCACAGATCAGATTCGCTAAGACAAATGTTATACGACTGGAGAGCGGAAGTCTTTAGTGCAATCCATGGTGGCGCCGCATCCGCGAGGTTTCCCGTGGACGAAGGTTTTTCTCCGCAAAAAGACTGTTACATCTGTCATCGAGGATATTTTTACTCTCCATTTCTCAGAGTGATAATGGAACGGGGGTGTTGGGGTCTGGGTAATTCATGATGCAAACTCTAGCGGGTGAGGGGTTGTGTGTCGTTTTCCGATATCATCATGATTTTTCATTTAAACTCCCATACAAATATTAGGTTAGCGGTAGAGTCCTACATGCAACAAAAAGAGGGTTGCATTCCCAGTCTGATCAACAGTATTTTTCAGTTTCCCGAAATCACTCCTGCCGAATGACGGGATGTTTCCTTCAGGAAGGTCATTGCGCGTTCCTTGCCGTCCTCTCTCGCATTTAATGACATCACCGTAGACGAGCAGCAATACTATCTGAAGATTATTTTTATCAGTGAAATAAAAGAAGCAGGTAGGTACCCTCCAGCTGTGAGGAGTAGTATGCCTTAGAAAGCGTCATTCGCTGGAAGTCAGCCTGTGAGTGAGTTACTTCGTGAATGCACCTCTGACTTTTCAGACTTTGCATTAAATCTATACAATCTCGGCAGAATATAACATTTCTCTAGTATCTCACGCTTGTTTCTATACGAGTATCTCTCTTTTGTCTTTATTAAGCCTAAACAGTAGTTAGAATTTGCTCAGGTTGGGAAAACGTCTACTATGGAATACGTAAACACTAGTACCTGAAGAGCTTCCATTTATGACATCACTTCCGGTATAAGTCTCTACAGAAAAAGGACAATGCTTTGAAGGACATAGTCGCCTGAAGTCAATATAGTATTGCTTTATTTTGTTTTATTTAAGTTGCAACATTTTATCAACTAGTCTGGTACTAGACGCATGGTTGACCTACTTGTACCCTTCAAGTCCATCGTAACCTTTGGTCCTGCTCCAGTGACGAGTTTGCGCCATGGGACTGGTGATGGTGGAGCACAGATACAGGGAGAGTGTGTGTGTGTGTGTGTGTGTGTGTGTGTGTGTGTGTGTGTGTGTGTGTGTGTGTGAAGTGAAGACAAAGATACTAACAAAACAATGGAACAAACGATAGTGAAAAACTTGGCGCAGGTATTGAAGCTATTTCCATTAGCGTGAGTATCCTCTTAGATTCAATTAAATATAATAAAGACTTTTGTACAAATTGATCATCAGATTAATGTGCATCAACAGAAACAGACAACTATTTTAATATACAGCCTCCACTTTTACCTAAAACGTTTTCCCTCTCTTATTGGAAAATTTCTTCTTCAAAGATTTTTTGGACAAAAAAACTGTAAATGAAATCTCGAACCTCTTCGTTATAGTAAATCTTTTTTTTTTTTCATCATTGAATCTCTTTTAAGGAGTCCAGAAAAAGGACAATCACATGGCGAAAAATTTGGAGATTAAGTGAGATGATCCTAAGCTGTCCAGTGTAGTTCTTTACATTTTTTGTGCAGCAGTAGCAACGAGGAACCGATTGTTATGGTGCAGAAATAGGACGTTCCGGATCGGAATCTTGAGCCTTTTGGAGCGTTGTTCTTTTTTATTAAGGCTTTACGCTTCGTCAACGTCGAGATCATTAGACGCGGCGAAGGACTAGAAACATGGAAGGGGAAGAAATTTGGACACCTGAATGGTCGGACGGGTATTCGAACCTCGTCCTCCCGTATGCGAGGTCATAACGTTACCGCTCACCCACCACACTCGGAATGCATTTCTAACCTTGCCCTAGAGTTAGTAGTAGCATGCGCCGCTGACAATCCGTCATTCACCTAGAAGAAATAGGTGTAAAACAATTTTCACATCCTAAAAGCGATCACTAAACCTTGCCAGCTATTCTTTTCTTGCACTGTGAAATGATTTTTACCTAACTGGAAGTACTTTTTAAAGATTGTCTGTAAGTTCTGTAGCTTATTCAATCTATTTTATTAATTTCAAGACTAATTATCCGTTGTCGTCATGAATAAATTCTATAATTAGAAAAATTGTCTGCGACTTGATAATCGTTCTGGAACGACGTGAGTGAGGCTTAGAAGCTGTTACACAAGAGGACGTATGTCCATTGCACACTTGAGTATAGCTGACAAATAGAGCAAAACATCAACGCGAAATTTCTAAAATAATCTCAAGGAAAGGTGCAACGAAATAAAACCAATATTCCAGCGATTATATTAATTCTTGTGATTCGATTAGTATTTTAGCATATTCTTCACAAGCATCAACAATTGGTGCAGTTTCTAACCAGTGATTGAGTCTTCTAAGCACACAAACCTCTTCCCACCGACTCTGTCATTAGCTCAATCCGTTCATCTCCTCCTGCATAGTTCTGCATAGTTCTAACTGATAGGGACATAAATAAATACCGTGTTTTTCTTTTGCATAACATTAATCTCATTTTAAGTGCTTATTTTAATACTTTAGTTGAATTAATACAACCATTATTGGCGCTAGACACTAATACACATTTAGAGGCTAAAAAAGAAAAATTGGATTTTTCTAGCATATAATTAGAGTTTCCCTTGCGACATACAGGGGGAGGACAAAATAATACGAACACCTGTGAAATAATGGAAAATCTTTATTAATAGGGGGTTGGACCACCCTTTGACTGATGTACAGATTTAATGCGACGTGGGATAGATGCATAAAGGTCATGGACAATATTTAAAGGTATATTAAGCCATTCCTCCTGCACCCCCATGCTTCAAAGTCGGCAAGACGCATTCAGGATTGAACGCTTATCTGGGCGTTCTCCAGACAAAAACGCCTCCGGTCTTCTGAAAAAAGGGTGAATGGCGATTTATCTGACCATATTACCTGTTGCCACTGCTGTGGGACCAGCCTTTGTGATCTCTGCACCACTAGCGTCGCTTGAAAGCATTTAGTTGCTGTCAGCGAGGGTTTACGAATTGCCACTCTGCCATAAATGTTCGCAGCATGAAGTTCCCTTTTGACAATTTTTGTTGAAACGGTGTCCTGGAGATGACTGTTCATTTCGGATGTTATCTCGGATAACGATTGTTTATGTTTTCGGGCTACTATGCGCTTCAAGACCCGTCTATCCCTATCAGTAAGCTTTGACTTTCGGCCACTGTTGTGCTTAGAAGACGCCGTCTTACACTCTTTCGTGTACGCTGTCATAACGGCTGATACCGTACTCCTTGAAAACCCCAAAAGGTTTGATGTTTCCGTAACGCGCTCCGACAATCATTCCTCTTTGGAATTCTGACAGGTCTGACATTTCAACTTATCACAGACAGTTCGATAGACGCATGCAACGCAGGTGACTGCTGTTGAGAGACTGATACCTTCCTCTTCACGCTCACTAGGTGGCAGACTTCTGTTGCAGGTGGCGCGGCTGTACTGCAGGTATGAAATACGTCATAATTTTTCACAGGTGTTCGTATTATTTTGTCCTCCATCTGTATGTCTACACTATTATATTTTTTCAGCGAACCGTGTATGTTTGTTTCGGCGTCATACAAAAACTTCTCATTAATTTTTAATGAGGGTTTTACATTTTAAAGCTTGGGGTCTAAACTCAAGTGTTACGTACGCTTTCTCACGCAACGACACCTGGCACAGGAGTAGGGAATTAAAATTTGTTCCAAACTTCTGTCTATTAAACTTTTAACATTCTACTTTGGCATACGCTGAATACAATCCACCAGCGCCGCGCGGGGGCCAGATTCAAATCCTGGTCTCCACGTACAGACCGTCTCGAGTTCTGGGACCTACACTACACATTTCGCAGACAAACGAACAACGTCCTTCTAAAGGCTCGTTCCCACGGAGCGTGGTTGTGGACGCCTTTCATCTATGCCGCATAGGCTAGCAGGTACGGCGCGCCTCGACCCACCGCCAGGCGGTAAAAGATGAAAGGCGCGTAATACCACACCATGCGCGTGGGAGTGCCGCTTAATGCAGTACGGAACCCACACGTTCGCAGAGAGGTGGGATCACCATTCCGTAACAGGATCAGGAGTGGTAATTAAAAGTTTTACTTCCTTAAGAGTTTATAAGAGTTCCATGACTTCAAAGAAGCCGCATTGTTGAAATTGAGTGGTAGGAGCGAATGAGTTGAAAGACGCCCGCCCTACGGGTCCCGATGGCGATCGGCTCCTGATACGGGGTTGGCTGGTTCGAGTCCCGGTGATAGAAGAAATTGTCGTCTTCAGAACTTGTTCGGCAGGATAGAAGAGTTGGCGGCGCACAATTCCTATTAACCAGATTGTGTCTTGGGTTAAACACTGAACCTCTCTGCAGTAGAGGACATACGATGCTGCTGATGGTGATTCATCCATCGGATTAGGACGTTAAACTTCGCGGCCTACTCTGTGTCTTTATGTAGAGTAAGTCTGAATGTCATCACCGGGTTTCATCCTATTCATTCCTTTGTCCTTCATTCACTTACAATGCAAAGAATAAGCTACACATCGCTATTGTACACCCAAAACAGCAACACGTACAGACACTTCCATCACTGGAAAGGGCCAGAGGGTATCCACCTCAGTTCCCTAGAAAGCTGTCAGCGGAGTGATGCCATGGAGGAAGGAAATATATGGAGGAGAAGTGACGTTAAATCGGTGAAGCAGGCTCGCGAATGCGCAGTGGCGGCAGCGGCAATATTGCGCTTCCAAACAATTGCGATGTTCACATTGTGTTAGATGTAGTGATTATTTCATTTTGCAATGTGTATAAGTGTTTTATAATGCCATCTTGTGTTGCGTACGGTTGCACAAATAGGCCAGACAGGAAAGAACCTGGAATATCATTTCGTAAGTAAGTTGAATTCTAATTATCGTTGTTGAAGTGAGCTGTAGAAGTTGCAAACTTCGCTGCCTGTCTATAAATATTTAGTCATAGCTCTCAATGGGATGACTTTGTTCTCAAATTTTTGTTGGTGTAGTGTAGAAAATCAGCATACCTTGCTATTTTGCACATAATAGACTAACATTACTTTTTAACGAGTGTTGAAAATGGGATTTAAGGGGGTGTGTGTTACATCGCGATTCAGTGAATTTAGTATTGCGCTTTCTTTCGTCACGTTGCAGTTTATACTGACAGTGTATGACGAAATTAAATGTGTTAAATTATGCTATGCAATCTAGGAATCTTGATGAAACAAACAATGTTGTTACTGCAAATACAGTTTGCGATTCAAATACGCGTGTGTGGGTATGTCTACATAGTTTGATTCTGTAGCGACAATTTAATGGAGATTGTGGTTAGGTCTAAATGCAGTCTGTACCAGAATGGTTTTGTTGTTCCATGAGGGACAAAGAATTTATCTATTACTGTTAGTAATTTCATGAGAACCAAGTTAGTGACAAAACGTATATCGCTATGGAAACTACTTCCAGCCATTTCCAATTAAGCTTACGATGTATGTTAACAAGATAACTATTTTTATTCTGGTCTAGGCCGCATTTCAGCCTAACCACAAGTGGCAGTAAAAAAAACTGAAATATCCATTCTGCGTGTAATTCATTGTAGCTATGGCAGAATTAATTTTTGGTCCAGGCCGCATATCAACCCAATCCCAGTATATCCCGAAAACTAAGCAAGATATCGAAAAATTTTATTCTTTATTTTCGATTTGTCTCGTCGTGTTACATAAGAATCGATCATTAAATTTGACTTTTGTGAAATTTTTCTTCTCCATTTCAACTCAAGACACCTTACTTTTGATACAGTATATCTCTAGAACTAGGTGACATATCGAAAAATTTTATTCTTTATTTTTCATTTGTCTCGTCTTTTTAAATAAGAATCCATCATCGAATTTGACTTTGACCAATTTTTTCTTCTGAATTTCAACCAAAACCATTTCACATTTGAGACAGAATATCTCGAAAACTAAGCAGGATATCAAAAAAATTTATTCTTCATTTTTTATTTGTCATATCGAGTTACATAATAATCCATCACCAGATTGCGGCGTCCCCTTGAGGTTTTTGTACATATTCCCCGTGTCTGTATGGAAGCGGCCTTGCCCCCTCCACTCCGGCCATGCTCCCCCACTCCTCCTCCGCCCTGCTTCACTTCAATGCTTGGTGAAGGTCTCTTGCGTCGTCTCCATATATTTCCTTCCTCCATGAGTGATGCCATCTTAAGCTGCGTTCCAACGACGTCTTGTAACGGAGGCGGCACGCCGCACGCACGCCTTAGTGTAGGGCTGGGCGCGCGCCGCATTTTAGCCCTCGCTACCTCGCCTTCACCTCCTCGCCACGTCGCCTGATGTCGTTTAGTACAGTGCACTTTACAGCAACAGAAGGGGTGCGCACCTCTGCTGCACACCGTTGGCAACAGCGCACCACTACACACGCCTGTGATGTTTACCGACATAGAGTGGGTAGCTGCGTCTCGTCCCCGCTAGCAGAGGCGGCCCCGTTCCGACGGCGTGTTGTTGGCTATCCGTCCCGGGAGGCCTCCGTTAAGAGACGGGAACGCAGCTTAAGGCAGCGACCAAGCCAGGGTCATCGGGTAAAGGAAGGAACACCAAGGAGTTCGCAATATGAAAACAGCAGACTTTGACTGGGTTTCATAATTTTAAAACTTGAAGTTTGATGGAAGATTCAATGTGTTTATCACCACATTACCGGGACTGGAGACGGAATATCTCGTCAAATATCGCGCTATGTTAACATCGTCTGCTGTACCACCATGTAAGTGTCGGCTATTCGAATCTATAAACCAAATAGATATATCGAAAACACCAATTCGTATGACTGAAAAATGTGTTGCATTGATCAAATCGTAACTTATTGTAAGCTTGCGGCATCCATTTGCAGTGTTAATTTTAGTCGTTTGGCAAAAAATTAAACATTTATTGCTTCAACAGTAATCGTTAGTACGTATGATGTATATTATTACTAAATTTCTTTGGGCTACTAAACAATTACACAATTTAACTACATCGAAATGTCTATTGTTAAAGAAAAAACCAATACCCAATTTCTACGCTCCTATTAAATTTCTGCAAAATCTCGCAAAATTATCTAGCACAAGGCAAAAAACCAAAAGTAGCAATAATTAATGTATATTGAGTTTTCTGCTAAATTTAACCATATTCTCACAAAAAAGAGGATAAATCTCATAAGGATAAGAACAGTATTGCAGATTCTGGGTAGATTAATTCAAATCTCCCGTGTTACCCAAACAGAACTCCCCCAGTGAATCAAACCAGCAGCAGCAGGCCACAGCCAGAAGTGCAGACAATTAACCGTGGAGTGAAGAGTGAGTGAGCGATTGAGAGTGACATCCAGCAGCCAGCTGGCGACATCAAAGGGAAGTGCAGCGCTTTGTCTCTAAGCGAACGCTCCACCGCACAATTAGGCCAATCACGGGCGACTGCACGCCGCCTCCCAAACCCTAGGGTCACACTCAAATTAATCAGCAAAGATTTTTAACAGACATGAATTAATTGATCTACATAAACACGATTCGCCATCTTAATCCTCAGACGGCTTTAAGTTTTAATACCCACGATTTTATTGAACTTTTACCGCACTGACCTGTTAGGAACTGGCCTTGACCAGCAACTTCTTTCACGTGGATTGTTCTTATACGGACTTCCCACATAAACTGATTATGTTAAAGTTAACACTTGGCTAGCAACAGAAAAGAAGTAGCTCAATTCTTCCGAGTAAGACGATAACGCTAGTAGGATGAATATTTTCGACCGAACCCAAGTAACCCAATCCGAACAGTAGCATTAGCGTTAATCATGCTCGATGTTAATTTGTGGAACACTTTCATCTTAAATTTCCCAGCTTTCCTATTTCACATCAAAATTTTACCTGCGTAACCATAGGGTGTACATCAAACTAAATCAGACTATTAAATATTGCTTGAATCCCATTCATCCCAACTTTCAACAAAAATTTCTTCTCTGAAGCTTACCTAATAGTGCCCTACACTTTTTCTTTTTTGTAAAGCTTAAATGTACCGACTTTTTTCCGTTACAGTGTTATTAATAGTACTGATAATTGTTGGTGTAGATATAAGTAGTACAATAACGGCTCGTATCGTATTAATCCTTTTAGACTGTACGATGTTCCTCCTAAGTTTCCTTTCTTTCCTATTCCGTATTTTTCTGAATATATATTCTCTTTCACGTACAAGTATTCACACAACTGTAAAAGGATAAGCATAAACGATTTGAGTACCACTGAACAGGACTATGTTCCTCGTGTTCTATTTTTGATGAGGATTTGTGCGTTGCATTCTGGCGACCCTGCCAGGAACATAACGTTATGTAGACGCGTTATGACGCATTATGGTGTCCTTTGCCAGGATCGGTAATTCGAAGAACATGCGCGTTTGCATTTTGAGAGATCCTAGCTGGTCACTCTGATTTGTTAGCGGTCTTGCGACATCCGGTCGGCAAAGATCTTTCGGGACCTGTTGCTTGAAGGCAGGACAGACACTTTTCCGACCACTGACCTTTGCTCTTAAAACCACTGGGAAACGAAGATTGTGTATGAACACTGGCGGGATTTACTGAACTATTGGCTGCAAAGTTTATACTGGTGGCACAATGTTTAAACTGGTGGCATAATGTTTATACTGGTGGCATAATGTTTATACTGGTGGCATAATGTTTATACTGGTGGCACAATGTTTAAACTGGTGGCATAATGTTTATACTGGTGGCACAATGTTTACACTGGTGGCATAATGTTTATACTGGTGGCATAATGTTTATACTGGTGGCATAATGTTTATACTGGTGGCATAATGTTTATACTGGTGGCACAATGTTTATACTGGTGGCATAATGTTTATACTGGTGGCATAATGTTTATACTGGTGGCACAATGTTTATACTGGTGGCATAATGTTTATACTGGTGGCACAATGTTTATACTGGTGGCATAATGTTTATACTGGTGGCATAATGTTTATACTGGTGGCATAATGTTTTATACTGGTGGCATAATGTTTATACTGGTGGCACAATGTTTAAACTGGTGGCATAATGTTTATACTGATGGCATAATGTTTATACTGGTGGCATAATGTTTATACTGGTGGCACAATGTTTATACTGGTGGCACAATGTTTACACTGGTGGCATAATGTTTATACTGGTGGCATAATGTTTATACTGGTGGCACAATGTTTAAACTGGTGGCATAATGTTTATAACTGGTGGCATAATGTTTATAACTGGTGGCACAATGTTTAAACTGGTGGCATAATGTTTATGCTGGTGGCATAATGTTTGCCGATAAGATTAGTCAGATTACGACCTGCAGGGTGACGTATTGTTTTACTTTGACGCAGGCAAGCGGGATAAGAGATCTGTTATATGCAAGCGATTCTAATGATCAGGAAACTGAACAAAGCACTTAAAACCAGTGATAAAAGTTTTGCATTCCAACAATGTGTTTATTGTTTTTATGCATACGTTAACGCAAGTCGTCAGATATTAAACCGTTCTTCTTTCACCGTCGTTCACAGATGAACTTTTACTTGCATCAGTATTGAAAGGGTCATGAGTCAAAGCTAACCTAGCTCAGATTTCAGAATAGGCCGCGTTATGGCTCTAGAAGTAGAGGCCTGAATGGACTGAGAAGTCCCAGGTATTCAAGCTGTAACTCATTCCATTGATTTCTTATTATTCCATTACAAGATTACGTGTTGGTAACCTATACTTTAAACTTTGTTCCTTACACAGAAATAAAGTAACACTGTGCAGCACCCAAACAAGATAAATTTCACTAACAATGCATTATGAAATTCTTTTTGATTTATAAAGATAAAAATCAGGTATTAGTACGAAGGAATAGTAATGTATACAGCAGAAGAGTGGTCTGCGACAAAGAGATAGTAGAATAAAAGCCAATCCAGTGAGATAAACAGTTTGAGAACCACGATTGGTAAGAGAAGACGAGAAATCAATACATGAAAAACGAAATTGGAACTGAGAGGATGAGTGAGAGAACCCAGAGGAGTGCGTTAAGCTGGTTTTCATATGTAAATAGGATAGAAGAAGACTGACAGATGACTGGAGAGGACAATGAAAGAGGACAAAAGGGTAGGTCCAGATCGTGACGGTTGCATTCTGTTAAGAACAGTACAGAAATAACGAACGTGGTATAAAACACAATTACAGATGTAGAATCGTGGACGAAGAAAGGTTAGGTGGAAAAGTTTCGTACAGGACCTGCCTGAGTGGAGTTGAATGAAGAATGGTAACAAGCAAGTCATTGTGGAGAGTAATAAAATTACTCGCTAATGTAACAAGCAGCTGAGCTGGAGATGAGCCGAAGGATGACTGGGAGCTTGTAGATGCCGCCACTCTCCGCTGCTACCAGTTCCGAGGCACTAATCTGCATCCCTCCACGGGCGGGGATAATCCCACTGCAGGGCTGCCAACGCGACCGAGGCTAATTCACTTAAAACGTGCTGACGGCCTCTGGGCGCGGCGAGGCGGGATTGGCTTAGCCTCTGCCAACAGCTTGGGGAAGGGGTGGGGGATGCTGAACTGCTATATACATCGCCGGCATTACCAGTGGTGCTAGCTCTGATGAATCGAATCGGCACGCCGGAGATAGTGTTCTCGCCAGGTATGTACACAATGCAGTGCAGCTCCTGCAGAAAGAATTCAATATTTTACAGGTCAAGCGAAGCTGTAATGTCCAATCAGCCAAAGACATTAACACCTCGGCAATATTAACATTTTTTCCCAACGGCACCCAAAAATGACATACAGGGAAAGTTCTAGTAATTACATGTGTCATTCAATATTATTAAAGTTGCATTATGTTAGTTGTGGTATCAGTAATATTACTCATACTTTTCAGCGCCTATTATTCTCGTTTTTATTTTTTACTTAAATCTAATATCAAAGATATGAGATACAGGCAAAGGTTTCAACAGGAAAAAAATGCTACTCTAAGGAAAGATTTAAGGAAAAGATTAACTTAATTTTATCAACAATTCACTGTGTTGTGACTGTATTGATCAGACAAAAGGTAGAATTAAAAACAGCCTTCAGTCACTAGAAAGTAAATTTTATTGTATTACACAATGCATTTCGGACCTTGTGTGAAGACTGTTTTTCATTCTACCTTTTGTCTGGATCATGGTGGCGCTGTATGGTGGAAATTTGGAATCTGAGGAAATGATTCTTTTCAGATGTGGCTAAGGCTGAAGATGGAAGAAATCAGTTGGATGTATAAATTAGAGAAAAGGCAGTTCTGATGAGAATTTGTAAGAGATTAAATATTTTGAAGGCTAAGGAAGAAAAACTGGCTAGGCAATTTGACAACATATCGAAGTATTATTGTAGATCTTTTGGAATGTAGTGTGAAACGAAAAAGAAAGAGGTCGTTGAAGACCTCAGACGGCGAATGATATTAAAGTGGACGTCAGCTGCACTGGAATGAAGAGGATGGCGGAAAATAGAGGTGAATGGAGAAAACATACCACGTCAATACCTACCTTGGGGGAAAAATTACTATCATGATAATAATAATGATTCCGTGTGGTCGTAATGACCTGGTGACAGTGTTTCTGTTGGCTGCGCATTCCGCCCCTATCGTAGCCGCCTTAACCTAACCCGACAATCCTGCCGGTTACAGGGGACCTAGTTTAACGTGGAATCCGAACCACGGAAGCGTTCTGGTGTACTTCACTTTAAACAGCAAGCTGTGGCAGAGGTGAAGGTCGGGTTAAGCTCCTTTGAAAATCCCCGCCGAGACAGGGATTCGAACCGGGAACCTTTCGATCTCCAGTCAGACGCTTCACCACTGAGCCACCAGACCACTACTATCATGATTATTACTAACTACTACTACTACTAATAATAATAATATTAACGCAGAAATTATCAAATGAACCTTTAACTTACATTATGGGTATCAAATTGTTCCGTCCTTTCCGAGGCTTGTGATGGTAGGGGAACAACTAAAGAAGGTAAACAGGTTCAAATACTTGGGGAGTGTATTAGAGGAATGTGGAGGAAATGATGGCGAGATAAGTGAAAGAGGAAGACAAGCAGAGGCGTTCCTAAGGAGCATTAGAAGCCAGATATGGATTAAAGAGGTGCCACAGAGAAGCAAGAGAGTAATCTATCATAAGTACTATGTGCCTATCTTAACTTATGCTGCTGAAACGTGGACAATGAAAAAGCGGGACATCAGCAGAGTACAAGCAATTGAAATGAAGTTTTTAAGAGGTAGAATGGGAGTCACTAAAATGGACAGAATAAATAATGAAGTGATTAGACGCACCATGAAAGAGGAACCCCTACAGGAAAGGGTAGAGAGGACCAGACTGAGACGGTATGGACATGTCAAGAGAATGGGGGCTCAGAGAATCCCGAGAAAGATCCATGAAATTAAGATGCAAGGTAAACGACCCAGAGGAAGACCAAGAGATGGATGGCTGAAAGGAGTGGAGGAGGGTGTACGGAAGAGAGGAGAGG
The DNA here is from genome assembly GCA_031002005.1 of Vandiemenella viatica. Classification (NCBI taxonomy): domain Eukaryota; kingdom Metazoa; phylum Arthropoda; class Insecta; order Orthoptera; family Morabidae; genus Vandiemenella; species Vandiemenella viatica. The sequence goes on along the minus strand of CM061919.1, from coordinate 59,528,280 downwards.
ACTGGAACAAAGTGGTGACAGAGAGGTGGTGGGATGAAAGAAGCAAATGGAGAGGCTTGTGCATAATGAGGATGATGATGATGATGATGATGGGTATCAAATGCATGAGCTTGAGCGGAGGGCAGTTGTAACTGTTTGTGGAAACTGCAGCACAGCACAATCAGTGAGCGATATTATGGGGGAATTGGTTGGGAGGTAATTCCAAAACATTAGAGGGGTGAGGGGGGGGGGAAGTAAGGCAATGATGGCTGTGTATAACGCGTACACTGGTAACGAGGCCTTAATGGATGTTGGCTCAAAGAGTAGTATGGGGAACGGAATGCAAGTAAGCTAAGGTAGCACTTGATTTCATCAGGAGGCGACAAAGTTTTGATTTGTGTAAAAGGAGCTGGATGAGTGATCGAGAGATATTTGCAAGAAATTGTTTCAACTAGTGAAAAAAAATTAAAACTTTGTAGACTGCCAAGAGCGCACATTTATTATCACGTAAGACATTGTGAGTAGTCAACTAGTCATCCAGGAACTATACAGGGTGTTACAAAAAGGTACGGCCAAACTTTCAGGAAACATTCCTCACACACAAACAAAGAAAATATGTTATGTGGACATGTGTCCGGAAACGCTTACTTTCCATGTTAGAGCTCATTTTATTACTTCTCTTCAAATCACATTAAACATGGAATGGAAACACACAGCAACAGAACGTATCAGCGTGACTTCAAACACTTTGTTACAGGAAATGTTCAAAATGTCCTCCGCTAGCGAGGATACATGCATCCACCCTCCGTCGCATGGAATCCCTGATGCGCTGATGCAGCCCTGGAGAATGGCGTATTGTATCACAGCCGTCCACAATACGAGCACGAAGAGTCTCTACATTTGGTACCGGGGTTGCGTAGACAAGGGCTTTCAAATGCCCCCATAAATGGAAGTCAAGAGGGTTGAGGTCAGGAGAGCGTGGGGGCCATGGAATTGGTCCGCCTCTACCAATCTAAAATGAGCTCTAACATGGAAACTAAGCGTTTCCGGACACATGTCCACATAACATATTTTCTTTGTTTGTGTGTGAGGAATGTTTACTGAAAGTTTGGCCGTACCTTTTTGTAACACCCTGTATATTAATCATGAATGTGGGCGTCACTCCTGTGGTGAAGTTTATCCGAATCCTCTGGGTGGGTAATGGTGTATGCAATGAGTGTCTCTGTGTGTTAGGACAGCTGATTCAGTTGCAAGCTGCGGTGTTTACGACTTGCGGTGCGCTCCCAGCACGTGATACAGTCATTAGTTCCAGCACGCCTGTCGTACGGACCTATATCCGGTCAGTTAGGACCACTTCCGCTGTGGCAGTCGGCACCGGTGCGTAATGCCGGACACAAATACAAAACACTTTGCTGTCAGGGCACCCGGAAACTGAGTGGAATAACAACTGGGTAAAACGAACCGGTGGCATGAAAGAGGATGGGGGATAAGTGAAATTGCAGAGACAACATCTCCTTGAACAATATCGCTTGACAAAGAGAACTTTAAAATGAGCTTCCCTCAGATCAATGTTATGTTACCACGTTCAAATAGAGCGGCAAACAGTGAAGCATTTCCAACCTGCTGAGCTCGTATCTTGCGCGGAAGAAATGTACTTAAATCCGTTTTTCCTCCAGAGACGCACTGTTTGATGGACCTCCTGCAAGTTCGTTTTCGTTTCGTCAACTTCTGTGCTGTATCCTTGGATTTCCCCACGAATTTCTTTCCTTAGCAACCTACCTACGTCAACTTTTGCTTTACCTTTTGACCATAGAAAGCGACGTTGTCAAATTACACTAATTTCTATGGACCAGTATCACTCATTTTTGTTTTTGTAGCAGACAAACACATACAGTACCCTTCAACTAATAAATATTATTCAAAGCAGGACTGTCTTGCTTCAATGAGAAGCTATCGATCAGAGATAAGGCCACCTTCAGTTTCATAGATAATTTCTGTTCTCAACATCCATTTTTCTCGGCTTCCCTGCTTCTAACACAACACAATCAGTTTACGTCAAAACAGAATTAAAATTTAAGTCCACGGGCGGCCGGGAGACAATTTACCTCACCGGAGCGCCTGCGTGGGCGAGACGCAACCCGCCGCACACAACAGTCGCTTTGGTAACGGCAGCTTCAGGGGTTGGCAGGAGTTCTCACTCAAAGCTGCCTTTGTTTTGACTATTAATAAGTATCAAGAACAAACGTTTTCAACGATTTGACTTAAGTTACAAATACTATCTTTACTCATGGCCTATTCTATGTAAGATTTTCAAACAATATTTTCGTATCAATTACAAAAAAATAACAAGCATTAATACCAACATGATTCCATTCTAACATCTAAATTTGTACGTATACAAAGCAGTAGTGTAAAATGTAAATATATTCACAATAATTAACTTCCCTGTCATTTTCTGTATACACTTCTCCGAGTTGAATAAAGGGAGAGATTTGAATGTATGGAAGATTCGCGTATTATTAAATGTTTCTTCTACTTACTTCAACGTTTATATGTACTGTTTTCCTAACTGATCGTCGTATAAGTCATTATTACCAAATTCAATCCAGGTTGGACATGTACGAAGGAAGGCAAAAGAATTAAAGTTGCTGCCAACCATTCAAGGCTACTCTTCCGAAAGGTATAAGTACGCCACCGATATTAACGTATCGAACCGACCATCCATAGTATCACTGCAATAGTGT
>CM061919.1:59414475-59524557 GCA_031002005.1 Vandiemenella viatica | reverse complement strand
GTGGTAGAGTTGCTGTAATCTCGCACTCGCTCGGCATCTGACTTCCTCTATGTGGGCGTGCCACGTTAATCTCCTATCCAGTATGACCACTAGATAGTGAACAGTTGTAGACCAGGGGATGTCCTTGCCATTGAGGTGTAGTAGAGGATGTGGTATCACCGGTAGCGCTGGATCGCATCTTCGCGTAAGCATAATAGCTTGCGTTTTAGCAGGATTTATTTCTACTAGAGATCGCCCAGTGGTCGAAATTCGACCATAATTCATTAAGTTAATTAGTAATTTTTTTTGTAACAGAGTAATAATTATTGCAAATAGTTTCTTGAATTTGTTCTATTGCGTTTGAAAAATTGTCCTATCGGTATCAAGTTTAGTACATACATTCCAACGTAAGCTTCGAATGCGTGAAAATGAGGAAAAATCACTTCAAATGTGAGTAGATGCACACATGTTATTAAGCAAGAAATACACTTTATTACATGTAGATATTATTTTTGTGTGTTTCTACTCTTAATTTTTGGTCCAGACTGCATTTCAACCTAACCACAACTGCTATTAGTTACGGTAGACGCCATATATCTTAGCACTGAAAAACAATATGTTCAGCCCGCACAGAGAAATCGTAACTGTTACATGATTTTCTATTTGCATGTGGAAAGCAGTTTTTATTCAATACTGTAGACTTAAAAACATGTGGAATAAATGTCAACAGCTATGAACGTGTATTTCTTGCGTAATAACATGTATGCATCTACCCACATTTTTCCTTATTTCAACATATTCAAAGCTTACGATATACACTTTAAATCAAATATTATCGCCTAAGGTATGTGTGTACCAAATTTCAGACCGACAGGACAATATTTGTAGGTTCCGACGTAATGCTAAACTCAGTATATAAAGACTTTGCTGCCATTCATGTAATCACTTTTTTTTTTAACTACCAGATTTCGTTCAAATGGTGGCTCACATCATATTACAGCTACATCAATTTGAACTGCATCATTGTAACATCGTATATCTAAATCACGATTTAATGAATTCCGAATATACTCCGTTTCGAAATGTTGCTTCTATGTAAATTCAGAGATTAAGCTCGACTCTTTGGTTTCATCAAAGACCACAGAGTATCTCAATGCTGGAAATGCACGTCACATAGTTGGCTCCGATCCGATTTCACTCACACACACGTTCCCGAATTTATTTTTCATTTAATAATGTATCTGTAACATGTTTTAACTATGCTTATAATTTTTTTTTTTTTTTTACTGTTGACCAAAGATCACAGACATCGCTAAGTGTCGTTGCCTCTTAAAAACAATTGAATGTATACAACGAATGATTTATTTTATTTAATGTATTTTTAACACATATTATATGTACATTTTGGCTTTATGCACTTCTTCCCCATATAAACTTTAACTATGCCAAATCTCAAATTTCTCCGTGCGCGCAATATTCTGAAAAATGTTTCCAAAGTTTTCGCTTAGCGTATTAATATATAGATTCTCCACCTCCTAGCCCAAGCAAGAGTTTTCTGTAGGACTTCCTGGAGACGACGGGTTACAATAGATCTGCTTCTGCTGAGAGAGAAGTTTGCGGTGTATTCTGCGTAGGTCGCAATCTCTACACCGGGGTTATTAGGCACGTCAGCAGTGTACAATGTGTAGAGTACTGGTCCCAGAACCGACCCCTGAGGAACACCGGCCCGGATCCACGTTTTGATCCCAAACTGAAAGACACGGTAATATACGTAACAAGAGTGTACAATGGCCTGCTGGAGCTACGCTGAATGCATTTCCGAGTTCCCAGGATGAAGTCATACGTTTGTGGCGCCGCGTGATTTACAGACAAAGCGGCTGCGCTTTGTGCTGTTTCAGTTGCAGGGACAGGTGGGGAGGGGGTCAGTGCGCATGCGCTGGAACAACGCCAATTCTGTACGCTTTCACCCCACTCATCCGCCAACCTGGCGCAGGAAATTTCTGCACGTAATTCCATCGCGCCGCAAATTTTTGGGCTCGCCAGGATTTACCTGTGTATAAAGTCGCACGCAGGGAACACGTGGAGACACTTTCCAAAAAGCATAATGGTCAGGGCAATGAATAAATTAACAAGGTAAATGATGAATAAATTTACCAAAAATGATGAAAGAATTAAAAATTAACATTCGTATAGGGCAAACGTAGGCGGTTAAAAGAAAGCGGAAAAATGTTTTCAAGGAAATAGTTTATCCGAGCGTGAGCTACATCGTAATTAAATAAATTAAATTAAAAATATCAGTTATTGCAGTTGATTAGGGATGTCAAGATAATGGACGATATCTCAACTTTTTGTATCAATAGAAAATAAAAAGGAGCGTCCATAAACTAGGTGGCTCTGTTTAGGGGGGAGAGGGGTAGTAATCTAGGCTGGGATACGTGAGGGGGGGGGAAGACGGTTTCGAGCCAAGCCACGTAGCTTTTCATTCAAATTATTTGTCACCGTTAAAATAAGGTACAGAACACTTAACAGCATGTGCATATTTATTTCCATCATTTAATTATCTCCATGTATAATTTACGAAAGTCTGACAAGAAAAAAACAGTACAAAATGTCCTCTGGTACCAATAACGAAAAATGCTACGTGCCATACTGTGGGAAAAAGGGGGGGGGGGGTAGAGGCAAAAACAACCTAGGTTACTTGAGGGGAAGGGGGGTTCACAATGGAGCTACATAGATTGTGGACACTATGATGACGTTTGTGTTTTGACTGTTAGTATTACAGTAATGATTTCATCGGATTTAGTTAAATAGTGGCACTTTTGCTGGAAAAAAAAATGTTTTTGGTTAATACACTGACACCATATTGGTAAATACATTTACAGTAGCATTTATGAAAGCAACAAGAAGTCCTCCCCCAAGGAAATCACAGCATAGCTTCAAAAACCAGCAATTAAATTAGAATACAAGTTCAGATTAATGTTTTCTGAGGATGGAAATTCCTGTATTGGAAACTCAGTCACCCATTTACCAAGTTCGATAACAATGTCCGACAGCTCTTTCAAAACTGCTACTCTATCACAAACAGTTCTTCCATATCCAGAAATGTTTAAACTGATTCTCCATCGTTTGCATTCATGTAGATCTAGTTCATAATTTTAAGACGAGCTTTTAATTGCGAAGATGCACTTAATTACTAAGATGACCATGCCCACAATTTCTAACCAAATTTCACGCGCAAAAGAGTAGAAATTTTTTCTTTATTAGTAAGGGAGTAAGAGACTGTAATAAATTACCCAGGAAAATGTCAAAAAATGTCGGAAAATTTGCCTGAAACACTGAAAGGATTGAAAATTCGTAATGGTCAAAAGTTGGTTGATCGTATTACTGCACTCAAAAAAATTATGAAGTGAAAAATGTCTGCATTACTCTCAAATTAAATGGGCATAGTTTAAAACTTGCAACCGTGTGAGCTTTCTTTATCTTTTCGATGACGGCGTATTAATTAGAGGACTATACGTAGCTTGCTATCGAGTAAGAAATTCTAAAAATTTGTACATATATACCCCGGATAACAAAAGAAAAATGTTATTTATAAACAAGTATTGCAAACGTTAGAATATGTTTTTAATTTAAAATATTACCTCTTACATTTTAAAGTTTATCCTTTTATCCCAACTACCACACAATATCATATCAACTCCCTAAGCGAAGCCGGGTAACTCAGCTAGTTAATAATAAAAATGATTAGGAGGTTAGTGATGATGTTAAAATTCCTACCTGAAATGTTTCAAAATTTTTATTAAATCTTCCAAAAGATTGACTTCGGGAAACCAAGCAATACCTAAATCAGGATGGGTGGACGGAGAGTTGAACCTGCGTCCTTCCACGTGCACGCCCTGGCGTTACTACCGGGCTCGGTTTCTCTCATTAGAACTACACTGTTAGCACATTAGGAGAGTGACCGATCTCTTGCGGCTTTGCTGGAAAATACGCAGTAATCGATTGTGCCTCCGGCGCAGACTGTGTGAAGCCAAACAAGTGTCGTTACGGAATGGAATCATACTTACCAGTAGTGACTGACTGGCAGTAAGTAGCAGCGTTGAACCAGGATGACAGCGACTATCAGAGAAGGTCAACGACCGTAGAGTGACGGAGGAATGGTCGTGTTTACCAGAGCGCTGACCTCCGACCCGTAATACTGCGCCGTACAGGAAAATCAATAACGACGCATTCACTCTATCATCCTCTTCGAATACAATTTCCGTTACATCTACCATACTCATTTCTCAAAAAGAACGTCAACTCAATACGTACATTTTATGTAATAAACTGATTAACTTTGGTAGATATTAAAACCCACCTGGTGATTGGAACGAAATAAACGAAGTAACATCGTTTGTATCCCTGAGCTATAATACACTAGTTTACGGATTAAACCGATCATGTCACAGTCAACATAATCACAAAAAAAAAAAAAAAAAAAAAAATCCTCCGAAAACTACGATGCCATTCCTACGCTGAAATCAAAACAAATCTTTCGGCTGTAAGAAGAAATTGACCAGTAGTTTTTGAGGGAATCACATTCAAAAAAATTTATACTAATTTGTCAACAATTTTTTCTTAAATTCCTCATGTTTTACATTGAAATGAAACGTACGCTATACTAGCCCCGAGATCACGAGCTGTACATTGTCTGAAAGCGAAACTAAATCTGACTTGGCTTTTTGCGTGAAACTCTTTATTTTTTAACTGCTTAACGTCTCTTAACAGCGAGGTCTTTTCGAGACGGGAAAGGATGAGGAGCAAGGAATGGGAAGGAATTCGGCCATGGCCTTTTGAAGGAAGCATCCCAGCATTTGCCTGGAGTGATTTGGGAAACCATGGAAAACCCAAATCTGGATGCCCGGACGGGGATTCGAACTAACATCCTCCCGAATGCGAGGCCAGAACGCTAACCGTTACACCACCCTGCTCGGTCCGTGAAACTCGTTAACCCTAACTTGCACACAGAGACAAATTAAAAACAAAAAATTATTCCTTCTCTGTAGCTTATTAACAGCACCTGCAGCTTATTCGTCTTATCTTAAATGTACTTCCCAGTTACGGTTTTATAATATGTATACAATATGTTCCAGTTTTATTATCACGCTGATATTGATTTCACCTATCTGTTTTATGATGAAAATCATTAAATCGTTGTTTCACGAACTTCGTATTATATCAGCTAACTTGAAATTTTTGCTTGCCTTCTCGTACCCGGTGAAAATACAATATTCTATAGTTATAGTTACTAATTTTTAGTAATTAATCAATTATTCAGCGGACATTAAGTAAATGTAATTATTTCCTGCAGCCAATATGTTTAGTTTTGTGATGGGTGTATAGGGATGAGGATGGACAATAAACTCATTTATTTTTCAAAAATTTTCAATTAATTTTTTTATTACTATTATTATTTTTTCAACCATTTTAATCTTTCTTATACTCGCGGTTATATTATCGTTGCTACCCCTACCACCTCCAACGGTCTATTTCGTTCTATTGTCCAGTGGTTTTCTTTCCGGTTTATTTTATTTTTGCTGAAGAATTTTTCCATACGTTCCTTGTGTCAGAGTGGAAGTGTGGTATGTGTTGTCTGTATATGTGACCTTGCCACCATTTACTGACCTAGGGTCTAGTCACCGTCGGGTCAGGGACCTCACGTGACCTGTTCTGGGCGACCATAATGCACGACGGTGTGTGTTAGAGGACCAGTTTTCCGTCAGGTTATAACGGCTTCAGATACTAGTTTTCGCGAATTATTCGCTAGTGATATTTTCTGCCAGCTGGTAACAAACTGGAAGCGATTCGCGGAGTTGCGTTACAGGATTCATAAAAACAAAACAACCGTTTACTTTTCACAGCATAAAGGTGTTTCCACGAATAATACTCTAAAAAACTCGTAAATCGAGTTTTTAAGCAACACAGCGTGAACTTCATTCATTCGTATCCCTTACGTGTTAATAAAATCGCCTCTATCACCACACTCAACGGCTTCGATTTTTTCTTTAGCATCTTCGGTAACTGTCAACATTGTTTCATACAAAAAATGCCAGTGATAATTTTTGGCAATTGAAATTTGTTACGTATAGCAACTTAATGAATGGATAAAAAGCAGCAATAGGTACAGAATCATGGTCCAAAATTAAGTAAAATAGTTCAGTTAGAGGGGTAAGCTCTATGTAAATATTGGCATGTCACAAGCATAAAGGTAACCCAAGTTGTTTAGCTGGCCTCGGTAGCGTGGGGGTTAGAGTCTCAGCTCCACGTGCCGAAGGTCGCCGGTTCGAGTCTGGCCGAGGGCATGGGTGTTTAAGTGTTGTGTGTGTTTTAATGTAATGTCCGTCCTGTAGGGTCCACAGTTAGAAGCAGTATAAGACAATAGAGAAACTGATGCACTGCAAGAGTCATTATCACATTGAGCTGGTTGTAGTCTATGGCTTAAATTGCCGAATCCTATTAAACAGAGAGCTGTTAAAATTTTTCGCTCTTTGGCTTACAAACACAAGATGGATGCCGCATCTATGAATCAATCCTGCAGCAACAATTTAGATGGCCTAATTTCCAATTTATTAGGATGTCACATAACGTCCTCTCCCTTTTACCCTACTCGGCTGGAACACGGAGTTGAATGCCTTAAGATTTGACGAAAGGGACGACCTACCTGGAAAATTTGCAAGCAAAGGCGAAATACACGAGCAAGTGCGACTCGAGAGTCGTGCAATTAGGGGTCCGTGCGTTATTTTCGGGAAAGAATAATGCGACGGCCTGAAGTGGTTTGGGAAAATCATAGAAAACCCAAATCTGCTTGGCCGACCCGGGATTCGAACCTGCATACTCGCGAATGCAAGTTGAAAATGAGGTAATAGACTGTGTCCCTCGAAAAGTCATAAGACAGTGAAATTTCAAGCATCTGGAAGACGGACAGTATTTAATTATTACGACCAAGTTACTTCAAAATAGTAGCTTGTGCTTGTTTTGCTCAAAACTTAGAAACCTCGTATATCAGTTGTAAATAATTTTAGTATTAGTCTTTTGAATACAGGAGATGTTACAGACAAACTTCAAGTCCCTAGAAAGTGCCATTTTTGTGATAAACCCGATTACAAAAATGGACTAAAATCGACAACTTTGATGGCTGCTGACGTCTTTATTTTTAAATGAAAGAAATATTTAAACAAATTCGAATCACTTTATTTCTAAGAAACCGCATAGAACAAAGTATCAGAAAATTTTATTTACGATATCCGATTTGTTTTCAATGAAACGCACAACAGTAAAACATTTGAAGTCACGAATTTAATCTGTTTAAATGCGAGCGACTCTTAACAGACGGACACACAGCGGAGTATTATCAGCAAGGTAGCCTACGGAATCCTAAAATGGTAAGATCTACAGTGTCAGAGAGACAAAATACTTCTTCGACTTCTGGATAGAAGGGCAAGACAGCGTAATGTTTACGAGTACCGGGAACAGCGTTACAGGAACGGCAAGAAAAATACAGAACACCTTCTTTATGAATTATCAATTCTGTCAATCTCCTGGAGTAATTTAGGAAAGCCATAGCAAACTTTAATTAAATTGGCCGCTTCGGGAATCGAACCAAAATCCTCCCGAATTCCAGGACCGAACTTTTGTTACTTCTACTGAAAGTTGTGAAGGTTAATTCACTGCAAGCAACAATACATATTTATCAAATTTTTTCATTCAGTTCTTAGTTAACAGGAACTATGTGCATAGTTTCCTGTCAGCATTACATGAGTAGGTTGTCTGCATTATGCTCTATGAAGATGATGTCATCCGGCCTTGGGATCGGTGCACTTTCTCGCGGATGCCAAGTGCAGCTCGAAGATAACTTTCCAGAGACTGAGGCTGTATAATGGAATATGAAGTGGCAGTACAAAATTTTAAGTCATATATGCCATAACTTCAGTAGGGACGTAGATCACCTCAGTCAAGAGATATGCAAATGGTTTGTGGCATAACAGGATTAGCAATCAATACTGAAGAATTTGTATCTGACAAGTGTCACCGAGACGAAAACGATTCACTACTAACTTTTATAACAACCATTTATTTAAGCATACTGAAACCTTTAAAATAGTTCCCACGTACTGTCTTCGCTCTACATTTATTTATGAGCCAGACACACACTTAACTGGATCTAGTAGTAGGATTGCTATTAGACAGACTGTTTGTTATGGATTTAGATTTGTCGGGGGGGGGGGGGGGGCATGTTTCCTTCAAATTTTTATTTTAGATTTCGGCCGACCGAGGACAACATAAAATAACTTCATTCCTTCTTTTTTTAGTTGTTCCAATTTTTCTTTCTGCTATCCAAAACGATTTTACTTTTTTTTTTCTTTGATTTCTCTTAAAAATGCATTATTAATTCCTAGATTTATTTTGGACATTGATCCTTTTCAACATTTCATCTTTCTTAAGATTAATTCTGCTGTATGTGCTTTTAATTCTGCAAACCAACGAAGTTCAGCTTTCCCATTTTTATTACAAAACCAAGTAAAGTTTTTATTACTATTTCTTGAGTTTTCGCAAGAAGTAAATCTTTTCCCGGTAGTATCCTAAGCATAATTAGTTGACGAATATAAGTTATAATTATTTATTTTTTCATTCATTTCAGTTTTTGATAATATTTCTTTTTAAGCATAAAGCTGGGCACAATATTGTATCCAGACATTCTCATTTACGATTTTATACTGATTTTCTGCTGTTATCTTTCATGAACAGACACACTAACCAATTTCATCTATAGACAAAATCTAACTTCAACTCAATATTTTCAGATAATTTAACACACACACACACACACAGTACACACACATATATATATATATTTATATACATATGCGCTCTAGCGTGTCAGAGTAGGTTGTTAGTATTTTTTGTAGGAGCTGTAGATGGCGAAGGTTTTATCTTATGACATTTCTTATAATAATTACGACCAATATACTTTGCTATCAATATGTCTTTACAGTTGTTGATTAACATTATATTCTACGCCATAGACATTCCAACTGCGAGAAATAACATACGTTTCGTTGATCTCGAGTCTGTCCGCTTGGATTTTGATCGAGTTTCGAATAATGCACAGCCCAGAAAATATAGCTAATCGATAGTAGGAACTCGTAGAGAAACTGAATGTTGGGGATTAATATTAATTTAATTGCGATGGAGCATACGCTTCGGTGGCAATTCCCTGTCAACTAATTACCCCTTTTATTCTTATTTTTTAATTATCTTGTATAATTTGAGTGTTAAGTTGCTCCCCCCTCTACTTTTTCGATTTACAAATTTAAATTTGGGATGATTTAGACAACCGTGTACTGAAAAAAGAAGGCAATGTTGACACTGTTCTGTTTTAAGAACAGAATTTGATAGAGCTTTGAAAGATTTGAAATTAAATAAGATGGTTGGAACTGATGATATTCTTGCCTAACTTATGAAATCCTAGGAGAATAATATTCAAATTGATATAAAACAGTTATATACCAAGTGAGATTGCAACTGATTTTAATAAAAGTATCATCTTCACACTTCGGAAGAAAGCACAAGCTGACAAATACGAAAATTAACACACTATTATCCTAACATCATATGCTCCAAAATTACTGACCAGAATAATATACAGAAGATAGATGGGACAGTTAGAAACATAGTAGGTGAAGATCAGTGCAGGAGTGGAAAATGCAGTGATTCAATATAAGCAATTCTGGCTTTAAGATAAATAATTGAAATGCTGATTAAGAAAAACAAAAATGTTTTTATGACATTTATTGATTTAGGAAAAGCTTTTGATACTGTTAAGTCGGATAAGACGTTCAAAATTTTAAAGAAGTCACGTCTAAAATATTGAGATAGAAGAATACTCTGTAATCAATGTAATAATCAAGTTGTTATAATAAAAGTAGAGAATCATGAGAGACATGAATCAGTTAAAAAGGGCGTGAGACAAGGTTATAGTCTATCCTCATTAATATTCAACATGTAGAGGAAGCATCAAAGAAAGTAAAAGAAAATTTCAATATGGCATAACTGTTCAAGGAGCAAAAAATCAGTATGGTACGATTTACTGATGATATTGACGTGTTAGCAAAATAGGCTGATAATGAAAAGTTACTGAATGGCATGAACAAATTAGTGGAGGACAAATTAGGATTAAATATAAACCAAAGCTAGATAAAACAAAGAAGAAATAATAGCAATAGGAGTAGATTAAATATAAAAATACGATCGGGTATAATACGAGACGTAAGTACATTCTGGTTCTTAGGAAGTAAATTTAAAAATGATGACCGACGCAGGAATCATGTTAAAAGCAAAACAGCACTAGCAAAAAGAGCCCTGTTGAAAAATAAAACCTTCTCGTTTCAAATATTGATCTAAGACTAAGAAATAACTTTTTGAACTTCTGTGTTTGGATCACAATATTTTAGGGTAGCGAAGCATTTACTCTAGGAACACCTGAAAGAAGGAAAATTGATGTATTTGAAATGTAGTGCTATAGAAGGAGGCTGAAAATTACGTGTAGATAAAGTACGCCATTAACGTGTTTTTTGAAATGATGATGAGAAAGAAATTTGTGGAAGATTCTTACAGAAACAATTGGATTGTAGGTCATATTTTAAGACACGTGGGATTGGTTAATTTGGGGGACATTAGAACATTAGAAGGTAAGAATTGTAGAGAAGTCCAAAGATTAGGATATATGAAGCAGACAATTGAAATGGGTATGTTGAGATTGAAGAGGTTAGCGCAACATAGGAAGGAATCGAAGATTGCATCAAACCGGTCTAGAGACTGATGTCAGCAAAATAATAATAATTATTATTATAATGAATAATAATAATAAAACAATCCATGGTCCGTGGGTGTGAAACAGGGCATGTTGCGTTTTGAGGTGAATTCGGAAAGATGAGAAATTTTAAGTAAAACTCTCCACACATTAATATCCGTTTGTAGACGGAATAACATTCACAGACCTGGTTTGTTTGTATTTATAATTTATTTATATTTTTTACTACAGTACATGTTTTGTCGTCATGTTCAAGGTATTATCAGGTACGAATCTGTATTTCATCGATTCTGATAGAAATGGGAGTTCATTCCATTCATATTTTGACAGTCATAATTTGATAAATGCAATCTCGGCGCAGAAGTGGCATTCTCATATCCTCTTCAGTCCCGAGGTATCATGATACCTCCAGAAATTATTTTTTTCTTGGGCCACTGCACAGCTGAACCTTTTCTGGAATATCTTATCATCTACAATATACATCGCGCTTCTCACAGCTCATATGTTCGATCTTCTGCTTTTGGTAGCCCTGATTGGAAACTTGGGATCCTGCAGCAGTACAACATGGCTCGTCGAAATAAAGGTAAAGACATATATTTTTTCCATGAAATAAAGTAACATGAAGCAGTAAAGTTGTGTGTATAATTTTCCTGCTTGGCTCCCGAGGTATCATATATATACCATCTATAAAAAATTAATTATTGTTTCAAAAAAAATATGGTTATTCATTGTTAACTAGCATTAACACCAAGTAAATAACACAATTGTAGTTCTCTTGCACTTGTATTATGAGATCGGGTCTGAAGAGGATAGGTGACAGCGTTTTAGGAACAGCACTGAAAATAGCAGACGAGTATTTGTAGTATTGCGATCAGTTAAGTGAAGTTGAAGGTCAAGGTAGTCTTAATGTACCGTGGTGTGGGATGCTGTAGAACCTTATAGAGAAGAGTATGATAATTATGCGGTTTTTTTTTGTTTTTTTTTCTTTTGGTCGTATTACTTCCAGGCTTCTTTACCAAACTAATCACTGAGCAGAAACAATTTTTAGTTTATCAAAACTTTTAATTTTTTAACTACAATTTTCCTTTATGCTAGGATATATATCTTCGTTCATTGTTTCTATTCTCGAATTTTACACAGTTCTAACCCTTAAAAAATGCACTTTCATTGTGCTTTATTACCAACATCGCTTTTGTTCTTGTTCGTTTGTCTTTCTGCTTTTGTTCTGTGGACCACTGCCCAAAAAGATCTATAAGATATGGAACTTGTTGTTTACGTAATTAATGACAGTGAAAACTGTACATTATAAAGACCTATGCATCGGAAATGTCTAACAGCATTGACCTTAAAAACTTTGTACTCATTATCTTGATTTTCCGCACAAAGAAAGCGGGTTTTACAGCGTGTTGTAAAATAGGAGTCCTGTGGCCGCAGGTTCTCTTTTGTGAGAGTATCTCTAGGTTTTTTTATGTACTGAATCGAAAGCCGATGGCTTGAGACATTGACGGGAAAGCATAGTCAACGCTGGAGGGATGGTGTCAGCCAATGAGTGTGATGAATGACGAGTTGGAACGAGATGAGGGTCTTACTTGCACCCTGCTAAGGGAGCGTCCATTAACCACGTAGCTTCATTTCGGCCTCTTGTGAATCCCCCCCCTCCCCCCACGTAGGCCCCACGTGGCTTTTCCCTCTATCACCCCCCCCCCACTCCAAAGTAGCACGTAGTTTTTTTCCCTTGTGATTCCAGAAGATATTTTGTACTGTTTTCTCGTGTCAGATTATTGTAAATTACATACGGAGATAATAAACTGTGGGAAATAAATATTCACATGCTGTTGTGTGTTCTGTTCCTCATTTTAACTGTGAAAAATGTTATGGAAGGAAAGCTACGTGGTCTGGCTCGGAAACCCCACCTCCCACCACGTAGCCCAGCGTATCCTTCCAGCCAACCCCTCCCTCCCCCCCTGGATCAAGCCACGTAGTTGCACGCTCCCTCTAAGGGGGCATCCATAAATTACGTGAGGTGAAATAGGGAGGAGGGGGGGTCCGGCGAAATCTCACCAGATCTCACCAAGGCGGGCGGGGGCTACGGAAATCTCACGTGAGGGAGTATTTCGTCTACGAGAGGGGTTGTGACCGGAATTTGAAGGGTGAGACCTAAAAAAAAAAGTCTCCAAAAGTTTCGAGGGCGATTTCTAGGGGCGGTTCTCACGGACGAGAGCCCACCAGAAAGGGGGGTGGGGGTTCTCTCACGAGAGGGGGGAGAGGTCCAGAAATCCGGAAAACACCTAAGAAAGTTTGGTTTGAGGGAAACGCCACTGTGTGGATGTTAGAAGCTTTTGTCTGGTAGTCGTACTAATGAGTGAATCAGAAGGTTGTAGCTTTCAATCAACATAACTGGAAGCTGCCAAGCACTCAGTTACTGGAGCTACGCGGTATGTACAGTTTTAAGCGCACTTTAAAAAAATATCAGCAGTTATTAAACTATTCTTACTTTACCATCGTTCTCAGATTAATTCGTAACTGAATAAATATTGAACGCAAATGTTGGTGTCACTGTAGATTGTTTGCAAGTAACCTGACGGTGAAGAAGCAGAGACCGAGCGTGATGGGTGAGCGCTTAACGCTCTGGCCTCGCATTCGGGAGGACGCCGGTTCGAATTCCCGTCCGGGCATCCAGATTTGGATATCCATGGTTTCCCCAAATCACTCCAGGCGAATGCCGGGATGCTTCCTTCAAAAGGTCATAAGCGAGTACCTTCCCGTTCCTTGTCCCCAGTCCCATCCCGCCTCTAATGACTTTGACGTCGACAAGGCGTAAATTCATAAGTAAAAAAAAAAAAGAGGCAGAGGGATTGTGTTGCTTACATTCTTCTCGTTCTGTCTGTGGATTTATACGTTTCAGTACTTACTGAAATTTTGCCCACGTTTCTAGTTTGAGGACACTCACGCTTCATCGTGAACTTCGTATTTCCCTTTGCTACTTGAGGAGAGGTCTTCCATTCAGAATGCTTAATTCCCTCCCATTCCATAGCTACTTCACTGTTAATGGACGGTTAGTTCTCGTGGTAGAGCCTGACAGGTTGTTGTTTGGAGCGTGTTGTCGGCGCTGGAGTGAAGAGGATGACGCAGCCTGGAGGCGGATCTGGCTGGAGTCGGGCACCCAGCCAGCACGGCGACTGGGTGCGTCCGGAGACACGCAGGCGGAATACCGGCAGCCAGGGTTGGCTGACCGCCTCAAGGTGCTACAAGTAGAAACACTTGCTGCCCGCCTCCTAGCTGTGCCAGCCGCTTCGTCACGCGGGTTTGAGATTCAGAGATAACCATTAAAAAATATTAGCTGGGTAGGTTATAGAAGAAGAGCAGTCCTGTTTTATCCGTTTTCTTGGATCTCCTCCTGTCCTTCGGAACATATTTCACGTCTGAACGCATTATATGTCTCTCCTTGAAACTATCGCTTACTGGAATGTTTGTATTTGTAGATGACCAACAGGCACACTTCAATATTGTTCAAATGGTTTGTCTGCAAGTATTATGTGAAATGGTGTTGGCTGGCGTATGTATGAACATAGGGTATGTGCACAAACTACGTGGCTCGGTTCAGAAGGTGGGTGAGGAAGGGTTGGCTGGAAGGCTACGCTGGGCTACGTGGGGAGAGGGAGGATTTCCGAGCCAGGCCACATAGCTTTCGTTTCATAACATTTTTCACAGTTAAAATGAGGAACAGAACACACAACAGCATGTGAATATTTATTTCCCCCAATTAATTATCTCTGTGTATAATTTACAATAGTCTGACAGGAGGGAACAGTACAAATAGTCTTCTGGAATCAAAAGGGAAAAAAGCCATGTAGGGCTACGGGTGGTGAGGGAGGCGGGGTGGGTTCACAGGAGGCAAAAATGTAGCTATGTGGTTTATGGACGCTCCTATATTGCTTTATTTGCATTTGTGGTGGTCTAGTTTGGGACCCACATTTTAGTTATCAAATACAGGAATTGGAGGGTGTGCAAGGAAGAGCAGTTAGATTTGTTTGTGTAAATTACCGCAGGACCCAGTCAGTAACTGATATGATAAAAGAGCTCGACTGGGAGTCATTGGAGGGAAGGAGGAACAGAGTGTTTGGAATGTATAGGGCATATATTGGTGATGGGGCTTGGAGGGATATTGGTCATTGAACTAGGAATGGTGCATGGAAGGGGAAAGGCGCCCATGGCCACAAGCTGGCGTTCGATTTCATGTATAAGGGAGTTCAAAAATTTTCTTTATTGGTAAATGTGTCAGGGATTGGAAAAAATTGCCAACTGAAGTGATGAATAATTTACCAAAAACGCTTAAGGAAATTAAAATTTGTAAATCAGGAAAGTAAATGGGGGAGGAATTCAATACTACAACTATAAAAGAAAATTTTAAAAATAATGTAAAAAGGGCTAATTAGATGACCATGGGAATTGGTACCGGAGCGTTAGCTCCATCGAAATTACATTAATAATCATAATAATGACATAAACAATGAAATAAGAAGTTCCCTATACAATCGCAAATTCAAACATATCTAGGCGGGGTGGGACTGGGACAAGGAACGGGAAGGAATTCGGCCATGACCTTTTGAAGGAACCATCCCATCATTCACCAGGAATGATTTGGGGAAACTATGGAAAACGCCAATCTGGATGCCCGGACGGGGATTCAAACCGGCGTTCTCCCGAATGCGAGGCCAGAGCGTTAACCTCTCACCCACCACGCTCGAACATATCATTCGCGTTTCGACTGCGAGAAAGCTCCGCGATAACCGTAGGACTGTAAAAGTAACGAGAAATTGTGTACCCGTATGTATTCGTTACTAAACCTATCAGTACTCGTTACTATCGAATCGTTACGTTTGGTACAATGAGCGCTAGCTTGAAGCATTGTATCTAGTCGCGCCGCGCAGGGGAAGATTTCGTTACTATCGTTTCGTTACTCGTTACTTCTGACACTACCGAGTACTAGCATGAAGCATCGCGTCGAATCTCGTCGCTTGCGCGTAACAGGATGACTTCGTTCGTACTCTGTAAAGTTTAAATAAATTTCTCATTTAGTAAAGTAAAGTTAGGTAATATATATATACATATACATACGAGTAGACTATACAACCCTTTTACGCAATCTCAATAAAATTTCGTTTGAATATGGACTGAATTAATCCAGTAGTTTATACGTGAAGATACGGCTTATGCACGCCTAGGATTTTACTTATAAGGAAGATTGTCATCGCCAGTTTTTTTTCGCCAGTACTTCACCATCATATTTCTTCAGTTATTTTAGTCGGACTTCAATAAGGTCTTTCAGTCGCACTAGGACTCAAGATGAAGACGTTTCGACTGCCATCTGAATGCAGTTCTCCTCAAATGCTGAGTTTGCGAACACCGAAGGCATTGCTCACGACAGAAGCTAATTGGAAAATTCATGACTGACGTATTTCATAATGACAGCAAACAAATATTGCTACCAGCAACATTCATATCTCGAAATGACCGCGAAAATAAGATAAGAGAATTCAAGGCCAAAAGCAATTCATTTCTGCAGTCATTTTTTCCACGAGCGATTAGGGAATGGAATAGAAAGGATTTACCGGGCGAGTAAACGTAAAATCCGACAGGAGTAACTTTCGATAAAGCACTCCGGCCATCCTGATCTGGGTTTTCCATGGTTTTCCCTGATCACTCCAGGCGAATGCCGGGATGGTTCCTGACAACAACCCATGGGCGCCTCCTGCCATATCCCGTATATCCCTTCCAAACAATTACCCTTTCGGATAGGTGCAATGCACCATTCGCCAGACACTTTTCGTGAATCGCGGAGTAATAATAATAATAATATTTAAATCATTCGATTCCTGTGTGACGAGTTGCTTGACCGTTCCGCAACGGGCTTCTTCATTGAACACCTCCCGCCAGCCGAGAGGGGGGGGGGGAGGGGGGGGCGATGACGGGCCGGAGGGGACTCCCAAGAATCCGTCCGGGCAATGGTGGTAGAGTTAAAAAATAAAACCACCCATCTGGCCTGAGGGAGGGCTCCATCTGCTGAATTCGCCACGGGCCACAACCGGTTACGTCAATGCTAAGAACGCTTACGCGGGGCCCGAGAATCCTAGCGCTGGACCTAGCTGTATTTTCTAATGGCGTAATGAAAAGTACTGATGAAGGATCACAGCTGATGCGTTCTTTTTATAATTTTTATTTCCTGGTAGCTTTAGACAAGGTTCCACCACACAACTATCTGTTAACACTTGTAAATCAAAGAATTTCGCATATTCTCCAATAAATTCAAACGAAAACGACGTCGTCTGTCTGTCAAAAAATTCCATCATAACCTTTGTATCATCTCTGTGACGCTTTCGTAAGGGCTGTTGCAAGCAGTTATGAATCGAGCGGTTCTCCTCTTTATTTCCTCTAACGCGTCAATCAACCCCTTGCGTTACGGATCCTCAGCTCCACAACAGTAATCCACATGTGGACGCACTAGAGTTTTTTACGCTATTTTCTGTGTATGAGCATTACAATTCCTTAAAATACGACCTGTGCATGGTAATCTAGAATTAGCTTCACCTACGACGGAAGTTATGTGCAAGTTCCATTTCATATTGCTTTGTACGGTTACGTCGAGATACTTCAGGGAATCAACCGTGTCAACAACTGAATTGTAAGAGCGTATTATTTAAGTTACCATGGAAATATTAGGTAAAAAAAAGGGGAGATCCACCGAACATCAAAGTAGGGTCTACCGAAGAAACAATACAATTTGTGGAAGAATTGTACAGCCCAGAAAGTTCTAAAAATATCTTTATACTACAGATAAGTTGGAATAAGTATTTTGCGATTTAAATAGTGGACAGGATGTCCTACAAAGATGTGACATCCTTTAGTCGCTCAAGGAGACCATATTCATCCACAATGCTTTCTCCGCCAAGGAAACTAAATTCGTTTAAGTTTGCTTTTTTATATCTGACTGTCCCTTTTACTGCCAGCCAGACGTTTTGTTGTCTTTAAGTTCGTTTGGCCTTTTACAACCAACCAGTTGTTGCTTGTAACCTGTTAAGCCTTTGTGGCCTCTCTACAGCCATAGTTTTAGAATCTTACATTATTTTGCTGTCCATGTGGCCAACCACTTTATGGTTAGCCACACAGACAGTAATTGCTTTACCTTTAAGCTACGAGGCCATATAAGTTTTATGTTAGGGTGCTACTGACCACGCGGTTGACGCGCTCTAAAGCCCCCAAAAATAACAACAACAACAAAGCTGTCACTTCTGTCGTGCATCCCGCGACACGCACATTATTTCCTTCTTTGTTATGGCGATAAAAAGCACACAGCTTTCTGACGGCATGGCGGTCGCACAAAAGTTTAATCAAAGGCGAAATGTTGCCAGGTATACATGAAATGCCAGGTAGTATTTTCTCCAATCAACTTTCTCCAGTGTGTAGAGCTTGACTGCCTCTCTGAAGTTCTGCTAGGAGTGAGTCTGGCTGAAGTGAAAGGGAAATGAGGCGCCACCAGCGATGTGGGCGTGCTGTATTACGACATCACTCCACATAGAGATCATTCCTCCAGCGGAGGTCAACATCTCAGTTTCCCAGACCGACCAGTGGCGGCTCCACATCTCCGCTTTATAAACTCTTACACCATAGATGCTTCTCACCGGCATAAAAAAGCGAAATATAATTCTGGTTGACTGCCACCTAACTGATCCTTAATGTGGAATGGGTGAAAGGAACTTGAAGGAATTCCGCCATGGCGTTTTAAAGAAACGATCGCAGCTTTTGCCTGGATGATCTGGAAAACTGGAATCTGTAACGAAGTGTCGAACCAGTGAACTCCAGAATGTCAACCTCAAACATTAATCTTCATTCAGTAAGCTCGGTCTGATAATGTCCTCTGCCAAAAGGACGGGATGCATTAAGAAATTTTGGTTTTCTATCAATGGTTTGGAACCTACAACCTGTTAAATGAATTCGTAGTCTTCTACGGCAGTCTTCACTGATAATGCCGAGGTTTTGCAGGTAATGCCGTGTTTTTTTTTTATTTCTTGCACCAAGCTATGGGGCCAACCACAAATTACGTCACACGAACTTCATGACTTTTGGACCCCTCCCCCATCCCATGTCACAGGTTGACACATTTGTGGGAAACCCCCCCTCCCCTGGTGTGACGTCACATATTTTGCAATTTTAAATTTATAAATTAAAACAGCACTTCCAAAATGATTTATGTATTTATAGTTAAAAAATAATATTGACATTAAATCAAACATATACGAAAATATTAAAAAAAAAAAACATAAACCAATTCCTTGATACTGTTTATTATTGGCATAATAGTCTGTTCATTCTTGATTTCGATAGTGTTGGGAACATTCGATGTGTCAACATCATCTTCATCCAACCATAAAGCATCGTCATCGTTTAATAAGGAAAGAACTTCCCTGTTTCATCTAGCGGCAATGCTTTGTGGACGAATCTTCATGATAGGGAAAATCTCTAGTTGCGTTTTATGTAATTGCTTATGTAGGTTAGTGGCTTTGTAGTCTACAGATGCCACATGATCGATTAAATAAGTATGCCTAGACACTGGGGCAATACGAGCCAAAAAGTGATACAAATTATGCATCTGATGTCACAAAG
The DNA here is from genome assembly GCA_031002005.1 of Vandiemenella viatica. Lineage (NCBI taxonomy): Eukaryota > Metazoa > Arthropoda > Insecta > Orthoptera > Morabidae > Vandiemenella > Vandiemenella viatica. Next base: position 59,505,065 of record CM061919.1, on the reverse strand, counting down.
TTTATGACACCCCCCCCCCCTTGTCACAAGATGTCACACTTTGTTGACCCCCTCCCCCCCTCTCAAGGTGTGGTGTAATTTATGGATTGCCCCTATCCGTTATCATGCTGCAGCCTTCTTCAAATATATGATTTGTTTACTAAATTTCTCAACAAAAATCGTCAAGAGTCATTGAATACTAGCTCCATGTCCTCATTAAAATTGTTTCTACCCTTTTAAAATGTGGGGAGCGTGACGTCACAGCATGACGGACAAGCTTACACAGTGGCCAAACTTAGCATTTTATTAGTATAGATGACTAATACTATGTCTGCTGAGTCGGAAGTTTTGGCAGTTTCGGCAAGCAATAAACTCTTGCTAAGCATGCTACTGGTCAATCACTTCTTCCGGCTTTAAACACCACGCGACAGCGGAAAGCGCATCGTCGACAAATTAACGAGCACGGCTAGCTAGCGAGCCTCAAATATGCGGCCAGCTAGTATATCAGCTTGGGCTTGGCACTCCGCCTGTTTTACGAGAGCGGCGCTTACCGAGGTGAAAATTTAGCACTGTGCTTCCACAGCTTCTGTCGCTTAAATTTTATGTAACTTTCATTTATTCTGTAATCTCACAGGAAATGTGGTACTGAGAGTCACAACATAAACTAGGTTCATTATTAAAATCGTACATTAGCATATGAGAAAGAAAAAGAACAGCTCGTTAATAATCCTTCTGGCTACACACCTTGTCCACGCCGAGGTCATTAGTGGTGGAAAAGGAATTGAGACTACGAATGGGAAGGAATTCGTCAATAACCTTTTGAAGGAACCATCCCGGCATACGCCTGGAGTGATTTGAGGAAAACTAGGAATCTGGGTGGCCTCACGGGGATTCGAGCCCTTATCCTCCAGCACCCGAAGCCAAAGGTTAATATTCCTATAATGAACAGATATAACATGGCATACGTAACGTACTTCATATATTTATGCTACCGTTAGGGGTCATGGCATTTGGAGGGAACGTAAGTTTGATCCCGGTTCAGCTATCTGGATTTCGGATTTCCCATGGTTCTCCGATATGATAATTTATAAATGCCGCGGTAAAATTTATTCCCGTTCATTGCCCGCAGTTCCTCTCCCGGCTCTGATGACCACTCATAGACGAGCCGCAACTACCAAATAAATGTAATATACGATAAACATGCTTCTAATAATGAGAGACTACCTTGTAAGCAGAACCGTTTTGATTAGGGGGGTAGTATACGGTCTCATGAATTGTTTTATAGTCAGATTGTTCTCTCCTTATAACATACTCCTCGTCGACATCGTGGTCACTACTGGCGGGAGAAAATTAGAGAAAAGGCTTTTTGAAAGAATTATTTCGCTTGGAGTAATTTTGGGAAACCGTGGAAAACCGAAATCAGGATGGCCAGACGGGGATTTGAACCCACGACATTCCGAATGCCCGGTTCGACCATTATCGCTCTGTCTACTAGTAAGTGCAATTAAGTTGCATTGGTCTATTTAAAAATTTCTCTTTTGAAGATTTTTACAGCTTACGATAGTATCGATAGTATGAATATGGAACTGTGATCGTGTAAAATTTCTGTAGATTTTTTATGTTTACGAATTTTGGTAACCTTTTTGGTGATTATTTGTGTGTGTTTCACAAACAAAAATGCACTTATCACATACAGAACATAGCAGCATGTTTCACAGACACATGGCAGCCTAACATTCCTCCAATAGTGTAGATGCTCAGGATCTGACAAATCCTGTTCTGTCGAGGGTAGGACACAAGTCCTCCCACGCTCATAATTACCACAGGGCGCCTTTGTACAGTTGCCGTTGTCTAGTTGTCCGCCAGGGCCGATTAGAAAGCAAAAAAAAAAAAATCAATTTTTTTTTCTTACGGCTTTACTCCTCGTCGACGGCTAAGGTCATTAGAGGACGGGATGGGACTGGGGACAAGGAATGGGAAGTAATTCGGCCATGGCCTTTTTGAAGGAAGCATCCCGGCATTCGCCTGGAGTAATTTGGGGGAAACCATGGAAAACCAAAATATGGATGCTCGGATGGGGATTCGAACCCACGTCCTTCCGAATGCGAGGCCAAAACGTTAACCGTTCAGCCATCACGCTCGGTAAAATATTCAAGACCTTCATTCTGCTGTCCTATACAACCGCGCTTTTATTGATAACTATTGAATTTTTCAGATAGTAGAATTGAATGTTTGTGTGTGTATGTTACAGCATCACTTGCGAACAGCTAAGGAGATTTTGACGTGGTATACGTTTCCCACTGACCGATTAAAAACACTGTAGACGTAAATCAACTCACACATTTTTGGCGAATGAGTCATTAAAAAAAAAGTATAACAAATCAAGCGAATGACACGAAATTTGATTCGCATGTTTTAACCAATCAAACTAAAAATATGACGACGTTGAATCTTCTCTAATCATCCACTCAGTATAATAGCACTATGTTAGTTATATAACATTTTGCAAACTTCCCCTCCGCTCCATCCTTCCCCACTCAAAAAAGTTAAGTTTGTGGAATCTTCAAATCATATACCTAGCGAAGTTTATATACAAAATATCAAAGAGGCTTTACTAAAATGAACGTATATGCAATCCCTCTTTGTACACAATATTTGATTTTAGAATGCAATCAATTGATACAAAAATATTGTTTACATATCAATTAAATAACCTCGGCTGCTGCTAACTCCTCAAGATATCGCTCTGCAGGGCTGACTCTTGCCCATGAAGACACTGTAGTGAAGTAAACTGTGTCCCGGCCGCCTGTGGACCCACTTCTAACTTAAATTTTAAACAAAGGAGTGGTTAAGGTAAACTGATTGTGGTGTTTGCGAAATAAGCTAAAGTCTGTTGAACATAAAACTTGGTGGTGTTAACGCTTCTTTAGTAGTCCCTCATGGTGATAACGCTATATTACTTACACAAAAAAACATTGTTACTATTCCTCTCTTTCGCAGGGTTTTGATAAAAAAACGTCTGGGTAACGCCGGGCACTATACATCTTAGTTACGCGAACACTGATTATGTTTCTACAATCGTTTATTTAATGACAAACATTTTTGATGACTAACGGATACCGAAGGTCGACGCCGTTAGCTTATCATCGGCGACACTGTGACACACTATACACCTTTCGAAACGTGTCATTTTATAAAAACTTCTGTTTATTTTTACGCAGTTAATCTTTTCACGAATTGTTCTTGCTTATTATAAACATTCTCTGTAACTTCCATTCAATCAATCGGCAACTCCTATGTTAATATTCTAATGTAGTATATACCATTTGAAGACAGTCGGGAACCGATATATAGGTTAAGATACCGAATCGCAATCGAATGATTCTTGAACCTTTTATTCTTGAAATATGATTTAACCAAACTGAGTCTGGTGCTTGATTATATTAGATTGGAGTTTTAATACATAACCTGCCGATTGAAAACGCAGCACCACTAATTTTTCTACCGTGTTTGAAAAGTCCTAAATGATTTTTTTTTTTTTTTTTTTTTTTTTGCGTGTCTCAAACTCATAGCCGGTCGCCCGACACCTACTCATTGTACGGGTTTCGGTTAAGCAATGACAGGAGCGTAACACCGTTGTTTTTTTAATCCTCCAATCTAATCGCTAACATCCAGAGGATCAAGATCGAAGCTGACTAATTTTAAAATATCATTTTGTGATTTAAAGTAAGTAGGCTGTCGCATATTATTTGTCAGTAATTTGATCAGTATATTACATTTGTTCTCTTCGATTCCATGTGAGGGGTTACATGTTACTTTTAACAAACCGATTATATTACTAACTACTTGTTACATGTTAACTACTCGATATCCAACAAGTATATCAGTTTACAGTTTTAAGTACAAATACATTACATACATATCAAGCCATGTTAATCTATAGTATTTGAATACAATTTCCAGACTCTCTAACCAACAGCTAGTTTGTGCAGAATTCAAAATATGTATTGTTCTCCAAATTAGTGGTTTGCGACAGCTTTTCGCCTCTTCCTTTGTTGCCCTGAAGCTGATATACGCTCGGATTGGCGTTTTGGAGGAAGCGGGATTGATTCCAATTTCGTTCATCCAGATTTTGGTTTTCGTGGATTCTCTATATCAGCGGTTCCCAACCTATGGGTCGCGACCCACTAGTGGGTCACGGCCTTTGTTTTGGTGGGTCGCGGAACAATCGAGGTTTTTATCACAAAAATAAATCTTTTATTTCATCTATTTAAAAAATATAACACAATATTTTACAAGTTAAATAATCATGAAAGCTATTAGCTTAAACTAAAACTTTGTGAGGAAAAAAAGTTTTCTTAAACAGTCGGCTGGTTTTATGCAAAAACCTCGTTGTGAGATAATGCAGCGTCAGCAATCGCGCAATCGTTATGGCAACCCCTGAACATCCCCTCTCCCGTACCGCTCTAGAGCGGAGATGCGTGTGCATACCACCTGCAATTTTACTTCTCTTATGGTCATTTTCTTCATTATTCTTGAATCGTAACCAAAGTCTTTGATCGAAACAGTCTTTATCTGCTTTGTGAGAGTGAGTTATTGTGTGCGTTTTGTTTTGATTGAGAGTAGATTTAATGTGATTAATCGTGGAATTTCATCAGTCAACTTGATGAGGTGATGGTCTGTGCAGCCACCTCGCGGCCAATTCTTGTTTTTGTAGATAGTATATCCTTTGTATGAAAATTCGCCTTTTCGTAGGATAAGATAGTTGATAGCGTATCGAGGTCATGCAACAGCTCCCATTCTGATATTAGATGGACTCTCATGTTAGGTGGGTCGCAAAAATTTTATTTGCTTAAGAGTGGGTCGTGAACTAGTAAAGGTTGGGAACCGCTGCTCTATATGATTCCAACAGAATGCCCAGATGGTTCTTTCGAAATGCCGTGGTTTAATACCTTCTCGTTTTTGGGCTCTCTCATCTCCTCGCTGATCTAATTTCCTGGTGTCGACGGACAGTAAAACCCTACCAAAAAAGAAAACCTTTAATTAAAATATAAGTTAAGCTACTTTTTTTTTACACTTCCTGCCTTTTAAAAAGTTTTTCACTCTTTTGATAATGCTGCTGGCATAACCACTAATATAGGAGCAAAAATGGCCGATAAGTGTTAAAACTCGGATGACCCTGTATTAGAACTTATCAGTCCACGTATATCTAGGCTCTAGGTTCCTACTGGACAGACTTGATTTCTAGGAATGAATGGTAACAATTTAACTCGAGGAACTGTTTCGGCACCTAATTTGTTAATACAGTGAAATTCAAAACGTGTATAGATTTTAAGCCAGGCTTATGACTTAGTAGTTGGTTCAAGTCAGTTACTTTAATGTTATGTTCGAATTAACGTGTAAAGTCTCTCACAGCGGTGGAAATAGTGCCTTTGTTGTTTTGTGTAGGCGGGTGAGTCACAGCACGTATTACGACCAGTTCTCAGGGACATGCCTGCGCTTGAATGGGTTCGCAGGTAATTGACGAAACGAGAAGCTAGTCGGCCAATACATCATAAAATAAACAAACCTAGCGAAAAATCCGCGATGGTATAGATCATGTGATCAAATACAACTCTCAGAAATTCCTGGCTCCATCGGGATTCGAACACGGTACAGAGCCCTAAACTTTTGAAAGCAAACAACTTAACTACTAAGCTACCAATGGATCGAACAATTGACTGAAAAACTGTAGAAGATAATATACAAAGCAAGCAATTTAGGAGGTAGGTAGTAAGGTGGATGTTGGCAAAAAGACATCATCTTTAGAGATGAAGGATTACATCAAACCAGTCCAGAGGCTGATGATGAAGAAAGCAGACTTTAAACACTATAAGTGCGAGTATCAAAGGACGTGATGGCTACACTTCTGCCTTGTTGGCAATGGCGATATCCAGTTAACCAGGCAAAGGCGGCTCCCATGACGGGAAGCTAGTCCTCAATGGTTGGAAATTTTTGTCGACGTTGCTGTTGTTGTGAATTTATGGCGCGTCAACAACGTGGTTATTAGCACCTTTTGGAAAAGTTTGTAATTGTTACATTTCTGTGTGCTTGTCTTAGATATGTGTGTATTCAGAGTGGTGTACTGTTTGCGTTGTGAATCGATCACAGAGAAGAGAGGGGATGAAACCCTGCGACAGCCCATTCAGGCCTACTCTTCCGAAATGCCCAATGGGCTCAAAGTTTAACATCCCCATTCGACATCAGTAGTGTAATATTCCTTCACTCCATACACACTGAGAAGATTGAGTTTCGTGCATAGAAACCGAGAAATCGGGCACCAATACATCTCCTACCCTACCAACCAAAACCTTCCAATAAATATTTCTTCCGCCATCTGGGCTGGAACAATGTACCACGTGACAGGCGTTGGACACCATTTTGACGCCACAACGATCTGGGTCAACGGCGTGAGCCTCTCTTTTGAGAATAACTTTTTTTAATATTAAAAGTGATTGAATTTTGAAAACTTTTGGAAATGACTCCTGTTAATTTAGGGTGGAAAAAAATAATCATGAAGTGCTTATTATTTATAAACCGCTAAAATTTTCATAAAAGAAATTAGTCCAAAGCTTTTATATTATGTATAAAATACTGCGTACCGTTTAGACCGAAATAAGGAGGGGTTAAAACTGTTAGAAAACGCTCACAAAGCATCAAAAGTTTCTGTAAATTTGAGCCTCCTCTGTCATTTTAGAGGTTTTATGTTCCAACAAGTCACAGGACTATTTAGTTAATCCAGAAATAATAACTCCTTCATAACTTCCTCTGACCAATTTCTGTTATGGCATAGATGTAGCAAAACCGGGAAGAATGCGATTTTTTAAATCTGTTTCAGGCAGATCATATTCACTCATTGCTTATCCACATCAAGATAAAAATTTATTTCAGATGTGGTTTAGTGAAAAAAATCTGAATATCAGATTGCTTGATCGTGGTTCTTAAAAACACGTTGAATTAAATGTTGAGGAAATTTGTTTATTATGGTGAAAGATGAAAGAAGACTCAAACTTGTACCGAAAGGATGAATAAATCAGAAATATTTAAGTTACTATAACAACCGGCAGATCTAAAGATCGTCAACTGCAATAATTATTAATAGTCACCTGACACCTTTTAACGATTATTTTATATTTCAATCATTCCAAATATTAATAAAATGTCACGAGCTCTACAGACAAATTATTTTAATTTCAAGTTTTTTTAGTTACTGGCTACCACTTTTTTCTAGAAGTAGATCACCGCCAATACCACCACTTAACTTTTTGTTAAAATTAATTTCTCTGTTGTAAGCTGTGGTAAGAAGTCACAAAATTTCGGTCCTTCTCTGTACTATCTCGAAACTATAAACAGCGCAAAAGTAGAAGATGACCTGCACGAGTTTTATACGCTATTCTTTCAAGTGGACAGAAAATCATAATTTTGCTTATCGTTTTAATGCCTCATCGATTTCGAAATCATTAAACTCGGGAAACGAATGGGGGCCAGGGAACAGAAAGGAATTCAGTCATGACTTTTTCGGAGGAACGATCCTGAAATTTACTTGGAGTGATTTCTAGAAAACCAAAAACTGGAGGTGCGGACGGGAATTCGAACACGCATCTTCCTGCATGTGAGGCCAGTGCCTTACTGCTCACCCACCACGCTTGGACAATTGGCCCAGCCTACCATCGAAGTTATATGCTGATCCTACTTCACGTTGGACCATACTGTTATACCCAAATATTTAAGTGATTCGTCTACTGAAGAGGAAACTCATGGGAAACCGGCATTTTACACATATGCGCATTACCTTGCACTAACGAGATAGTTAAATCCGATTTAGAAAATAATGGAGGACAGGTGGACCGTACTCTCTACTGCAGACCTGGGTTCGCCGCGGGTGATCAGTTGGCTGGATCCACTTGTTGGACGGAGTGAAAGCGCGAGTTGATCGTCCCACGCAGAGCCGTAACGGGAACCAGCAACACGCGGCCTGGGAAAGTCTCGCACCGCTACTTGGTGACAATCTGCGACCTCAAGTCATAAGGGCGCGTCCATAAATAGTGGGGGGGGGTCAGGCGGAATCTCACCAATTGGAGGGGGTCAACGGAAATCTCACGTGAGGTTTTGGATTTTTTCTTGAACGGTAGAGCTAAAAAAAAAAAGTTTACAAATGACGCGAAAGTCGATGTTGGGGGGGGGGTATTTCATCGAAAAGTGGGGGTGTAACCTGATTTGAAATCACCAGAGAGAGGGGGGGGGGGGGGACCAGATCTCACGAAGTGTCACCAGAAAAGGGGGGGGGTCTGGAAATCCGAAAACACATCACGTAATTTATGGATGCCCCCTAACTGCGATTGATTTAAACAAGCAGGTTATAACCGAAATTCCCTTCCTTCCAGTACTTGGTGTATTTGTGTTATAAAAAATTATATAACACCCAAGATGATACTATTTTCTTGCTGTAAGATAAGAAGGTTCCGATCATTCAGACTTTAGGTAGAGGCAGTGTCTTGAGTTCTTGCCGCAATAAGTACTTTTACCAAATCACAGATTATATAAAAACTTCATATTTGTTTTATAAGAACGAAGTCTTTCTCGGCATTGAAAATGTATTAAATGCTCTCGGGTGACTAGCCGAGTCAAGAATGAGTTGTCACACGATATTTCGGCAACTAAATTCCCTGTCGCCATCTTCTGGTGAAGATGTTTGTTTGTTGTTTACAGAAAACAAATTGCGCAAATCAATATTCCTTGCTCCTTCCTATTCCATCAGTCCAGTTAGGCTAAGGGTCATAATGGAGAACACTTAGAGAAGACATACTATGTTATGGCAAGTCTTAGGGTAGAACACTTATTATTACCATCCCAAAGATGTTTTAATTTTATTTTTTACGTTGTTAATCTGCATGTCTGAAATACTAATCCCCTTCAAACTGGTCCTCAAGGTTATATCATCATTGTAAGAAACACTTTAAGAAAGTACATGCGTCCCAGCTTTTCATACAAATAGCATCAATATACGTATTTAATGTCAAACTGTAATGTTTTTATACTGCAATTCACAAAAACATTTGGCTTTTCTATGGCGTCAAAGTCCTATCCACAATCCTAAAAGACAACGAAGTGTAACTAACACATTGTTTGCAAACCGTCTACACTTTTATAAAAAGAATGATGCATTTTGTGAACTGTTGTTTGGAGACCATACCCAGCATAATGATTCCCAAAGTGGTCAATATAGACTTACATGGTGTCCATTATAGAGACAAAGAATTTTGGAAGTCCACGGGATATTAATGGAGGTACACCCCCTGTAATCATCAAGTAAAGATTTTCGCAAGGTAATTTCAACTGTTCAGTGCCGTAACGGTTGCGTGATTCACGGCTGAGAATTTCACGATTCGAGGATACGAAACTAATGATACGGTATTTCTTAGGAAAAAAAACAACCTAAATTTCTTATTTCTCTATCGGACATTTATAATACAACAACAAGTGATAAGTGCTAACAAAGAACTTAACGTGCAGTTAAAAACAACTAATCAGCAATTCTAGCTTCAGAAAGACATACTTATCCTACATCGTGGACTATAGCAATATTCTTTTATAGCTTCTCCACCTCATTATCTCGTGGAAATGGGTAAAAAGAAAGAAAGAATGGGTTAAATAACTGACGTGGAGGTTTGGGGTTTTACCTCGCACATTTGAAGTCAATTGCTGAACAAGTGCTATCTGAGCATTGGGTCATCCAACCCATTAAATTCTTTAATTTATGTATTTTTTATTTTCAACGTTACTGTTTTATGCAAATTCTAAAAATTTAACAAAGTTTTGATTTTTTCGTCCTGAATCCAAATATCCACTTAATTTTGTGTTGAATATTAAAAAGGAATTTTAATTTTATAATTTTGATCAATTTTTTTAATTTCGTGCTATTTGCGTTCGATTTTATTAGAGTCCCATTATTGATTTATTTCCCCATAATAATTAAAATAAACATAAAATTTTCAATTTTATCGTTTTAGTTAAAAGTTGTAAGTATTATTTCCTTTCTTTTTACAACAGTCCACTTTACATAAAAGATCTATCAAAGTAAGCAGCTCTAAGCCAGCTGTGAGAAGCTCATTTGCCGTTATAAAATTTAGTATTAGGCGGGCAGAAGGTTTGCGGCAAAAAAAAGGTTTGGGAAAATTGTCTACAGGACTACAAAATTTGTGGACCTTTGGCGTAGACGATTACGGAAAACCACATAAAAACCGCAATGACGCCATCCGGCATGCTAGGTGCGAAGTTTGTTCACATTGAATATGAAAACTTCATTTGTTATGACGCCATTATGAACTCATTTATGTTAATACAAAATACATGATATTTGTACTGGATTTATTTTAAATTGTGTAACACAATATAAGATGCTTGTTCCGTTAAAAGTATTCGATTTTCTTGGGAAAACTAAAAAAAAAAAAGAAGTTATTATTAGTTGACACTGTCTTCAAAATGGACAAAGAAATCAAAACAGATATTATTCAATACAAGTTAGTTTGTGACTCACTAACTAAAAACCATTGTTTTAAAAAATACAGGAAATCTGGGATTTTTTCCGACAAAAATTGGACGGTACATTGTGTAAATTTGATCGCTACTGCCACAATACAGTCTTTGGGTAAAGGCAATACTGACAAACGTATCATAGAATGTGCTGTAAATATTCTGTTTGTTGTTTACAGAGTTAGAACTGTTATTTATTATCAATGTCTTTTGAAGATCTGTGAGAAATTTCTCTAATGAAGATTACAAATTATGGAAAGACGCTAACCTTTAGTTTAAGTGGTTGAAGTCAGTCCTTCATTCGTTTTCTGTTTAAACGCGGTAATTTTTTTGTTTGCTTTGCTGAGCACTACCGCCGCTGTTTGGGTGTACGCCTACTACGACTGGACCGGTCTAATTGCGCTTGCTCCCACCAGACCAGATGAGAGAACAGGTGCTTATTAAGTACGAATCGCAAGAAGAAAGTAGCAAACAAGTGAGCTACAAGGAATGTGTGATTAGAGCGTGAGAACGGAGGTACATCTGAACAGCCATTCGAACTTATTTTTCTCTTTTACGATGTTGTAGTAATGGTTCAGAAATTTAATAAAATTTTGTATTGGCGTTTACCTTTTTATTTGATTAAACCATCTTCTCCATTATAAACGTTTCAACCGAGATACAGTGCTTAGAAGATTCTATCTTCGGAGGACTAAGCTAAAATCAAGACGCATGTTTGTTGGACCTTTCCAAAATAGGCATTGTATTATATAAGTCTGGGACATGTTCCTTTACTCCTCTCACAACCTAACCCGGTAACATTCAGATAACTGTGGGTCCCATACAGTTTAACATGGAATCCGAACCATGGAAGCGATCTGGCGTACTTCACACAACACAGCAAGCTGTACCAGAGGTGAAACTTCGGTTAATGTTTCACCGGGACAGGGATTCGAACCGTGAAACTTTTGATCTTCTGTCGGACGCCTTAATCAATTAGCCACAAAACTGCTCTTCTGTGCACTATAACTAGATTAATCTGTGTTCAATTTCGTACATGAATGGGGCTAGACTACGTCAGTTCCTCGCTCGTTTTGAAGGTCAAAAATACTAAGCCCGTAGGACACAATGTTTACCTTATTGTTTCCTATCTGATTAGGTAGTGTATATGTAAAAACATTTACATCTTAAGTCTAGTCCTTTGAACGGTATACTTTACAAATCGTATATCGCAAATATTACCGAAGTACTTCAAAAAAATAAATCTTCTTTTAAGTCACAACACAATCTGCTTATGTGTACTTGATAATTCGAACAAAAATAACCATAATTAGAATCTGTCCTAAAATTTTAGATGTAAAAAATTACGGTACCTTAACCGGGACGGACCAGAAAATTAACATTTAATCAAAGCAGTAAAGAAGGATTATGACTACATCCTAATGCCAAACATTATTGCTTTCCGTAAGTTTCAGGTATTCAGATTATAAACCCATAGATGGCTCTAGTGGAGCGAAACCAACGAGTTAGATTATTACTAGTTTATAGGTTTTCGGAGAAGATTCTTGTGGATTGTTAAAAGCATGACGATAATTTAGAATTAGATAAAATAAAATGTCTTTGAGCTAGTAGTGTAGATAGAAAAATTTTCATACGTTCATTTATTTACTCTTCGCAGTTGTGTTAGTATAACTTTTTTTGTTTAACGGCTTATAAAACATTCGTAAAGTGCAAAAAATACATTATTAACATATCGTAACGTGAACAGGAGAGATTAAATGCCACAACAGGCAGCAGATACGTGGGATGTATGCGGTGAACGACTGAAAACCACATTCAGTTCGGACGACGCCAGCGGAGGCCTGTGGTGTAAACATCGCGTAGCTGTCACGTATCACGTAGGCTCATTCACATAGCGGAAACAAGCAGCAGCTGATAACTTCAACTTCTATCTTTTTTTTTTTTTTTTTTTTTAACAGTTTAACGTCCCTTTTTAACAACGTGGTCTTTAGAGACGGGAAAGGATGGGGGCAAGGAATGGGAAGGAATTCGGCCATGGCCTTTTGAAGGAAGCATCCCGGCATTCACCTGGAGTGATTTGGGGAAACCATGGAAAACCCAAATCTGGATGCCCGGACGGGGATTCGAACCGCCGTCCTCCCGAATGCGAGGCCAGAACGCTATCCGTTACACCACCACGCTCGGTCAACTTCTATCATTGATGTCGAGCTGCAGGTACTGAAAACGTGATGAACCATACATCAGTCATCTACTAAATAACGACATCGTACCTGCCCATCTTTAGAGCTTTTAAATTCTACAGATATTCTTCAGATTTTGCAGAATGAACCATGACTGTCAAATACAAGCCAAGTTTGCATTTCAGCAAGGTGATCTGTCATGGCCTTCGATTCTTAACAATAATTTTTATCTCTTCTTGTCTGTCGAATTTTGATGGTTTAAATCGACCTCAAGAGGTCCAACAATGATCAAAATTAAGAAACAGAAGAGATCAAGTCACACAATAATGACGTGTGTTCCTAAAAACTCAGCCTCTGTAAGTAGAAGGGCAAGGACGAAGCTGGTGCACTTTGTTTACATAATAGAGCGCTCTTACTATCTGAGCGGATGGCGCAGAACCAGTGCGCACTTAGGTGGCATAGAGATCAAATTGTAAATGGTTCGAAGTTCACAGAGCGGGTGACGATCAGATCGACGAGGTGCTGATGAAGAGCAGACTTCTTGTTTAAAGTTGCACAGACAAGGTGGGCAACTGTTAGTAACAGTTCAAACGATAATACACGGATAAGCTGAAACCTGAGACGAACTGTTCGTAAAATAATAAAATGTCTGATGATGACAGAAGTAAAAATGACATGTTGATACAATACATACATCCTAAACCTAAACTAATTGGAAATCATAACTCTCCAATTTAATTCAACCATAGAAAAATAAAAATCATTCAGATTTTTTCTAAACCCAAACTGATCTTCCCCCAACATCTCCCCTAGTCTTTTCCTATTCTTTTGTATATTTTTATAAGTAGTAATTTAGAAGCGTGCTATAAAAGATTTACAGTGTGATAACTTTTACATCTGTATTCTGCAGGAATTTGAAGATTAGACTGTTGTTTAAATCCGTTGAAATCTCTGCTGTATAGTTTTCCAACACAAGTTTAAATAATTTTTGGAATCCTGCTAATCCTAGAGGTTTTAGTAGTCCTCCAAGAATTTCATTATTTTTTACGATCTTATTTGAGTTAAAATCTTTCAAAGTTTTGTCAGATTCCGTTCTTCAAACAGAATCACCTCCCCCTATCATTCAAATCACACATTATTATTAGGTTTTTATTCCTCTTCACATATTGAATTAATTCTCCAATTTCAAAACAAATTTTCTCTATTTCGTCATCATCGTCTTGTGACGTTGGATAATCGTCTTGTGACGTTGGCATTTAAACTCATAAAACATGGTTGGCGCAGGCTTAGTTTCTATGGATACATATTTTTTTCTTTTTTTTTACTTATGGCTTTACGCCTCATCGACGTCGAGGTCATTAGAAGTGGGATGGGACTGGGGGCAAGGAACGGGAGGGAACTCAGCCATGGCCTTTTGAAGGAAGCATCCCGGCATTCGCCTGGAGTGATTTGGGAAAACTATGGAAAACCCAAATCTGGATGCCCGGATGGGAATTCGAACCGGCGTCCTCCCGAATGCGAGGCCAGAACGTTAACCGCTCACCCACCACGCTCGGTCTATGAACATCAAAATAATCCTTTCACTAAACTGTTCATAATAACTCAACTGTTTTGTACTCTCTTGTTCATCACACCAGTAACTCCACTAAAAGCTTTTTCGTTAATTATTCAGAGTTCCCCAACACAGAAATCCTTTGCTCCCTAAAGTCAGCAACATCTAACTTCAGTCGATCCATATCCCTTTCTAATTTCTCTAATCCATCAGCCCTATTTAAACTTTTAACATTCCACCTCCGACTCACAGAATATTCCTATCCATTCTGACGCCTCCTTCCCGAGCAGTCGCCACCGAGGTTCCGATTGAGGAACTATTTTACCTCAAGAATATTTAATCTGCCTTCTAATAGCCGCTTGTAACCCCAAGGACAAGAGGGTGCCGTTACCACTCGCCACTCCCGCAGGGTGCACCGCGTGAAGGATAGGACGACATTTGGTTGGAAGTCTCTCACAAACCCTTACTGAATTTTCTTAAAAAAAAAAAAAAAAAGTAAAATAATAATAAAAAAATTAGGAAATAAATTCTAGTTGTATGGACACAATTCCACCACATTATGATAATACAGTCAACAATAAATGCAATACAGCTCATGCTATTTGCATCTGCATCTCTGTTTCCGGGTGTAACAGCAGTTACGAGAACAGCAGTTTATGGCCCTTACGGTTAATGCTGCGTCGATGAGTCAATGGAAATTTTCAGGGTGTAGAAGTGAGCGTTTCGCAATGTTGAGCCAAGTAGCAAACCAAAGGGTATTGAAGGCCATATCAACAGAGTATAGATTGGTAGATTTGGAAGAATGTCAATGAGTATTAAATACCTAATGCTGTTCAAAATACTAAACCTTTCAAACAATAAAATAATTAAAGACGAAATTTTTGATAATGTGAAAGTAAACTGTTCGTATAGAAAAGAAATATTTTACTTTTAATGACACAAACTTAGTAATTTGAAATGCGATTTTTAACATTATTATTGATTACGTCAATGACCCGTACTTCGTGTACTTTGAAATTAGCTTTATCGGTTTTATTTTGCTAGTTCAGAACGTCGTCTGGAAAACAGAAGTATAAATAGACATTCGCAAGCAGTGGCTACTGAAATCAAGACAGTATAAGCACATTAATCTACTACAGTACATCAGATGCGAGACTCTATATTGGCTTAGCTATATAAGGTTGATGAAGTACCTCGTTCTGTTATCCCTTGTCTCTCCAAAAATACATAACCAATACATTTTCACGGAAGCACAGTATCTCCACATAAAGCTTAGCCGCAACATTGGTATTTTTGACAACAGGTATAAGGAACAATGGCATGAAACATTGTGCAAGTATATCCTCCCAAGGACTGGCTAGAATTTTCCGTGGAGACATGTACAGTGATGGAAGTTTTACGCGAATAGTACGTAATGATTGGAAGAAATTTTATTTTGTAGAATAGGTAGTTTGACTTTTCACACTGCTTCCGGTCCATTTTGAACAGGACGCTCTTTGATGACGTTTATCGTACTTAACTTTCCCTTGTGCGATGATGCACGTCAGCTGCTGATGACCATGGAGAATTGAGCAGAATGGTTGAATGTTAAATTTATTAAATCTGTCTCATAGAAAACTACGAGTTCGAGGATTGACTCTTTGAAGACAAAGGCAGTGAACACACGGACAAAGTTACTCATCAAATCATAAGTCTTCAAACTATCCAACTCACCATCAAGCAATCCAACTGACAAACTTTACACATACACCGTCAAACTTGGGTGGAAAACAGGTTTTTGCAAGCCGAATTTGATAAACAACTAGTCACGTATGAGGTCATTATTTCCAAAGATTTTATTTTACACAAATATATAAAGGCATTTCTCATAGTAGGTGATAAAAGTGAAAAAATGTTTGGGTGACGGAGCATCAAGATATATTCGCATTTCGCCTCTGCACCTTCGGTTCAACGTGGAATCTGAACCACTACTGTTGGGTTTTATTCTCCGTCTAGTGCAGCTAACAAATGAAAAAAACTTTGTTATGGCATATGCGTTTCGGTTTATTAGACCATCATCAGTGCCCTAGAACAAGTTATGTACAATTTTTGATGTACAGCATAATGTTTATCTAAATGAAGGTATAAATTTGGATATTAAATATTACTATAGCTTATTTTACTTACAGTTTTTCTATATTACATTATTGTATGGAATTGTTCCATATCAGTTTCTCCCCTTGAGGTTTCTCACTCACTGAACAATTTTGAATAAGAAACATAATTTGCACACGTCTGATTTTTGAACGTAACTTATGGAACAAGCTTAGTTGTTATTCTTCTTGAGGTTATTCACCAACTGACCATTTCGTTATGAAAAGCATATTTATACACGTATTTACACAATGTAGCTTTTAAACAGACTTTTGTTATTGTTTATGGTTTCTTCTCAAAGATGCTAACTGTCTATGGCTTATGTATTACCAACCTAATTTGCTTACTGAAGTTAAGTTTTATCTTTGCTGTAAGCAAATTAGGATAAATTTTAAGTTATTTAAAACTTTCCCTAATGTTGTTGCTTGATCAAACTTTATGCATTACAGTTTATTTGCTTTTTAGGTATTTTACTGACTACTTTTGTTAAAGATCTTTGTTCATGTTCACTGTACGTGAGTTATTAGTTTATTTTAAGTGGACATCAGACAAAATATTTTACGGAATCAACTATTCTGTCAATTCATTTCTTGGGAGTTGCTCAACTGTTTAATAATATGGAATGTGTATTAAGTTCTCTGCCCGTTACGGATACTATGACCTATGATTACATTATGAGTATTTGCCCAATGGGAATAAAAAACAACGTGATGCTTTTGAAGCAAACGGGTATTTTTTTTAAATTTTGCAGAGTGAACATTAAGGGTCAAATAAAAGTCAAGTTCGTATTTAAGCAATTATACGATTACGCTCTCCCTGTTCGTTTTTAGTATCCCTATTCGTTTTTAGTACCTACATCTATTAAAGCTTCCGAGTTTTTCAAGCTCAAGAGATTTTATTCACTCTGAAACACAGGTCAAGTTCATATTTGGTCAGATCAGGTCAACCTGTCATAATCTTTCATTTTAAAAACTGAAACTATTCTAGACCCGTGACGATACGCAAAAAAAAGGTTACGGCCTTACGCTAGTTTTATAATAACTGCGTCAACACTTCAGGTGTAACACAATTTATAATGCCTTCTTTCTGCGTAGACCATTAAACATCTCCCTGAAAAAACGTAGACATTCCCGCAGCACATTTAATCTGGTTGGCGTGTTGTGAATGTGGCAAGATTCACAAAGCTTTGAATGAAGCGGCGCAGATCACAGACGTCCATAATTCTGCGAGTTGCAGACAGGATAGAAGGCGCGATATGACAGGATAGAAGGCGCGATATACAGAGCTGCAGACTACACTAAGAGGCTAAAACGTGCAGAAGGTGAGAGGGGTTCTGGAGACTTCAAGCAAAAAGTGAAATAGTTTGCAGGAGGGCCCAATGCTGGCAACCGTAGGCCTTCAGACAACCACTGACCTTCGACCATTGTCATCGCCAAGACAGAATTAACACGGAAGTTACAGTTGTCACCGCTGCAACGGCAAGCTGTCCTCGAGATGGTCGATCAGCATCACTAGCCATGCAGGCAACGTCATAAAAATAGACTAGTATTCACGAACAGTCCAAACTGCAAGATAATGAGACTAGTGTTTCGTTTTTATTCATATTGGTCATCAGCAAATCCAAATATGTCTTGGGTAATTGTAAATCATTCATTTCATTTTTATTTATCTTAATGGTTGCCGAGTGCTTTATCCACGACTTCTTTTCGACTTCGCCCAACTGTAAGTAATTTTCTGCTTTCTTTTCGTTGTCCCAATATGTATTGATCCTCTCACTGTATTATTTCCTTCGTTTCTCCACCCAAACAGTTTTTCGTTTTTTCTCTCGGAAAAATTAAAACTGTGCGGCGATCTTTTTTGTCAACACACTGTCTTATTCGAGATTTTATCTTTATTATGATTCAGTTCTTCTATGGTCGTTTTTGCTTCAGAAAACCAACGACTTTCCGTTTAGAAATTTTTATTAAAATAATATTTTTCTCAATATTTCTGGATTCATTCGCACTAAGTGTCGGTAAAAAGCAATAAATATTTTTCTGATAGAATCTAAAAGGTTTTGTTCCCATGAATAATTCTTTACTATTCCTTTTCTTCAAATTATTTCAGTTTCTCTTTGGCCCGCAAATTTGTTCAAAATTTTTCTCTTCTTTTCTCTACAGAAGTAAATTCTGTGTTTCGTATTCTGGTTTCATAATTATATTGTAGTATCGAGTTTTTAGATAAACTGATAATTTCTTTGTTGTACTGTTGTTATCTTTCACTATGGCTTCATGAAATATCGTTGCGCCATTACAGCCGGGAGAAGATTTTGGACAAGTAATGGGGAGGCGTTTGGCTACTATCTTTTGGAGGAACCATCTCTGCATTCACGTGAGTGGTTTCGTGAAACTTTATAAAACCATAACCCTGCGTGGTGGGTGAACGGGTAACTCCTGACCTCGCATCCTGGAGGACGAGGTCTCGAATCCGTGCCCACAACCCCAGATTTAGATTCCCCATGATTTCCCCAAATCACTCCAAGTGAATGCCGGGAAAGTTCCTTCAAAAGGCCATAGCCGAATTTTTTACAATTTCTTGACACCAATTTTTCCCTCCTCTACTGACCTGCCATAAGAGAAAAAAAAGTAAAATCAGAATCTAGATGCCGAGACGCGGACGTTTCCACCTGATAATGTTACGTAAGACTTGTATAATAATGTCATCGTCAAACAACTTAACTTCTTACCGTCACCCAACAAGACAACATTTCATTAGAATAATGAACAGTTATCGTCTTAATACTTTAAACTGTGGAGACCACTGGATTATAAAAAACTGTATATATATTACCTCGGTCGACAGATGAAACGTGCTTTACTCTACCGGAGAGGCGCCAAAACTTGTCGCTATCATAGATCAGTCTGTACTTTCTACCATTTCTTGTCGTAACGAAACGTTTATGTTGAGCGATTAACTATCATCTGAAATTTTCTCAATTTTCACTTTTTATAGTTACCCGATAGTACTGCATCTGAGTTCTAGAAATTTTCATACTTGCCTCTTTCCATGGAGAAACGTCTTGTAGCCTCAAATTACTTTCCACTTACAAGGAAATGAGTAGATTCGCCTTACTACGACTAGCCTTTGTAGCGTCTTGTACAAAACTGCAGACATCGTACATTCCCTGGACATTTATAAGATTTAAATACAAGTACGCTGGGGGCGGCGGCTTGGATTGAACTTTTGGATGTCCAGTTGTGAAGGTTGTGCTTGCGATAAAAAATGTTCGCCGGTTCCACTAATAATCCTATTGAAGTGGTTCTTACATCTTTCATCTGAGGGCACTGTTCTGCTAATTGTTATCTGTTCTCTTTTTTCCTCTGTTCTGTGTGTTATATGTTTAGCGTGTCTTCTATAAATTTCATGAAAGCATCATACGATAAGTAAATTCCTTCCCCTTCTGACCGCAGTGCATTCGGGAGGACGCGCGTTTGAATGCCAGTCCAGCCATCCAGATTTCGGTTTTCCATGGTTCCTATAAATCACTCCAGCCGAATTCCGGGATGGTTCTTTCAAAATATTTATGACTGAATTCCTTCTCTTTCCCGTCTCCAATGACCTAGACGTCAAGGAAGCGTAAAGCCATAAAATTAAGAAGCTTCCAGTTTGTGAGCGGTTTGGTGGCTCAGTTAGTACCTGACTCGGGGTTGGAAGGCAACAGATTCGAATCCCGGTCTCGGCCAGAATTTTTACTGGCCCTAAAATTGTGTTTGACAACTTTAAATGCATTGCCTCGTTCCTGGGAAGTACAGTAGGATGATAGGTTCGGATTCCACGTAATACTGTAGTTACCCTATGTCCGGTACCATTACCAGGTTAGGTCATTGTAACCGCGACGGAGATGGACTACGCAGCAAATTGAAAGTGTCCCGAATAATCCCCCTGGGACTCGTTACCAATAATAACGTACACGTTTACTCTACTTCCCATTTCATTTTAAACAACTCTTAATTAAAAAAGATGATGAGTTGTGTTGTACTATATGTCATTTCCAGTTACTAATTACTTGGGTAATTTCACACGGAGAGCCAGCTGGCTCGAGAAGCAATTAGAGGTAAACGAGTAGGCTGCGTTATACGTATCACCGCGTTCCACTGAATTGAGGATTTACATTCTAAAATCTATCTACAGCTTCACCTACCCAAATTTAATTATTTTCGTAATATTTAAAAATGCAGTAATGCGTATCTAAATGTTTCAATGTATTACCTAGCATTGCCAAGTGTGGCTTACTCTCCCACACTGTGGGGTACGTACACGGATTGTGCATTAAATTTGTTTCACAAAAAGTCTAAAACCTTTTTCTTAAAAATATGATTTTATTTTTAAATAAAGTTTATTAAAAGTATTTCCTAGTAATCACATAAATTAATCACAAAAAATTTAGTTGGAAATATTATTTTCGAGGGCTAGAAATTTTTTGTGATTTTCACATGTTTATCAATCGATTAATGAAATTTTCCATCGAATCTATGCCATTATAAATCTGTAAGCAAGCTGTGTGTGTCTTAATGGTATGAACCGCTATCACACTAAAACTATAGCATCAGTTCGGATGGTGTATTCAAACTTTCAGAGCTAATGGTCCTGATCAAAATCCCCGTAAATAGCTAATGACTTACATGTACCCAGGGAGGCAGTAAGTAACTGAAATCATTTCTAGGCGGGAATTTATGGGCTACGGATAATACTGTATTTGAGATGTTCATTCTTATCACGAAAAACTGACAAAACGTAAAACATTTAAATTAACGTAATATGTTAATCAAACGTAATAAGCATGAGTAATATATAATTTACTTTAAGCACAATCACCGAAATTATTAACACCTTTGACTGTCACACAACTGTATCTGGTACGACATGTTTTCAAGCGACTCTGAATGTTGTACAAAGTTCCCTAATAAAGTTGATGTGTGATACTTCTCCCCAACATGTTATATGGATGCGGAATTCAGTTTTCTCTCGAAGTAAAATGCCTTAAAAGAACCAGGCCTACAATAAACATCGACAAGTAACAATACGTATTTTTGCAGAATAACTTGTGCGAAACTGCCCGTATTTCGATCGACTTTAATATATATTTGGTGGCTATAATGCGCAAATATTCTGGAATAATACCGCCCAAGGAAAGTGTGTAAAAATTCTGGCTGCTGTTCAAACCATCGCCAGTAATTCTTTTGATTAAATAACGCTCAAAACTCTGATTTTGTAATATTTGTTTTCGGCTGTAGTTCTTACTACCATAAAGTCGGAACTTCTTACGTGCTGTTGAGTTAATGATGACCGCAACATGGAACTAATGAAATTAAAAAGTAACTAGGAATCCTAAAAGTTTATGTTAAATTATAAAAATAACTCGATCGTGCCTTATGCTTTAACAAAACGTATAAGTTGTCGTTTTGGTCCAGCCTGCATTTCAACCTAACCACAAGCTTCGTTAATGTTTCAGTTTGAAAATTATAGCTTCTGTCACATGTAAATTAATACATTCACCGTTTCGCGATCGAAACTTGGTCCGCTGGAACTATTCATATAAGACTGAAATCACGCCTCTCCAAGTTAATGTTTGGTAATAGAATAAAATCGGTAAAGAATTTCTACATATTCCAAAGTACACGCATGTGAATGCTGCGGGAAAATGCTAGTTAGAAATAAAATTTTTGTCGGAAAAAAGATCTGAAGAAGCAAACAATTTGTCAACATCAGACATTTAGTTATTAATCGACAAACAAACTCCAGTTTTCGTAGAGACCTTAGCAGGCTGCAGTCAACTGTAAATGATTTAATAACGTTTGGATCAATATTTTCACAAATATAAGAAGAAATTAGTTTTCCTTTTGTTTACAAAAAATATGCACAGATCGTGTAACAAAATAGATAATTTTTTATAATTTGATTCCCATGAAGATTCTATTATAGATCTTTTTTGTAGCTCCCCACTAAACCGAATATAATCGTTTCCAACTCTCTGCTCCCATGATTCTTAAAAATTTTATTTCATAGTCGTGTTAACGTTGCAAGAACTAAAGAGTTGCAGTTACAAATTTCTTAACTGAAATGCAAAAACCACGAGAATTAATCTGCATGGAGTAAAGCCATTTTCAGCATGTTACACTGCTTCAATCACTATTGGAAATTGCGAGTTTTTGAAGTTGGTACCAATGTGAAAGCATGTAAACCTAATAATTCGTAGAGTCTTGAGGTTCCAGTTCGCACAGTCATCGTAGACTTACTTTTGGGGAAAGGTTTCTCCATCTGTATCACCATTAGCTGGAATTTTCCAGAAAATGAAGAGAATATATGCGAATACACACTTGGCTGGTAGCGACGTCAACGTCGGTTCGGCCACCTAAACGAAATACATTCAATTTGCCGCCCAGTCCACCTCTGTACGAATAGCACTATTTTTTTGTGTTTTATATATATACTGCGAGGTCGCTACGATGTGAAGTATTCTTTCAGACATCTCACGTGGAACAAATTGTGAGGGTATCACCTACCCATGGCTTTAATCAAATGCTAATACATCCGTGCCACATTATCACAGGTGTATAGTTTTTAAATTACACCTTTAGTCCTCACAATCGGTCATATTGATGTCCTATAAATTACTCAGAAACATAGTTTCCACGAGCAATCTTTTGTTGCGTGTTTCATGATTTTAAACTGTAGGAGGAATTGCGCTTGAAGGCATATGTAAATATATTGACCCGTCATTTGACAATAAACTCACTTCGGGTGGGGACATTGGGAAAGTGCTAGGCAGAGGTTTACTGTAAAATGAGTGAGGGGGCGCAATATGAATGCCAAGAAATTTGAATACAAAGCTTTCGTCAGACCATTCTTGAATGTGTTAAGGTAGTATGAGACCCACTTGATGAGAATCAAAAACAGGGATTGGAGGGGTGTAAAGGAGGGCAGCCAGATTTGTTTCTTGGAATTACCGCAGATCACACTTATATGATAAAAAGACCTTGGTTGAGGATTCATCGGAAGACAGGAACGGCGTAAGGAATGCGCTGGAGATAAAAAGCTACGTGGTAAGGAAGAGATATGCATGACCACAAACTGTCATTTTATTTCATACATAAGGAAGTGGGAAATTTTCATTCTTAGGTGAAGAATTCAGGGATTTGAATAAATTATCGAGAGATATGCAATTAGTCAAGCATTTAATCAGTAATCATAAAAATTATATCTTACGTTTCTCTTTTGTACAGCGTGATCACTACTGTCGGCTAAACAGGAAGTATTAGGTTTCGTGGTTAGTGCATAAGCCACGGAGAGTAGAAATCTCTGTCCTTTAAAGCTGAAAAGACATTCAATCGTCGTTTACATCTTAATGTTCAAATAAACGTGTACGCCAAACCCACTAAATCGACAGTAAACGTTAAGTGTTACATGACAGATACGTTAACTTACAGTATTTAGTAATAGACATCTTCAGTCTCACTGTGACGTCATGAAATATCGCACTTCGACATAGTAGTCAACTTCTTCATTAAATAATCACACCCAACATCACGTTACAGTTAGAATTAGGTGTAAGACCGTAACCTTGTTCTGGGAATGGTCACCAGTTTCCGTACTTAGGGTTATAAGTCGTGGCTGCTTGACCTGTACTTGATCCTAGGGTTCCGTCTACAAAATTTGAAGTATTTCTTTTGCATTTGAAGCGACCTGGAAGTAATAAAGACAAAGATTTTACGCAGACAGAGGTTACGCTGTATTTAGTAAAGGCCTCAAACGACACGAATGCGTGAACTTGTATGTGACCCTAAGGTTTCAGTCTGGAGATTTTTGCTGAGTCTGAAGCGAGTTGGAATGCGTGAAGACAGATTTAAGCGGTCAGACACGGATTGACTATTGTATAGATTGAGTAACCAGTATGTTAATGTCATTGGCACAGGGACCATTACAACCCGTCGACCTTAGGATAGGTTGATATGAACCCTGGACCAAAAACATTCGTTCAGTTGTAACACAATTTTAGTAAACGCCTTTCCATTATGTCTGCCCTGAGATAATGCGATATTGTTGATCCGTATTCCAAGATGGCTACTACAGATTGGATAACACTGTGCGTTTGTGGACGATTCATGCTGCATTATTTGCTTTTTACAGATTTCTTGAGTGTCACGTACACTTTTCGTTAAACTATAAACATTTACGAAAGTTTGAACGATATTTTCAGCCCGAGATGACAACGATTTCTGCCGACCATCGCTTCAGGTTTGGTCACCAGTGCAACCTACGCTGTTGCAGCGAGGTATCACTTACTGCACCGTGTGACAGGGCCTTTGCTTGAGTGAGACAGCCAGTGTCCTCGCCTGTTGCTCGAGGGGTCACGGTTACGCCACTTAACGATATGCAGCCAGCGCAGCCTAGCGGCAAGTAAACAACAGCCTGCCTGCTCTTCCCTGCAGGCACATCGACACTTTCTGTGGGACAGTTCAATCATGGCAGAGTCACTGTGAACGATGGATAAGCACAAACAGTGAAACAAACTTCTGCACTGAAACTGTGAGAATGCAAATTTTGTGTTGTGAACGTCTTAAATCGTCATTTTTCTCATAGACTGTAACACATTCGTTACAGCATTTTATTTAACACTGTAGGATGTTGATACATTTCAAAACTATTAAATCCTGGTAAAGGTGACTTGTTCAGGTGAAAATTATATTTTTAGCTCGTCAACGTCGGAGTTATTAGAACCGGAAGAGGATTGTAGTAAGGGACGGAAATTAATTCCACCACGTGTTCTTTTTTCGCCTGGAATGATTTGAATATTTTTTTTTTATTATTATTATTTTTTTTTTTTTTAACGAAATCTGGAGGGCCTGCTGGGGATTTTAATTTCGCCATGATTAAATACCAGGATGGAGTGTTACCGCTTACGCACCAGGCTCGGCAAATATAACGATTTTTCTTTTTGTTGTTCATTTTTAATGCTAAATTTGTGGAATGAATGAACACACGTTCACTCTAAACTCTAAAGATCTCATTGTGTAACACGTCCCTCCATAACACAGAGACGTAATAGGGAAAACAAATAGCTTTATAACGAATGTTGAAAATTATAGTAAAATGTTGAAAATAAACGAAACCATATGACGGGACAATTTGTGAAAACTCTGGCTTCAAGTTGCATTTATTTATATATATATATATATATATATATATTGATGTCACATAAGTAAGAAAATAAAGTTTTTTGTCAAGGGTTTTACTCTTTAAATACCGTAAAACAAATCTTAAATCACACGGAAAATTGCAATAACTAAGCGAAAAGTAGATAGGTCAATATACTTGTTAGACCAATAATATTTATACCTTAATAGTTTGGATACAATAACTATCTTCATAGTGTATTTTCGCCTATTGTACTAGCTGTGGAATTTTCCACAAGTCGGTAAGTATTTCTGGCAGTACATTAGTTAGATATTACCAATTTTTGCATATCATCAATATTTCGAGACTTCCATAGTTTTCTAAACGTTAATCCGTGATGGTAGCAATTGTTGTCTAAGGAGACATTACTTTAAATTGTCTTTGCATGTAAACGGTTGGCTGCCATATCATACTACATTCTCATGTCTGTGTTATTATACAACTGGGATCGAAACAGAATAGAATTCAATATTACTAATTTATCTTAATTAGACATGTTGACATTTAGAAACTGTAGTTAACTGGTGATATATAACGTTATAAGTTCAAAAGAATCTTTGCATAGTTAAACCACAAGACGTCTAGGTTTGCATCACAGGTTTCTAAGTCTTATCCCTGATGGACTAATTGATTTCCAAGTATATACGCATATGTAAAATATAGCCAGAAAATTTATCAGATATGTAGAAATCCTTCTGAGGTCACTGGTATTGTTATTTAAGCGTTTCCATTTGTGTAATGAGCCACAAAATACAACTTAAGTTTCTGTACTGAGAGATAAGTGGCAAAGGGGATTCAGGAGAGTGAATTACTGTGATGTGAGGCATGTAAACAAAGCCTTTCTGACGTAAGCGCACCTTGACGGTTCCTGGAGGTTAACAGGTACTCGCTGGGTGCGTCTGTCCACGTGTCCCGCCTGGGACCGGTTTCCATTGCAATGCCACTTACCTAGTGTCAAGATCCATGGGACCGCACAGCTGATGTAGCACCCACTGTCACATGGCAATCCACAAACTCCCACCGCGCGCACAAAATCAATATACGCCGACGTAGTTACGCACACTCCTCTCCATCGTGCATGCACTGCGCACGCTCGTCGACGACCACCGCACGCCCACGCACTCACACACACGCAGTAAACGCACGCACAGGCGTCGAAACGACAACTGCTTCCACGGGCGGCGCGAAGCCGTTACTGAGCCGAGTCGAGCTGGGAGCCACAACCGGCCGGGTCTCCGCCGCCAAAGAGCTCGGCCGCGAAGAGGCTACCTCGCCCGGCAAAGACCAGCCACGGCGCCCGCCGTGCACCTAACCCGTCCGCGAAAGCTCGTCGTCCGCTGCAAGGTGCATCTGACATTCCATATCCGTACTACCGGCTTACAACATAATGCCCTACGCTAACGTCTCCTAACTAACAGATGCGAACCCTAATAACATTTCATCAGGCCCTTTTAATATTCGACGTGAATATTAGCTTAAACAAATCGAGATGTTAACTTTAAAATTAATTAATTGAAAAAATTGATTTCAAAATCCGCACTTGTCTGACCACGAAAACCTGTCTTTACGCGATCAAACTACATTTAAACTAAGGATATTTTTAAAAAAAATTTTGCAGAGTGAACACAAAGGATCAAGCATAGTTCATATTTCAGCCATATTGGCTGATGCCGCCATGGCCTTTATGTCGGTGCAAAACCTCTATCCTATCTTAATAACTTTTAATACCCTTCAAATTCAAAAGAAATTCATTAGAGTTTACGGAGTGAATTTTTATTGTCAGATAGAAGAAATGTTCGCACTTTAGCCAAATACGTCAAGCTGTTTTCACTATTAACCCTAATGTCAGGAACTATTCTAGATTCGTAACCATACCCATAATAAGGTTACGAGATTTTACGTAGTATAGCAATAACCAGGTCCTGTTTGGACTTCTGTGTATCCTAAACCGTTTCGTAAAAATTGATTTATGGTAACTTGTAAATAATTTACACTACAATAAAACTTTAGCTGGGAGAAAATGGGTACATTCAAGAAAATGTTGAAAGAAAATGAGTTTGGTGCACTATTCATAAGCTACATGGAAGGGAACAACTGTTTTGAAAATTTGTGAAATTGGACTAACGGGATTCACCCAAAACTACCGGTCGTATTTTTGCAAGGTTACGATTAATGCGCAGCACGTGGTTGCGCTGATATAATAGAATATGAGAAATCAGAAAGATGAGAAACTTAAGATGTTTGGAAATTTGTATCCATTTTTCGTTGAACGTGATTCACGCAAATACTTCTAGTCGGATTTGGTTATTTTATGCAGTAGAAATGAAATTTATCGTAGTTTCATCGACTAACGGCATCGTGTTTTTTTCCGCTTTTTCTGGTGATTTGCTAACTGTGGCATAATGGGTTTAAGAGATTGGTACGTTCATTAGTAGTCCATGCGAAGAAACCTGAGGACAATAATTAAACCATTGGAGACCATTGGTAGTCAGTCTGGTTCCTACCGCCCACTAACGGGCGTTCCAGCTTTCATCGTGGGTGGTAGGAGTTTTGTCCGATACTGAGGCACTTTCATTTTTAAAAAAAATTAATTGACTTTTTAAAAGTTTTCAAGATATTTAATGATGTCAATTTGCAGCTTCAAGGATCCAACAAAACTTTTATGGATTGCCAAAGTATTGTGTCATTATAAACGAGCTTGAAATACTTTTTTATAATCTATTAAAAAGATAATTTTGTCAGTTTCCTGAATTATCGTCTGAGAAGATAATGTAACACTAGAGAATATTGACACATTTATTAGCCGCCTCAACGAACCTAAACGAGAAGTGAAAAACGATTTGAAGATATTTTCAAATTGAAGGTGTATGAAATGATGCAAAATTCTTTCACCGCAAATACTGGAGAAACTGATACAACTTGCCCAGAAGAACTGTTAGAAATTAGATACGCTGAAGATATAGTAGTGAATATAAAACCTGTGACAAAAAAAAAGAAGACACCTGTCTTATATCGAAACTTGTTGAAAATGATATTGAGTTTATTAATAACTTTCCCTGTCCAATATGTTGTAAAATCAGGATTTAGTTCTATTATGACCAAAGAAAGAAACAGCCCGAATAATTCTGAAAGAGCATACCTTCGTTTCACTAGAAAATACATTGCCACCATTATATTCTGAGACTTTTAATTAATCTGATTCTCTCCAGCAATGTTCCTCTCCTCTGTGCGCCTTATGCACAAAACATTGCAATCTTTAGACAAACTCCAACAGCTTCAATCAGTCACTGCACAAAGCATTTGACCATCTTAAACTATTTTGTCTCAGGAACTAATGGTTAAGAAACAAGATGTGACTGTCGGATATTACCTTGTGTTAGACATGTCTCTTCTTGAGTCATAAACAATTCATGAAGAATCACGTGGCGGAATAGTAGGGAATAGAACAGATATTTATAACTGCCATGAAAGTTCTGTTGGTAGCAGTGTGGGTGGCAATGGAAACCCCCAAAGCGTGAGCAGAATGTTACAAGCCAACGAGTACTTACCAGATACTAGCGGAAGTATGGACAGTGGTTTATAGGAAGACGTTACATTTGTAGACATCTGGTTCAGATAATGTATACGCAACGGAATTAATATCTTTGATGAAATACCCTCTGACAACCCGAATTGCAGAATAAAATCGCAGACATGTTAATTACTGTCTGGAATGAGAGACGAGTTCAGGTTTCTACTTCTTACAGAGTTTCTGAAGTATCGGATTTATTTGAGCAAAGCAAGACGTAAATAAAGCCAACTGCATCACAGTGATTCGTAGTTTCAAGAAACATAGCTCCACAGAAAATATAACTCTCTCCAATACAACAGACGTTTTCATAGATAACATTGATAGGAGAATAAACAGGAGTAATGATTAGAAGGAAGAGATAACCATGACTACTGCAGCTATCCGATATCAAGTCCGAAAACAGTAGACGTGTAAAAAGATAACATTAATGGTAGGATAAATAGGAGAATTGCGTGGAAGGAAGAGACAGCCCTGAATAAAACCTGACTAGATGTCATGTATCGAGCATGGTGGGTGAGCGATAACGCATTTGGAAGGACGAAAGTTCAATTACCTATCCGGCGATGGTTTTCTATGGCTTCATGGTGATTAATGCTGGGAAACCTCGTTCAAAAGGCAATGGTTGATTTCTAACCCGTTCCTTGTCCCCAATTTGCCCCTTCCCCCTGCTAATGACCACGATGTCGATTATGTGTAAAACCATAAGGGTAAATAAATTATTTCCAGTGTAAGAGAGAATTATTTCGGTTAATCCGCATCAGATCATCCGTTTGCATTTCTTTTCAGAAATTAGTCACATTATTCATAACAACAATGAGACTGAGCGGATCGTATTATAAAACATCGCAAGAGTAAATACTCTCCCTATCCGACGGACCAGTCACCACCAACAATGTCGTATGGCATCATTCCATACACAACGCGTAGAGGCTTGAGATTTAACCTACGATTTTGGTGCAAATTGAGCACCAGCTCCTCTGCCAGTCTAGTTTGTTGATGTTGAAAATTTCTTTCACTAACAGGTCTCCAACGACCTAACCCGGATTCAGGCGCCAGACACAATCACGGCACCGCAACCAACCGATCTAATGGCGCTGGCATAGAACTTAGTCCACTACCCGAAGTTCGCTTGGACCCTCCCCATGGAGGCATACGAGTACTAAGCCTGGTAATAGAGGTAGGGCGGTTACTTACTTTCTTGCGTACCTAATCTAACCTCGTAATCCCACTGGGCAAATGAGAGAACCACGGAAGCGTTCTGGCGTACTTCGCATTATACAGCAAGCTGTTCCAGAGGTGGCATAACCATCCAGGTGGCGTTGGTCGAGGGGTTCGGATAATACCGGAGATCTTTAAATCTCCAGTCAGACGCCTAAGCCACTGAGCCACCAGACCGCTGTGGACAGTCATAGAAAGTTCATTCCGACATTTTGGTGGATTAAAATTACGTCGTTTAAAGTGGAATTCAATGGGAACTTTCCAAAATGTGATGAAAAGCCGTATCCCACAGTGTTGGTTCGTGTCGTACACACGTCAGTGTTTATTTGGAACGAAATGAATTAATAAATTAACCAATGAACCGTGACACGGGTCACGACAGGTCGCATAATGCAACAGCTGATTTGTCAATACGCATCGACACAGAGGATTATTCTAAACAGGTCATCTTGATGAGCTGCTGGTTTGCCACCCCAGTCTTGTATTAGTCGTGATAATTAATACTCTGTTTTCTCTGTGTTGTTGATACATTCTTGTGTATTGCACATTAATTCTGTAACTCAGTCAAAACATACCGACCTTCGCGCAGATATGGTTCCGTACTCTAATGACTTTAATATATATATACGTAGATATAGGTACTTCAGAAGGTAGTCGCTTGGTACAAAAATCAGTGCCTGGCATGTTTTAGAAAGTTACGAGTTTAAGTAGTGGACTCTGCTCCACGGCTCCCAACGCTGCGCCATTCGGTTCTAATAAAATTTAATGTAGTTATATTAATAAATAATGAAGTCTAGAATAAGAACACATTTCAATGAAATAGTATTAATATCTGGAAAAATACTTTTTGGTTGTTTTTCTCGAAATACAGAAACTATGTTAGATAAAAATATTTGTTTATCATTTAAATACGGACAACTGCGGACAAATTTGACGTTCCTAGGTACAACCACTTTTTGAAAACCCGCTAAAGAAAATAATGTAAAATCGACGACTTTGACAGCTGCTCAAGTATATACACTGAAGAGCTAAAGAAACTGGTGGCATGAATATGCAAACACAGAGATATGTAAACACTCAGAGTACGGCGCTGTGGTCGGCAATGCCTATATAAGACAACAGGTGTCTGTCGCAGACGTTAGATCAGTTACTGCTGCTACAATGGTGGGTTATCACGATTTAAGTGAGTTTGAAAGTGGCGTTATAGTCGGTGCACGGGAGATGGGACACAGCATCTCCGAGGTAGCGATGAGGTGGAGATTTTCCATACGACCATTTCACGAGTGCGCCGTGAATATTGAGAATCCGGTAAAACATCAAATCTCCGAGATCACTGCGGCAGGAAAAACATCCTGCAAGAACGTAACCAAAGACGACTGAAGAGAGTCGTTCAACGTGACAGAAGTGCAACCCTTCCGCAAATTGCTGAGGATTTCAATGCTGGGCCTTTAACAAGTGTCAGCGTGCCAACCATTAAACGAACATCATCGATATGGGCTTTCGGAGCTGAAGGCTCACTCGTGTATCGTTGCTGAGTGTACGACACAAAGCCTTACCCCTCCCCTGGGCCCCGACATTGGATTGTTGATGAATGGGAACATGTTTCCTGGTCTGTCGAGTCTCGTTTCCATTTGAATTGAACGGATGGATGTGTGCGGGTATGGATACAACCTCATGAATTCATAGACCCTGCATATCAGCAGGGGGACTGTTCAAGCTGGTGGAGGCTCTGTAATAGTGTGGGGCGTTTGCAGTTGGAGTTGCATGGGACTCCTGATACGTCTAGATACGACTCTGACAGGTGACACGTACGTACGATTCCTGGCTGATCACTTGCATCCATTCATGTCCACTGTGCATTCCGACGGACTTGGGCAATTCCAGCAGGACAATGCGACACCTCACACGTCCTGAATTGCTACAGAGTTGCTCCAAGAACACTCTTTTGAGTTTAAACACCTCTGCTGCCACCAAACTCCCCAGACATGAACATTATTAAGCATATCTGAGATGCCTTGCAACGTGCCGTTCAGAATTGATCTCCACCCCCTCGTACTCTTTTTACGGATTTATGGACAGCCCTGCAGGTTGCATGGTGTCAATTCCCTCCAGAACTACTTCAGACATTAGTTGAGTCTATGCCACGTCGTGTTGCGGCACTTCTACGTGCTCGCGGGTGCCCTACACGATATTGGGCAGGTGTACCAGTTTCTTCGGCTCTTCAGTGTATTTCTAAATATAAAAAAAGTTAATTCTTTTCTTAACGACCCGTCAACATTTGTACACACGCTGAGGTAGAAAAAAAATTTCTATCTCCTACATTTATAAGAAACACCCATCGCACAGTATAATTTTACAATATTGGATTTTTGGTTAACGAACCGCTGACATGGAGCTCCGTGCCCTATTTTTGACCTTCATCACTATAAAGGTGGCATTGTCAACTTTCCTAACTCTCCTACACTTTTTTGTAAAATGAACGGCTACGTTCGGAACTGGAATAGCTGTTTCTAGTCCAATCCTTGTCCGGGCTCTAACGATCCCGTCGTCGACGGGCCGTAAAGTCACAATAAGCCAATTTGCAGTGTCACGTCAACCGCACGATTTCTTATAGGATTTATTGGGTACAGCGGGACGGGGCGCTGAATCAATACGGATCGCAGTCTCAAGTGCCACACCCAATTTTTGTCTCTCTTTCACATGGTTAGAGGGAAGTCAGTCTCACGATGTATCGAACTAATTTGTCACCGTTATCCTTGCTTTTAGTACTTTACCTGGTGATTCTTGAAAAAAGTTAAATTTCGAGATTTCCGCAAACGAAAGGTGTTGTTTAATCAGAATGGAGCTAACAAAAACAATAAAAATAATATATTTCTCTGATTTTCAGACGTATTACGAATTAAAGAGAAATTAAATAATTAGTGACTACTTGCCGTATGAACACATTGCCTAAGTCAAAGTGTGTTCCACACTTGGTATCATTTTTAGATTGTTTGCTGATGATGCGGTTATTTACAGGGAAGTAAGGAATTTGGCCGATTGTTTAGCAATTCAGCGTGATCTGGATGTTATTTTGGCATGGTGCGCTGAGTGGCAACTCACACTAAATTGTAAAAAGTGTAAGACAATGAGCATAACTAACAAAAAGAATCCAATTGTTCAGAAATACGAGGTAAACAGTTCCGTTATTGATGTGGTCGATTCTATGAAATATTTGGGAGTAACAGTACAAAGGAACATGAAATGGGACTTACATATTAATACGTTGGTAGGTAGAGCTAATTCTAGGCTGCGGTTCCTAGGTCGAATTTTGAAAAATTGTAATGAACAAACAAAGGAGATAGCGTACAAATCTCTTGTGCGTCCACATTTGGACTATTGTTGTGCCATTTGGGATCCGTTTCGTAAGGGGCTGATTGAGAGTACAGAGAAAGTACAGAGAAGAGCCGCTCGATTCGTGACCGCTTGCTACAGTCCTTATGAAAGCGTTACAGAACTGATTAGTAAACTAGGCTGGGAGTCTCTGGTAGATAGACGACGCACGTTTCGTATAAACTTATTGGTAAACATGCGTACTCCCACTTTCACTTACAAGTGTAGTGAAATACTTCGTCCACCAACCTATTTGGGTCGGCATGACAGGAAAGATAAAATTAGAGAAATAAGGTGCCGCACTGATTCTTATATGAATTCCTTTTTTCCTCGTACCATTAGGAATTGGAATGCACAACAAAGAGATTAGGTTTGGTGCTGAGCACCCTCTGCCACCCACAGTTTTGTGATTTGCAGAGTATATATGTAGATGTAGATGTAGATAGATATTTAGGCGTTTACCATGGAGGTTACCTCTCCGTAATGATATAACGGGTAGACGAATCAGGGTGGTTTACCGTTGCATTCCGGTATGTGCGTACAGTACAAAGTGTTATTTGTTTTTCGGATGAGAGTTGAAGGAAGAGGGAAGTTGAATCTTGGTTCCAGCAAAGCTCAAGATGTCCATCCAACAGATGAGTCGCCATCAACAATAAATTACGTCCACACTCTATAAGCACTGCGGTAATACTTGGTATTTAACACAGTACTTTGTAATCTGGTTATTACAATTGATCAGCGAAAACTCGTTATAGATTGAAGGGAACAAGTTACTAAATAAAGTACAGAAATTAACAAACATGAAAACAATGTACGATGTGACACTTTGTGCGAGGTTATTTATTGCATTCAGTCCCTCGAGAACATTAAGTAACAATAGTCATTCTAGAAGTATAAAATGCGATGTAGGGATTAGTTATGGTTCTGTGTGGCCACCTAAAAGAGAAGATCTTGAGGTAAGTAGCTGATGATTCTTGTAGGTCTGTCAGACCTGGTGCCCAAGGAGTAATAAACGGCTCCCGGTGCTCTGGGAAGGTGATGGTGATTGCTCTGTAACAGCCCTCAAACCTAAACTTTAACTGGAATTGTATTTTATGAAGCATTTCTAGCAAGCTACAGTGTGATTGAAATTGGTTTTGTATATTTGTCTTGTATTTTATTGTAATTCGGTGTAACTGGATTTTGTTTTGTGAAAAGAAATTATGTAAATACCATTTAATATGTTTAAGAACAGAACTATGCCAGAGAATTGCTTAAATGTTTGTAATTGTAAGTATTAAGGTGAGCCACGATGTTTGACGGACGATTTACTACAGTTAAAAATGATTCGTATGGATAATTTTCATTTCTAAGCGTTTTGCAATAATTGTAAATGATTATGTATTAATTCTGATTGTTTTAATATGTTAGAAAATGTTTAAGTATTGTTAATGTTTGAGAAATATCTATCGGAAGTCTTTGTAGTGTTCTAGAACTTTCGATGGAGCTTATATAAAGCGATGAGCAAATACTCAGAAACAGTTTTTACTTGGACAGGTTTTTGACTAGTTTATGAACACCGTGTGTGACTGCATAGTCTTTGGAACAAGTGGTGAATTTAATCGCTGGAGTTGTTTACATGTGTCCAGTATCTTTGATGTTCGATGTGCTTATGAAAATAAAACAAGTTAAAATTTGAAACTCGAGAATGGACTAGTTATTTATTATATGTAATTAAAACCACGAACAATCTAAGGCCGAGTTCACGATGCCGTTGGGTACTGCGGACGAATCACGCAGCATCGACGGAGTGGCAACTACACATCCCCAGACTGAACAGGGGTGGTCGAATTAATGTAGAGGAGGATGGTTATATCGCTTTTTAGAAACGATTTCCAGTTGATGAGAGGATATAATTTTTTGAATCTGGAATATGCAAGGTTGCGTTTGGAGTAATTCTCTTAGACAAGTACATCATCAGTGCTAAATTAATTCACTCCGGTAAAACTATGCTCTTACCTCGCATTAACTTCACACCACCAACCCTGCCTTCCAAATGATAGGAAAACAATTCCCAATATAAGTAACATTCGCTAAGAACACCAATAAAACACAATGTCAGACGCTTCAAAAGGCAGGATTGTATTTATCAGAAACTTTTTTTTTTAATGGATACACACGTACGTGGTTTTTTTACGAGTCTGTAGATTCATTAATATTTATTTTTGTGCTAACGACACGTACGGTCAAAAAGTCAACTATGATCACATTATAACTGCTAATATTGTTTTCAAAGAAGTTTTGTTAAGTAAAGAAGCTTGAAAAAAAAGTCTTCTAACAAAGCCAATATTTTTTTAAAAACATTTAGTTTTCTAAATTTTTTACAGTTAAACATGTAGTATTTAATAATAACGACTTTTTTACTACTCTTCAAAATAAAATACCTATTACTAATTAATACTTGCATTTACTTATCTCCTCATTATTATATTACCACTTAGTGACTGATCACGATACCGTGTGATATTCGCAAGGGTCATTTAGTGTACACGAATTCTTCGTTTAAAGATATAAGAGTTCCTTGTCGGAACCAAAGAGAAATTAACTATCAGTAGGCTTTCTGGTACCGGTACCTGAAAAGTCTAAGAGGCCGTTTCCAAGGTACCAAATACAAAAATTGTTCGTTTTTTTGTAAATTCGATTTTTTTTTCGGGGAAGACACCTCTTTTGATAAACTTAAAAAGCAAAACGTTATCTAAATATAAAGTTTCATCCAAATCGTTTGAGTCGTTTCCGAGATACTAAATATATTGCTCGTTTAAAGATAAAAGATAATAATAATAATTAGATTACCTTTCTACAAAAGTAATAGATGGTAGGTTATTTTTTCGCGTAAACCATCGTTGGAAATTATTCAAAAATAGAATTATTTTCAGACATTTCTACGTATCTGTGAATGACAGGGAGCTTAGCTCCCAAAGTTGCGAAACCTTATGGAATGCGTTATCAACACGCAGTATTTTGTATGTAGTGTGTGTGTTTTGAATTCAATTAATTTCGTTTAGGGCGCTAATAACCTGTTGTCCTGTGCTCTAAAACCCCGACAGTAACTCGTGGTGAAGTATTGGTGGGAGCATTAACAGCAGCGCCTGTGGTGTAGGCACGCAGCATAACATGCGTGGCGGCCCGCTGGAAATAGACGGCAAGTGGGGAAGCGATCAGAGCGGTCAATCGATTACACATTGACATTTACTATACTTGACCTGCAGCCGAGTTTAACAGATCACATACTGCGGCATTTCACACTGCGAATGACGCACGCTGCAGCAAATTCACGCGCTTCCAACACGGTAATATAAAAAATTTCCTCGTTTACTAAGTCCTAACGCGTATTTTCCCACTTACCGTGGTGGTTAAACGGTAATGCTCTGGCCTTGCATACGGGAGGACGCAGTTTCAAATCCCCGTCCGGCAATCCAGATTTCAGTATGCCATGGTTTCATCAGGTTAATCCCGAGGTTAATGCCGTGATGGTTCCTTCAAAATACCATAGCCGAATTCCTTCCAGTTCCTTTCTCCAATCGCCTCCCACCTCTAGTGACCTAGACGTTGAAGTGTCGAACAGACAGAAGCAAAAAATACATTTGAAAAGAATGACAACGTTCACATTTATCGCATCTTATAAACGATGTATTCTTACATTCTGTGAATTTTATTTTGTATTTCACGAAAACTAGGGTAGAGCTGATACAAGTGAAAAATTACTGAATTGTAAAAGAACATGATTAAGCGAGTGCAAGTTAAAACTCTGGGTCAGGCAACACCTTACGCTTTACTTAAATTATATTGAATACTAGCTGTCTCCGCGACTTTGTCAACGTGGAATTTGAGATTTGTGTTGATAAACCACAGGTAAACTATCAAAGAAATTTTTGATATTGTCAGCAACTGCTTTCACGTAGAGTGTTGAAGTACGGACCTCCTTCTTAAACGAATTCTGTCACAATTAACACAGCGTCACTTGGGCAAATAAACTATTACAATGCATGAATTGCGTTCAATAAAAAAATGTTTGCTAATTTTTGGAAACATTTCTCTTTAATTTCTCAGCTTTCCAACTTCACATCAAAAAGAAGTATACCCTATTTTACCTACCGAATGATGACACTAAAAAAAATTCTTGTCGACAAACAAACATTTACTGCAAGTATGAGCAAAAACGGCAGCACAGAATCGTGGTCAATAAAATATAATTGCATTTTGCAATAGAATATAGAACTTAGACTATAGCTCCACTTATCTGAATGAAATGTAACTAAAATCCTAACAATCCATCTCACTAACATATAGTTCAAATATGGCCTCAATATGACAAGTGTTTTGTCAGTGATGATTCTGTTTACTCACGCATAGGATTTTATATATATGAAGAGGATAGACTGAAAATGATTACTTATAGCCGCTCCCTCCACCTTCGGTGTTTGTAGTGATCGCTAACGCTAACAATCCCAAATCATAACTATAATTATCCTTAACACTAAGCATCTATCAAAAACGCTATTAAATGATTTGGCATATGTTTTTGATGCTAGAATTTTTAACAATATCAAAAAACAAATGTATAATTTTAATGATATTAGATTCTTTACCCAGACTCATTATGAATGATGCTAATGGTTCAGGCGGTATATTCAATTCTTACACGACATTTTTCCAGCTGCACGAATTTCGGTAATTGTATAGTTTACTAACGCTTAAAATGTGACTTTGCCCGACTGAAAGCATAGCGTAGAGTGTCTGAACACCACAACAAATGTGAACTCTCTCACCCTTTTCCTTTTTACTGTTTTTAATGTTCTTATGTAATAAGTTATAACTTCACTACAATAGAGCATTAATTTTTTATTTAGTGTTCACGGTACAGAAATACGTACCACGAATCTTATATGTTCAAAACAGCGAGTATCGTTAACAACGACCTAGGATAATCTCTGGTCCTGAGACCTTAACTCTTATCAATTACCGCTTTCTAAAATATATCTTTTATACTCTGATCCGTGGACATACTTCCTTTAGTAATTAAAAATACTTATTTTCTCACGTCAGGTAGAAAACAGTTCCAGACATTAGTTCAACTTAATAATATAAAATCGAATCAAAGATATTCAACGTAATAATGATTGCTTATTTGTTCCTTGTCTTTACTTGTTAATAGCGTTCGGCATAACCTAATTGTAAATATAGGCATTATACTTCGGCATCACTTAACGGAAAGAAATATAAATAAAAACGTTTCGCGCCACCTCATTAACATTTCTTGTGAATATGACCTGAATTGGACCTGTGGTTTGTCCGTGATGATGAAGTTTACGCACGCCTAGGATTTTATATTTAAAGATTAATTGATATCAGTAACTTTGTTCACACAGAGGGTTATAAGATGAAGCAGGTCTTCTACCGAAGGTAACATGTGCAATCTGAACTTCTCATTTGCAGTCAATGAATACTAAAAAATATTGCAAATGCGGTGTAAAACCAATGGAGTCATGACTCTTAGAAATGAGTTAAATGACCACATAATAAGTCATAATAATAAGAAAGCACCCTCTATCAATATAGTATATGAACGTCGGTAGAAAGCGCTGGTAAACAAAGGTTTGGTGACAAACTTTTGGTATCAAAAGCTTTTATCTACGCTTCCGCTGCCCGGGAATGGTAGTTTTGAGGATAACCGTAACTAAATTATAGTAATAAGTTTTTATTCTTTGGTTTATTACAATTAAAATTTTTAATAAAATAAAACATAAGAACTTGAATACTATATAGTATTACAAAAGGTTATTCTAGAATGAAAGATGGCCAAAAGAATTAATTTAATAACATCTGTTAAAATAATTGTTTAAAAAATCATAAAACCGCCTTCAAAAAAAAAAGCATTAAAAATTTTAAAATAACTTTATATCTTGCTTAGGAAAAAGTAAATCTAAATGGACAATATTTTATATTACTGTCAGTGAAATTTTTACATCAATTAGTTATTTTTGGAGTCGGTGCCAGCTGTCACATCGCGAAGATCGAATTACTGAACTTCTTTTGGCGTTAGAGCGAAACGGGGAGTAAGAACACAAATTCCCAATATTTTGCAGTATGTCGTGAGGCAGATAGTGTTATTGCGGGAGACAGCTTAAGGAAACAAATTAACAGTATTTTAATTTGTGGCTCGGCCTTATTGGTCATCCAGGCATATCTCTGGCGCTACAGTGTCAGTTGGTAGGTTGCATCATGCAGTAAAATACCGGCGTATCATCTGTATGTTTCAGTTTTGTTGAAACATGTTTCTAGCATTATTTGTAGGTAAGCAGTAACATGATTTTTTATGTATTATTGCTATTCCTTATTGTTTTTATCTTTTTGTTTTTCTTGCTTTGGCTGGCACCAACTCCAAAAATAACTAATTAATGTAAACATTTCAATGACAGTAATGTAAAATATTGTCCATTTAGATTTACTTTTTCCTAAGCAAGGTATAAAGTTATTTTAAAATTTTTAGTGCTATTTTTTTTTTTTTTTTTTTTTTTTTTTTTTTTGAAGGCTGTTTTTATGTTTCTTTAAACAATTATTTTATTTTTAAATTTTTAGTGGTATTATAGTTTCTTTTGTATTTTAAATATGCCGCAGCAGTTCCCATTTTGCGAACTTTCTGGTAGCTCAGAGATTAAAGCACTTGCTTTCAAAGAAGAATTCTGTCTCTATATACCACAACAACTTCCAGAACGGGGTGTATTGGGTGTTGTGTTAAGGAATGTCAGTTTACATTTTGGTCCAGGCTATGTTTCGATCGTATCATAACATCTGTTAAAGCTGCTGGTCGATAACCGAAACATGTAACATCTGGTCATTAATACATACCACATGCAGAAATCTGTCTCTGTATCTGTTTGCCCTGGCATCACACAGAAAATATAGATTTTTAATTGGTTTTCACAACGTGAAAGCTTGGGATCCAAGTTTAAATCTGAAGTACATGTTGAGACATTATGACACATTTATTTTATAAATATTATGCCATGACTTAAAAATAGCTTAATTGATTTTGACGGGATTTAAAACTGGATTTTTGTAAAGAACATTGGAAATTAAAAGGGTTGAGGGTAAAGGGGAATAGGGATTGTGCTTTTGTATACCAAATGTGGACTGCCTTTTCTGATTGATTTAAAGTATATGTTTGTAAATTTCTATTGATATCAGATAAAACTGTAGATATGTATAAAAAAAATTAAGGGGTGTGGAGACGAAGAGTAGTTTGGTTTTTGTAAAGCTAGTGTGGGCAGTATTTTTCTCTTTGTTTTAAAGTATACATGTGCAAATTTCCATCGAAACCAGACAAAAACTGTAGCTTTGTGTAAAGACCATTTGCAAAAATTAAATGGGGTAAGGGAGTGAGTGGTTGGGTTATGTAAACAGAATGTAGATACTATGTTTCTCTTTGTTTTTAAGTATACATGTGCAATGTTACATGAAAATCTGATAAAACTGTGGGTATCTATAACGAACATTGGAAATTAGGAGGGGTGAGGGTAGAAGGGAAGAGGGGTTGGGCTTCTGCAACCTAATTTAAACACAATTGTCCTGTATGTTTAAAGTATACTTGTGCAAATTCCCTTCAGAATTGGATAGAAACTGTAAAGGAAGGAGCGGAGTTTGGACTCTCGAAACCAAATGTAGACAGTATTTTTCTGTTTGTTTTGCAGTATACATGTGCATACTTCCTTCAAAATCATAAATATCGGTAGCTTTGTATAAAGAACATTGACCGTAATTAAAGAGGTAGAAAGGGGGTTAGGGTTTGCGTTTTTGTTAAAGTTATGTGGACAGTATTTTTCTTTTTCTATTTGTTTTAAAGTATACTCATGCGAAGTTCCACCGAATCGAATTAAAATGTGGGTTTTGTACAAATATTAAGGGAAGGAGAGCTAGGGTAGTTTTTATTGATTTTTTGGTCAGAAATCTTATCCATAAAAAATTACATATATATGTTCCAACTTTAATAAAGATCGGTCAAAGAGTGTCGACTGTAGCTTTCTAAAAAACAATTGACAAAAATCATGGAGGTGGAAACGGGGAGAGGGGTTCAGTTTTTGTAAACCAAGAGTTGGCATTATTTTTCTCTTTATTTTATAGTAAAAATTTGCTAAGTTCTGTCTAAACCGGATAAAAACTGTGTTGTGTATAAAAACTAAGCGGTTCAATGGGGAGAGTGGGTGGTTTTTAGATCTTTTGGTCAGATATCTTCTTAATGAAAAAATACATATAAGCACCAACTTTCATGGTAATCGGTCAAACGATCGCGACTGTAGCTTTTTATAAAGAACATTGACAAAAGTTAATGGGGTTGAAGGAGGGAAAGGGGTTGAGCATTGGCAAACCAAATGTTTACAGGATTTTTCTCTTTGTTTTAAAGTATACATGGGTAAAGTTCAATAAAAATCAAATAAGAAATATAGATTTCTATAAAATTAAGGGGTGAAAGGGGTGGTTTATTTATTTATTTTATTTTTATTTTGTCAGAAACCTTCTCCATGAAAAATTACATGTATATGCCAACTTTAATGGAGACCAGTTAAATGGTGTCGACTGTAGCTTTGTATAAAGAACATTGGTAAAAATTAAGGGGTTGGATAGGGGAAGAGGGCTTCAGCTTTTTCAAACCAAAAGTTGACAGTTTCTTTCTCTTTATTTTTGAGTATACATGTCCAAAGTTTCATCGAAATCGGATAAAAAATGTGGGTTTGTATAAAAATGAAGGGGTGTAAAGGGGGGAGGGATGGTTTTTTATTTATTTATTTTTTGGTTAGATTCTCCATGAAAAATTACATGTATATGCCAACTTTGATGATAATCGGTCAAACGGTGTCGTGTGTAGCTTTTTATGAAGAACATTGACAATAATTAAAGGGGTGGAAGGAGGGAGGGGATTGAGCTTTGGCAGACTAAAGGTTGACAGGATTTTTCTCTTTGTTTTTTAGTATACATGGGCAAAGTTCAATAAGAATCAGATAAGAAATGTAGGTTTCTATAAAATTAAGGGATGTAAAGGGGAGAGGGGTGGTTTTTTATTTTTATTCTTTTGGTCAGAAACCTTCTCCATAAAAAACTACACGTAATTGCCAACATTAATGGAGATCAGTTAAATGGTGTCGACTTTGAATAAAGAAAATTGGCAAAAATTAAGGGGGTGGATAGGGGGAGAGGGGTTCAGTTTTTTTAAACCAAAAGTTGACAGTATTTTTCTCTTTATTTTTGGCTATATATGTCCAAAGTTTCATCGAGATCGAATAAAAAATGTGAATTTGTAAAAAATTAAGGGGTTGAAGGGGTTAGAAGGGGTAGTTTCTCAATGAAATTCATATGGGACCAATTTGGAGGTATACCCTACCCACTAAAAAATTCCATTTAAATCGATTCAAAATTGGCGAAGATATCGCTGAACATACCGAAAAAAAAAATACAGACGAATTGAGAACCTCCTCCTTTTTTTAAAGTCGGTTAAAAATCAATGACATCTCACTTAAATCGAATCCATCTACTAGAAATTGATAGATGTAATCATTGTCAAATGGCTGACACTCTACCCCAGGGGCGGATCCAGGATTTTGGTTTGGGGGGGGGGCTTGAGCGGACTTTGGTTGGGGGGAGGGCTTGGCTTGAGTGAATTTTGGTTCAGAGTGCTTGCCTGCAGTTGTTTTTAGTTTTTTTTTGGGGGGGGGGGGTTGCTTGAGTCGGCCATGGGGTATTCTTTATAGCCTCCTTGGGCCTCGAATCCGTGAAGCTAAAAAAAAAAAAGTCTCCTAAGTTACAATGTCGGGGGTGGACCTAGATACTTTTGGAGGGGGGGCATGAGCCCCCTAGCCCCCCCTGGATCCGCCCCTGCTCTACCCCACAGGATTACCTGCAACAGTGTCAAAGACATTTGGAACTGGACAAGGCGCACCGCAGCACACATACTAGATAACACAACGAGAAGAATAGCTCCTGAACTTTTGCTTAAAACGGATATCACAACAGATTCGAAACATGGAAGAGACGACTTAATATGGCTAATGGGAAACACTGTATACTATATATTTTCTCAAAAGAATTCAAACATAGAAGACTATTGAGTCCAACTTGTGGTAGACTACCACAGATTCAAGAAGAGGAAAAAAATTGAGAAGAATCCCTCCACAAACTATTTAGATAAAATTATACCATTTAAATAAATAAATAATAAAAAAATAGTCAAGAAAGTATATTACATAATATAAAATTGTTGACGATACAAAAAAAAACCTATAATATATAACGAGAATAGTCTAAGTTATGAAAGGACTTGAAAAACATCGGGACGCTAAATATACGCTTCGAACGTGTTTAGCTGGTTGAAGTTGGCAGGACTGCTGCATCTTTAACTGTCTCCTTCTTCCGAGAGTGCTCTGCAGGGAGATGCAGAAATCATCGGACTCTGTGAAACATCAAAAATGAAAATAATGAAGAATAATGACTTGCATTGGAAGAGTTCGTAAACTGTTATACCATTGTAGTCAAATAACTTATAGATGTCACACAGGCGTTGAAAGTATTTTGCTAAGTGAAGTTCTGTTGTACATTATATGCGTATTATGACATGAAAAAAAAATCAATAATGATGATAGTAATA
The DNA here is from genome assembly GCA_031002005.1 of Vandiemenella viatica. Lineage (NCBI taxonomy): Eukaryota > Metazoa > Arthropoda > Insecta > Orthoptera > Morabidae > Vandiemenella > Vandiemenella viatica. The sequence goes on along the minus strand of CM061919.1, from coordinate 59,460,600 downwards.
TTTGAGGGCTTTTGGTTTCCAATACGTGTAATAGGAGGACAAATTTTCAGTCAGAGAAGCTTCAATTTATGAAGTCATTAAACATTAATGAACAAATCAATCAACACTTATCTGATTGTCCATCAATCGGCTTTGTCCTCCTTCTACGGATTACTTATTTATGGTCAAATTAACATACAACACCATCCAATTAACGTTAATTTTTATAGAATTAAAAAAACACGAAGATCAAATCATCAAACATATTAAAACATTTAAAATTATAATTTATCCTGTGTACAAAGTTACATTTAAAGAAATCAATAAGAAAAGTTAATTACGCATTACGATTTATTTTTACAATAAACAATGAGAATTAATTGGACCTATGGGCTTTTAAGAGTTCATGCGTTATTATTATTCGGAGGTCACATTACCACTTTCTGCGTGTTCCAGTTATATCACGTCAAAACTCAACGAAGTGGCATCCATTGAGAGCGGAAGTGATCGTTCTCCTTCTCTTTTGAACACTCTCGCTTACGGGTCTCCATTGACAGCCGTACTATTGTTACCACCGCGGCGGTAATTCTCCTTTCTCTCTCCATGACAAAATGGAATTTTAGCTCTATGATTGAGCGTCAGATTAATGGACTTGGCATACGTAGAGATTTTTCCACGGCTGAATATAGCGGAAAAGGACTGGGGGCGAAGAACGGGAAGGAATTAGTCCATGGACTTTTTGATGGAACCATCCCGGAATTCGCCTAGAGTGATTTCGGGGAACCATGGAAAACTGAACTCTGGATGACTGCACAGAGATTTGAATCCGCGTCCTCCCGAATGTGAGGCCACAGCACTACCGGTCACCCACTACGCTCAGTCGTGTATGCCCAGAATCACTAGCAATTCAGAGCTTGATCACCTCCTGGATAATTTCAGTTGTCTCCCATTACTGGAGTGTCTAATTTAACGGTGACCAAGCGACTCCCAAACGGTCGAGATGGTATTCGATCCATGCGACGCCAGAAACACTCCGCACCTCCCCTCACTGTCTATTCGTTGAGGATACACGATTCTGAGCACCTGTCCTGGCAATAGTTGGCTAATTTCTATTTCCTCGTATGTAGAAGCTGCTTCTTCCCTCACAACAGTATCCTAGTACGATTAGTGTTGTAAAAAAACGTTTTTTTCTGACTTCAAAAAAAATACATGAAAAAACTATGAAAAAAACACGTTTTTTTTCTGGGACACGTTTTTTTTCGTAACTACTAAATCTCAAATTTGTAAGGCATTTATCGTTTAATATGAGTGTTTTAGAGTTTATAATAAGTAATTATCTTAATTTTTAAATCTTCTATATTTCTCTGGTTCAGTTGAAAAGAAAATTACGAAAATATTGGCAACATTAACTGAACTTTCTACGAATGGGGACTTCCCGAAGAGGCTAGGTTGCGCAATAATCCCTTTTCCCCGTTGTTTGGTTTGAACTAGTGTTGCCAGTCCAACGAATTTATCTGTAGACCTACGGATCTGTTCAAAAAATTAGAAATTTTAAATTTATCTACGGTTTTTTGCCTCTTTTTATTACTTATTGTGGTTTCCTTATATTCGTATAATTTTTAAACTCTCAGCGAACAGTGATACTGAATCATTAAATTGTCAGTAATTATGAATCGTTTCCTTGAAACCGTTGACGTAAACCAACGATTTAAAATGAAATAAAGCTCCTATTTTGTATGATAATAGATTTAAATTCAAACTTAAAAGTCCGTAATACGGAGTTTTTATACACTGTGTGTACTTTGCTCACAATTTAAAATTGCAATATCAAAACCTTTTGCGTACAATATAAGAACAACCAGTAAAAGAAAATGTTAATGTTTCTGAAGTTATGGATCTGGAGGAGACAGAAGAAGAAACAGAAAATTCCGACACCGACCAAACTAGTATTGGTAGTGCTGATACTAGTGAATGCGGTAGTGACATAGAGGATGAATAAAATTATATTACAAAAAAATTATATTTTCAACACTAAGTACGCTATTGCAGTACCTGTCTTTACCATGCATATTGTTGTTAAAATAATTATTGCAGTTGTGGAGTAACACTTACAAAATGTATACTCTCGATAAATATTTATTTTAACTATGGACCACCATAGAAAATAAAAGGTAATAACTTCACATGATCTTAATGACCTAGGGATAGAGTTTCTTACCAGATTCACAATTCTCCTCCTTCGTAACCACCTAAGCTAACCCCGGTAATCCTACCAGGTATCGGGGACCTACGTCTAACCTGGATTCCAAAGAACGGACCATGCCAAAAGTGAATATCGGTTTTCATTCCGAATTATATGATGCCATTGGTACGTACCCAGGTAAAAAAATTTGTTTTTAAATGGAGGCTAATTTTCCCAAGCTTTTATCTTAATTTCTCAGCCTTATGACATCACTCCAAAAAGAAACATACACTACTTTACTCTTGGGACCACGGGTTGTACATGAATTAAAATCTTAACAGTAGTTTTATATTAATCTCGTTCACCTATTAATGGATTTTAATTTGTGGATACTTTAATCTTCAGCTTCTCAGCATTACGAATTCACATCGAAATGAAACCTATCCTGTTTTGCTACTGAGACCGTGGGCTGTATATCACTTGAAACCCTATCACAATCCAACCAGTACTTTTTTGCCTGAATCGCGTTAAATGAAAAATGGATACTAATTTGTCGACACTTTTGTTCCAAATTTCTCTGATTTCGACTTCATTTCAAAATAAAACATACCGCATTTTACTCCAGGCACTACGGGCTGCACACTGTTTGAAACCCCATCAAAATGTGACCAGTAATTTAACCACGAAACAGACAGCAGCCTTTATTTTATTTATTTTTTAGGAAAAAAGCGATTTATTTCTTCTACTTGCTTTATTATTAGTGCTCTCAACTCATTTCTCTATCTCTCCCCCCCCCCCTCCCCCCAATCACTAAATAGTGAACAGATTCTTCCCATTTACAGTTTTTATTCTAAATTTATAGTTATTTTTTGTGTTTCAATACACTTATTCCACAGAGACCACACTAACAGCGGGGAATAAAGAAAGAAGCTGCATCGTTGGGTGGTATCAAAGAATCATAGCGCATAGATAAATGAAGAAAGTCGAGAAAGAGGAGCCAATAATTACAATGCTCAGAGTGTATTAAAGAAGTATTATGCAGCGTTTATATATACAGATGAGGCAATTCATATGTGAATACAAATACTTATTGTAAGGCTTGGAGTGGTTTGAAAAAAAAAAGGGAAGTTTAATTTACAGTCTTATATCAAGAGAGAATTTATAGGTCATGCATTATTTTATAAAATTTGGCAGAAATAATTAAATATAATTGTCTTTAATGAGTGTAAGTTGACTTCTAATGCATTTTTCTATTGCATAAAATCAACAAGAAATACAATTTTAATGATAAAATCATTTTAAAGGACAAATATAAGTAACGGGAACATTATAGAATGACTAATCGAACAATGCAAGCAATTTGCATTATTATTACGTTTGTTAGTGTTACAAATACTAGCTGCGTCTGATGTTTACCATGTTACTCGTGTTCTATCCGAGGCTGCTTTGCGCATGCTTGATGTTCAAAAATGAATAGGCAATTGAACCAACTTGGATAATCGAGATAAATAATAAATGAGAGCATTTTGTTAAGCCCTCTCCAAAGATTCGTGTGGAGGGGATGCATTTACACAATCTGTACGGCCTACGAATGTCCGGATTTAATGCTAGTTTTTGAAACTTTACCTTCTTCTTTAGCAAAGTGCGCCCTGGATTTACAGCGGGAATCCCAAGCTTCCTCAACGACTTCCGTGAAGCAGAATTTGCCTAGAAGCTGGCGTCATATTCTATTACTATCCTACCGAGATGTCTGTCACTGAAGACTTCTAAAGCCTACAACCAACAAGTTTTGCAAGGCGCATCAGGGAAGTTGTCTTCTACAGGTTGTCCCAACTAATTTAAGCTTTTCTGATTTCTCACTTGTTTCTTGTGATGGATAAAAACTCCAATACACAAAGTCGGTTGGTTCAAGGAAGCAAATATCATGATAGAATAAAAAAATCATGTTACATTCCTCAATATTTCAAGTTTATCGAAGTTAATTTTATAAATGGAATTACATGCATTTGTCTCTCCTATATCATACACGGAATCACGTCGAATATTACGGCATAACACTTCGTAGATGTCATTATCTCTACTGTCGAATGTGTGTATATATATATATATATATATATATACACTGTATTTTTTTTATTAAAGTACATTTTGACAAAATATCTATTAAAAATTTTCAATGTAAGTATTTTCACTATGTATTTATTATCCGACTCATGAAATTCTCCCTCGAATGATACATAAGATATTTTGCTGAAAGAAATTATCTGCTGAAATATTGAATCTGTAAAACTCACTCATTTATTTATTTTTCGAAGAGCAAAAAGTCCACATACATGTCTACAGATTCACTTTAAACTTTAGTAGATAACGATTTTTTTTTTATTTTATTTTTTTTTTTATTTTTTTTTTTTTTTTATTTTTTTTTTGAAAGAGTTTTTGGGCCTTTAGTTTCGAAAATAAAGGGAGAAGGCGAATAAATTTTCGATAAAAAATATTTTCCGAGTCGGCGTGTTGACAGCATGTATTTGACACCTATTAAGGTTTCTTATAATAAAAAATAAAAAAGCCTTAATGTATCTACTAAACTTATAATTATTTTCAACCTCACCGTATTTTTTTTTTTTTTTAAATTACATCATAATCGTGTTTTGGGTAAGAATTAAAGTAGTGAGCAGTTAAAAAATTGTTGGTTAAAGGGTTCAGAACAGATGAGCGGAAATGAGAGACGGATGCATCAGTGATATTCAGAAGCTAAGGAACCCTGAAAAGTAGAGAAGAAGTAAACGCAACACGTGTATGGTTATAATGTAAATTTCAAAGTCAGACTCTTTAGTTGCATAGACAGCATAAAGGAGCGTTTTATTGTTTGTTGAGTCTCGCCGTCCTCCCCCTCTCCCTCCCCTCTCCCTCCCCCTCTCCCTCTCCCTCCCCCTCCCCTTTTCCGGACTCAGCTTGCTGAATTATGGGGGGGGGCGGGGGGGGATCCACCTCGATCTAGTAAAACCTGTCGACTTGATTGAGATTTCTTTTCATTTGTAGTCCGTCACTTTACGGACTGAATTTAGTGACCTTTAGTTATAAGGCTGCAATTTGATTTAATGTTCAACGAACCGAAGCCATTACTTGATACTAATACGCGTCGTTTCATTATTCATTCTTATATTTCTTACTTATCATAACTCAGTACGCTTTACGGTAAAAAATAATAATAATTTGAAGACAGATTTTCTGAACGTCAGACAGCTCCTCAGAATAGGCGTAGCCGCAAAATTCTGAATGCTCCGTTTTCAACACTCCGGCACACACTATGCATTGGATGCAGAGGCCCCGCCTACACAGCTGTCGCCTCTATTTCCGTCATTCGTCGAACTTCCGCCTTCTACATCTGGCAGGAGCCCTCCAGCAGCTGCTCACAACGGCCGTTAACCTTCCATGTTCAGCGACTGCTTCTCACAGCCAAAGAGACTGAAAATTAATGACGCAGGGTCCCGCCGCTCTGAGCTAGCTGGCTACGATTTGCCTAATAAATACAATTGGAATTTGGCTACTGGATACGTGGTGTAGCCTTGGAGGCCCGTGGAGCATAGAGCTCTAATCTAAAAATATGTCCAGCGTTGAGTTTTTCTTCAATCTGCTGCCGTCTGACCCACCCCATTGAAATGTGTGTACGTCGGTACACTACAGAACTCAAATTAGAAGAGCCTCTACTCACTTGGCAGGATTACAGCTTTGGTGACTAGCTTACAAACGGAATACGTTACATTTTCATACCTGAACATGTTGTGTGTTGTACTAACGCAAAACTGAACATTGTATTGAAAGCCTGTAATAGTATAAATGTGGATCAGAAATATCGGTATCACCTTTGGTGGTAGTACGAATTTGTTCTGGGAAAGTTTCTAAGAAAAAAGTAATAACGGTTAATTATTATCTTTTTATTGATATTTTTCATGATGCGACTAAACTTTCTCTGATTAGATTCTCGGAGTATTTGACTAGGATGTTTTTAAATAGTCGCATTTGATTTTAAATGACGTAAATTTTTATTGTTATGAAAAATTTTCTAATTAAACCAAAATTTCAAAACCGAATGACTATTGTTTGATTGATATATTTCTTGAATACCTACGTTTCATATAAATTTCTCTGAGTTTTTAATAAACTAATCTGTGTCTTACATTTTGTCAAAAAAAAAAATGTTGTGACCAGGTTTCTAGTAATTGCTACAGCGTATGCAGAGTAAACATCGGGTGCACTTTTTCTTACTTAAATTTCAGCGTGTAGCCGTCCTAAATAAACGAAAATCAACGTGAAAATTAAACGTACTTGTACTATAATTCTCTGCCATGCATTATAACTCAAAAAGCTTGAAATATGTATGAAAAGTGTCAAAATATGCAACATTAGATAGTATAAAAATAATAATTTTTAGATTTTTTGTTTCAAAATCAGCATGCAATTAGTAAGTAGTTGAATAACATATTTATAATTTCGATAATTAACAATTATTTAACTTTTTTTTTTACTTTTGTAAACGTAAACAATCGGGTATTGTTCCAAATATTTAACAGTAAGATTGTTTCTTCGATCTCTCAAAATATTTTTATAAGTGGATATGGGCCGTTCCACATTCACTGATGTACTGGGCAGTATTTGAATTTTGGAAACTGTGTTAGCAGTCATTGTTTCTGGAAAAAGTTCACCCGTCCCATTGCTAAAACTATCAATTGGACACAAACGTTCAAAACCTCGGTTATTTTTTAAAATATTTTTAAACTTCACTTTAAGTTTATACGGGAATACCTCTGGCAATGCGGATTTTATTCACTAACAGAACAAATTCATTCGATACCAAAGCTTGAATTTCAGGCTTTTTAATACTCGCAGATATGTAGGAAAAAATAATGCCAATCACAGCTATGGTTTTAATACTAGAATTGTTAAATGCTTCCTTTTACGGACAAACTGCCATAGCCTCTCCGCTATCAAACACGTTTACTACACCTTTAATGGTCTCGAATTGTTTATTGTAAAACATTACAGCTTCAACCCACAACGCCCATCGAGTTACCACTGGTTCCGGAGGTAAAGGCACGTTTGGCATTATTTATAGGCATTATTATGATATCGTGTCTTAAGAAACTCTTTCTTTATTGATGAAATCAATTAATTTACATTTCAAAACGTGGGTCGTACTTCTTCAGCGAGTCGTCGTAGACTACGAGCAGTGCTGCTAGTAGGTTTTGCCGGCTGCAACGTAAGATTTTAATTTTTAACTAGGTATACTACCGAAAAATATTGTAAATATAGCGAAAATATGCATCATCACTAGATTTCAGGTAAAATACGCAATAGCCGGTGAAAATGGCTTAATATGCAAATTCATACACAAACATGAAAAAGCATTTAATCCAGGCTCTAGTACAGGGGTGGCCAACCTGTGGCTCGCGAGCCGCATGCGGCTCTTTGAAGGATTATTTGTGGCTCTCGATAAATGTACCCGAGTTCCCTTTTCATTTTTCTGTTATATTTTAAAAAATTATCGTTCCGTATGTGTTTCAAAATGTCTTTTAAATTACTCATAACAAATATGAAAGACTAAGTGCAACGTTGTAACAAATTTCATTTCCGTCCAAGTTAAGAATGATAGGACTCATCGAAAACTGCACGAACAAACATAAACAGTGGTCTAATCTTCCACAATCAACCTACTCCAGACCGATTTTGAATTCGTAAACTTTCATTGCAACGGACAGTTGACATTGTGCTCTGGAGTAAGCAATTTGTATCACTCTTGCTACGGGTATAATTTGTAATCTGGAATTTTTGGTAAGTTAACTATTATTTGTTTCGTAGTATGTAACACGTGTTGTTATTGTTTTAATAACACAAAACTTGTATTTTCTAAATTTCTTTATTAATTTCCAATTCTTTTAAAAATATGACGACAGAGAACGAAAATAAAGAAGAAAATACTAGCAAGAAAATAGAAGTTTTAATAATGAGTGGGAGGAGAATTTCTTTTTTATTGACAATAACGGAAAAGCATTATGTGTTATTTGTAATTCTACGGTCAAAAATTATAAAGCTAGCAATTTAAGTCGACATTATGAAACCAATTATCATCAGTTTTCTAATCAGTATCCACAAAATTCCAAATTAAGATCAGATAAACTTGCTTCTTTAAAATCAAATTTAAATAAACAACAGACAATTTTGATGACCTTTAACAATGAAGCTAATAATGTGGCTGAAGCCAGTTTTGTTATTGCCTGGAATATTGCTCCTGCAAAATGCCCGTATTGAGAGGGAGAGTTCATTAAAAAAAAAACTTGGAAGATGTACTTAAAGCTGTAGATCCAACTAATGCAGCATTGCACAAAGTTGTTTCGCAAATTCCCTTCTCGAGACACACAACTGAACGACGCACAAAGGCAATTAATACATCTCTTGAATATAATTTAAAACATTATTTGAAGAACTGTATTGCATTCAGCTTAGCCCTTGACGAATCGACTGATATCACAGATCTTCCGCAATTGGCAGTTTTCATACGTTTTGTTTCACCTGACTTCGTTGTTAAAGAAGAATTATTAGATTTAGTTGCACTTCAAGAGTCAACCCGTGGTGTTGATATTAAAAATGCATTAGATTCCATAATGAAAACTTTTGATGTGCCTCTTAATAAACTTGTAAGTATTGCAACTGATGGAGCTCCGGCAATGCTGGGTAAAAAAATCGGTCTTATTGGGCTTTTAAGAGATGATTCTCAAATTCCACAATTCATACCGATTCACTGCATAATTCACCGAGAACATCTCGTTGCAAAATATTTACAATATCCTGATGTTATGAAAACAGTGTTACACATTGTAATTTACATTCTCACCAATGCAAAAAATCATCGATAATTCAAAAATTTCCTTGAACAATTAAAGGACGAAGAACTTACAAATAACATTAATTTCTTTTGTATTGTTAGATGGTTATTTAGCTACAATGTATTAAATCGATTTGTAGATTTGTTTGATCCGATAACTGCATTTCTAAAAGAAAAGGAAATAACCTATTCAAAATTAGACGATGACGAGTGGTTGCAGGGGAAAGATAGAATAATATCTGACCTCTCTTAGGGTATATTTAGTTTTCAAACTAAATTAAAACTTTTTTCTAAAGGACATTAAAAATAAAACATTTTGTCATTTTCCTCGAATTAAAAAAAAATTGTTCCAATATTAAACAAGAAAAACTCAATGAGTATATAAAAAAACCTAGAAGGAATATTGATGGAATTCCAAAATAGATTTCAAGACTTGAAATATTTTAAATCGTCTCTTGATTTTTTTCTAAATCCATTTGAAATTAACATAATTCAAAGTGAGCTTTCAATTTCCAATGTAATTATGACCCAAAAAGCATCTGGAGAATTAGAATTAATAGAGATGCAAGAAGATCAAGCTCTACAATTAAAATATAAGTCGACGCCTATCACTGAATTTTGGAAATTTGTACCAGAATCGAAGTATCCTGAATTAAAAAAGGCTGCTTGTCAAATTATTTCAATATTCGGAACAACGTACTTATGTGAATCATTTTATTCCACTTTAAAATTCGTGAAATCCAAACACCGATCAGTATTAACTAACCAGCATCTCAAAGAATTACTGAGAAGTGCTGTCACCAATTATTCACCAAATTTTAAAGAATTATCAAGAAAAGTAAAATAAATGTGTTTAATTTTTAATATTTAAATTCAATACACATATTTTGTACTTTTATTCATATTTTATCAATAAATATAATTTTTGTAAAAAAAATTTTAATGTCTTTTTTGCATACCTTTTAAATACGTATTTAATTGCGGCTCGCGAAATATTGCAAATGTTGAAAAATGGCTCGGACTATCAAGGAGCTTGGCCACCCCTGCTCTAGTAATTATATTAACAATACAAGTGCAAATAATATAAAATGCAGTTATTTATTTTAAATTTCCTGGTTAGCCAAGCAACGGCTAGTATAACAAAAACTTCGGGCATCATCGGACTTGCTGAAGGTTGCCGAAATATTGAGATCACGTCCAGTGTCAGAGCGTAACTCATTTTATTAGAGTGGTTGAGGATCCTCACTCGTGAGGCACGCTGAGAATACAGTATTATTTCTATCTCAACGTATGGGGTATTACTGTTTAGTGCTCGTCAAGTAGGTCACTGGAATATTTTCTTCAATTTTTTTCGCTGTAAATTTTAAGTCATTTATGATACCAGGTGCAACTCAAAAACGATTTTGACTATGAACTTTAAATCTGTCTACAGTATCACTTTCAAACTGCATTTAAACAACAAGCAGTAGAGATTCTGACCTCTAAAATGGTTAGCAAGTTACGAACAAAACAAGAAAAAGTTTTAGTTTGGCGTATAAGAATAATATTTTATTGAAAGTGATTTTAATTCAGAATGAATGGAAGAAGTGTTCCCTGCCAGGAAAAATCGTAATAGATATGAATAATTTAAATACTGAATGATGTCACTGGTGGCGGGGTCATGAAGGGAAGATTCATGATATCAATGATAGCTATAGTAAAACCACATCCCAATTCCACTGTATTGTCTATTAACCTTCCATAAATCTATTGATTGCAAATTTTAATACTTTTTCATTTACTTGCATTAGTAAATCTTCCTTGTTTTATATTTTAAGGTAAATAAAAAATATCCTGATTTTGTTTGGCCATAGCAGGAGCATTGTCGTGGTCTGAAACACTCTCATAATAGTAGTCCATTGCTGCAAAGGTTCACCTTTTCGCTGTATTAATACATATTGCGCAAGTAACGTAACACAACGCACACTAAAAACTATCATACAAAACTGCAGAGTGGGTACGAACGTTCTGTTACCATTCTTTCTGTACTAAACCCCCGAAGTTTGTTTTCCTCTATGTCAATTTTTTTTTATTTTATTTTTTTATTTTGACGGAATGACCTGTTTGTCGCTTCCGTCACAGCGAAATTACTTGTGAACCACTTAATTTAGAAACTTCAAATATTTTCAATAGTATCAAATTAAAGCTGGTGACGGCTAAGAGTGAAAATATAAGATTTTTATTTTTTATTCCACGATTTTTACAAGTTTTTGATGAAATACCAAAAAAATCTATTTGCCTCATTTGTTTCTGAAACGACAAATTCGAAAATAATTCACAATGATGTGTAGTCCCCTAAAAGACTAATTGTAAAGATTAATGGTTATTGCAAAAAAAAAAAAAAAAAAAAAAAATACTAAAGGAGTAATTTTAATCTTTGATAGTTATGTTCGACTGTGTTAGTTAATATTAATTTTAATTACTGAGATCGTTTTTTAATATATTGTGGGAATGGTTTTGCCGAAGCGATGTAGTGGATTTATCGAGAGAATTTATACTTTAATAGATCATAGTTGTAGTTATTGAGGGACTTGGAAAGTTTACATAGAAAATGAATAACGCAGTGATCGGTAGGAATTTAAACACGAGGTGGGGATGGTGATATCCATGTGGTGGAAGTGATGCCGACACAGCGTTTACTGGGGCAATAAACCAAAGAAAACCAAGTGTTTAAACCTTTCAGCTAAGATTCTTTGTTGTAAATAATTCGTGAACGTCATCTCCAGACACCCACCTTCAATTACTATTACTCCTCGATTCACTAACAGTGTGTGGCGGAGCGTGCATTGCACCTATCCGAAACGGTAATAGGTTGGAAGGGATATACGGGATATGGCAGGAGGCGCCCATGGGTTATTTTGAGGAACCATACCAGCATTCGCGTGGAGCGATCTGAGAAAACCCAGATGAGGATGGCCGGAGAGCTTTATTGAAAGCTACTCCTGTCGGATTTTAAGTTTACTTGCCCGGTAAATCCTTCCTATTCCATTCCTTAATTGCTCGTGGAGAAAGATAATACAAAAAAGAATCGGTTCTGGCCCTGATTTCTCTTATCTTATTTTCACGGTCATTCCGAGATACGAATGTTGCTGATAGCAATATTTGTTTGCTGTCATTCCGAAATATGTCAGTCGTGATTTTTTCAATTAGCTTCTGTCGAGAGCACCGAGCGTGGTGGTGTAACGGCTAGCGTTCTGGCCTCGCATTCGGGAGGACGGCGGTTCGAATCCCCGTCCGGGCATCCAGATTTGGGTTTTCCATGGTTTCCCCAAATCACTCCAGGTGAATGCCGGGATGCTTCCTTCAAAAGGCCATGGCCGAATTCCTTCCCATTCCTTGCCCCCATCCTTTCCCGTCTCTAAAGACCACGTTGTTAAAAAGGGACGTTAAACTGTTAAAAAAAAAAAAAAAAAAAAAAAAAAAAAAAAAAAAAAAAAAAAACTGTCGAGAGCAACGCCTTCGGTGTTCCAGGTCTTCCCAACCTAACTCCTTCAACATCGCACTTACGCTTTCCCTCCAGCTATATATACCTGTCACGAATCTGGCGGCTCTTCTTTGGACCTTCTCTAATGCATCCATTAACCCCTTTTGATGGGGACGCCATACAGAACAACAATATTCTAAGTGAGGACGCACTAGTGACTTATATGCAATCGATTTAACTTCAGGAGTGTATTTTTTTAAATTACGACCTAGAAATCGGAGCATACGATTTGCTTTCCCAATTACATTCTCGATATGCTCATTCCACGACAAATTATTACGAATTGTTACCCCTAGGTATTTAGCGGAATCTACCATTCTAAGGACAGTACCATTAACTGTATATTCAGAGCTAACTGGTGTCACCTTTTTACTTATATGCATGACTTGGCACTTTTTAGCGTTTAACTCCAACTGCCAGTCTTTACACCACGCAATTATTTTCGTAATATCGTCGTGTAACAAAGCGCAGTCTTCCTGGGTTTTGATTTCACGATAAATAATAGCATAATCGCCAAATAATCTTTTCATCCCCATTATTATGTCACACAAATCATTAATGTATATGAGAAACAACAGAGGCCCTATCACCCTTCCCTGTGGAACCCTGGACCTCACCTCGGTAAATGATGAACTCTCACTGTCTAGAACTACACACTGTGTTCTGCCCTGATACAAGTGTCGGCAAAGGTGGTCAAGGGGAGACAGGAACTGTGCTTTAATGTTTCAGCCCCAGACGCGCGTGGGCGCATAGCAGCGAAAAATTGTTTCATTTCTAAGAACCAAAAGTTTCAGCAAGAATAGCCAGTGACGGGGGTGATCACCTGCCAGTTAATTTGTTCTCACGATTTCCACTTACTGTATTTATTAACGTTTTGGTTTTTCTGTGCTGACAAAATGTGGAAGGAAGAAAATCTCTCAGGAGGGCACCCCGTTCGGCAGAGACTGATTCTATTCCTGAACCTCGAGAGTCGATGTTTACCAGCACTCAACGATCAGCTGAGAGATTTGCTAGATGCGTGATGTTCTGTTTCGGGACAGACCACATCGAATCTTTACCACTGCTGAGCGCCAAGCAGTCTCACCACTCCACATTGCCCTCAACAACGGTCGCTGACGGTGCGGTAAACACTCTGTATAGTAACAAAGAACAGACAAGCTTATGCTTTGGAAACTACAAACAAAATTTTTTAATGCCTTCAATTAATCAGCGAATGGTCCATAAAATTAATTGCTTTTAATAAATAACCGTGAGCTTTAATTTTCCTGTGCAAGTAAATAAATTCATTAGATGTTTGTGATTCATGTTTTTACTCTGTCATTTATCAGCATTCGTTTTCTTTTATTTGTATAAACAATCAAGTAAAGAACAACACCCAATTAATTAATTCAATATGCTCATTAAATCTGAAATTTCATGATTTACCCTCTGGGACACTTCAGGATGAATTTTTTGTGCGCGTGTTTGGTTCACGTACATCATTTGAAGGACAATTCTTTAAGACAAATAATTAATTCTATTTAAAAATCACTTATTATCGATTTTTTAAAAATAAAATTACGAAATAGCTTTTAGTTAATCCAATTTGTGAGAGTAAATGGTACTTGCGATTTATTTGGTTTTATTCTGGTTATTTGCGCAGCACTATATTAAATTACTTATACACAGTGAAACAGATGTCACATTTTCAGTAATAAGTGCACAAATACGGAAAATGGTAGAATATAACATTACCTAGTTCAAATAAGAGAAAGAGCTTGAGATCGGCTCAAAGATTGATTGGCGAAGAGGACGTACACTAAATCCTCCTCCGTTCCAAGCCTCCTTTGGGAATATCGCTCTAATTGACCACGCGATGTAATATAGCGTGATCCAAGATTAAAGAGCACGGTAGCTGCAACAACTTTTTCGGCGAACAGAATTAATCTGCAAATTTAGTCAGCCAATGGAAAGATGGATTCAAACATTTTCAATATGTTTCATGATAAACAGATTAAACGAAATACCAGTAATGAAGAAAAACTACCTAATATAACTCAGCACAATAAAGGAAACAGATACGAAAATAGATATAAAACACAGATAATAAATATAATAAGCAGAAAAGTAACAAACCAAATGAAAAAAGACCAGACAAGGATACAAAAATGAAAATTCATCAAAACAAAAGCCACAAGACAAACGCATCTACAACACAAACAATAAAATAAAATAAAAACACAGAAACCACAAAGGACATTGAATATGACTGTAAATAGTTCTCCACGTAATATCCCAACAAATGCACACATCCAATCACTAAAAATTTCAAAAAAGAAATCATAATAATTCCTTTTTGAACAGGCGTCTCAATACACACCCAAATAAAAACTCATTCAGACACAGATAATTACCTCAACTTAAGCATTTACCAAGTTACATGTCAAATTTGAGAGGCAATTTAGATAGGACAGACATGAAGACAGTGTCAAAATTGATATAAAGAAAACAGGAAGGCGCCGAACCATTCCACATTCACCGGACATCTCGTAGAAAATGTTCATTCACCAGAAGACAAAAACACAAATGTGCAAATCCTGATAGTCATCAACTATAAACACAGTATCCTCACTCTACAAGAAAACTACCACACTCAGAAAGAAATAATGGTAAACAGCAACTTCGCGATCGCATAAATCTAAAAAAAAAAAAAAAAAAAAAAAAAAAAAAAAAAAAAAAAAAAAAAAAACCATACGCTTATTCGATATTGAATTCCCTACCCATTCACATACTTTCAAACTGGCGTCGTCAAAACAGCGGTCTGGTGGGTCAGTGATTAAGGGGGCTGACTGGAGATCGGTTGGTTGCCATTTCGAATCCCGGTCTCGGATGGCATTTTCAAAGACCCTCACCCCGACCTTCCCTCTGGCACAGTACGCAAGAATGGTTCCCTGTTTCGGATTCAACGTTCAATGTTACTTAAAACTGGAAGAATTGCCGGCTTAGGTTAAGGAAGGCTATAAAAGAGGCGGAATGCGGAGCCAATTAAAACACTGTCACTTTGACATTACGACCAGACGAGCCGTAATATAAGCGTGACAGCAACAAGAAAGTCCGCCTCGACAGACAAATGAATTGCAAAATGGTGCACTGTACTACATCCAGCTGGTATGGCTCCAGTTCGAACCGAGTGTGGTGGGTAAGCGGTTTGCGCTCTGGCCTCGCATTCGGGAGGAGGCTGGTTCGAATCACCGTACGGGCATCCAGATTTGGGTTTTCCATTGTTTCCCCAAATCACTCCAGGTGAATGCCGGGATGCTTCCTAAAAGACCATGGCCGAATTCCTACCTATTTCTTGTCCCCAATCCCACCCCACCTCTAATGACCTCGACGTCGACGAGGCGTAAAGCCATAAAAAATAAATAAAAAAAGGTCCAGTCCAAACACGCATTGTGAAAAATCGGAGATTTGCAGATATCCATGTTAATAATAGTAATGTAAAGAGTGAGTAGTGAGCGACCAGTAAAATTTATAATTTTTTGGATTGTGTCAAACACGATTTTATTAAGTTAGAAATACGAGCAATAAATATGAACCTAGTTTCGTCGCTGATTATGAATCAATTATAGGTGAAACGCGTGATGCAAAAAATAAGTGAAAAAACAGTTGCATTGGTGTTCTTTATTAACAACTAACTTGTAAGCGCGGCAAAAATTACGGATTGAACGAATTCATTTCATCGCATTTGGTTTACTAAATGTAATTGTTATTAAATAACGCTCTTAACCTTAGTAATAATGTAACGTTGTACATATTTCATCGCTTACTCTTTGTCTATGTGCAGAGAATATAAGGAATGCTTCTACAACGATAAACCAAAAGCAACTAATGTGTTAATTTACAAGAAATATGTACTTTCCTTTGTGGTTTGTTTGCGATTTAAAATACAAGGTCTATACCAAAAGTAGTAGGACTGTTTTTTTTAAAATTTTATTGAAGATATCTTTACAATTCCTTAATCCTCTTCGAAATAGCACCCTTGGGCAGCTACACACCTAGAATTACGCTGCTGTCGTTGGCCATACGCCTTCTAGAAGTCAGTTTCGGGGACGCTGTTGAGAGCCCTCGTCGATGCAGCTTGAACGTCCTAGATTGAGTCAAACCGCTGTCCCTTCAGCTGCTTTTTCATCCGTGTGAGTAAAAAAAGTCAGATGGAGCCAAATCAGGACTGCAGGCGGGGTGCAGCAACGCGGCAACGTCGAATCGGGCCAACAGTTGGCTCATGACGGTGCGCCTAGGCACGGCGCATTGTCGTGATGCAGAGTCCAGTTGATGACTGGTTGGACGCGATTCACTCGGTCTCGCAGGCGGGTTGGCACTTGCACGTAAAAGTTCGAATTGACAGTTTCCACAGGGGAAAAGAACTCCTTATGAATCGCCCCGCGACGGTCAAAAAACACGATCAGCATTGTCTTGATCTTTGATTTGCATCATGCGAGCCTTCGTTGGACGGGAGGATGAAGAAGGCAACTGTTGGCCCGATTCAGCGTTGCCACATTGCTGCACTCCGCCTAAAGTCCCAATCTGGCTCCAACTGACTTTTTTTTTTATTCTTACACATGAAAAGGCAGCTGAAGGGACAGCAATTTGACTCGATTCAGGACCTTCAAGCAGCATCGACGAGGGCTCTCAACAGCGTCCCCGAATCTGACTTCCAGAAGGCGTACGGCCAATGGTAGCAGTGTAATTTTTGGTGTGTAGCTGCCCAAGGCTGCTATTTCGAAGAGGATTAAGGAATTTTAAAGATATCTACAATAATTTTTTAAAAAATCAGTCCTACTACTTTTGGTATACACCATGTATATTGAACTATTACAGAAACACAATTAGAGAGCCTGACTTCTTAGCTTACTTTAATAGTGACATCTAAGGAGAGAAAGTAAACTGTGGACGCTGTTAGCTCGACAACGAAAGCCGGGCATGTGACACCACACCGTGAAAGACACGATGACCAAGCTGGCCTTTTATTAGTATTATGATTAATCGACTAAGCAACAGTGGGGGAAAATAGCCTACAACAACTTTGCAAATGATCCCGTCACTGGCATGATGAATGTGAGTAGAAGAGGAATCATTACCACAGGAAATTTCTTCGGCAACAGAGATACAACATTCCTCTGCCAATGATTCAGTTCAGTGATGAGCTAGGAATCCTAGCCTTCCGATTATGCGTTCTTGATATATTTCTTCTCTCTCTACAACCTGCAGTATCTCTCTTGTTTACTGTAAATCCTTCTTCATTTGATCTATCTAGGGCTTGGATGGTCAATTGATCATCTTCCCTACACCTTCCTATCTATCAATCACTTTAACTTTTGGTTAGTCAGTGTTTCCTCCACTCTCAGAGTAGTATTCAATTCTCTTCTTGATCCTCACTTCGCGCCCTCCTGTTTTCTGTAGAGCTGATCTCTAAAACTTCAATTCAGTGGATGGTAATATACTTACTTCTGTTTTCTTCAGTGTACATCTCCCTAAATTACGTGTCATGACTGCCTCTGTACTGGACTCGTATATTGTTTGTTAAGATTTTAAACCGAGCGTGATGGGTGAGTGGTTAACGCTCTGGCCTTGCATTCGGGAGGACGGTGGTTCGAATCCCCGTCCGGGCATCCAGGTTTGGGTTTTCCATGGTTTCTCCAAATCAGTCAAGGCGAATGCGAGGATTCTTCCTTCAAAAAGGCCATGGCCAAATTCCTCTCCGTTCCTTGTCCCCAGTCCATTCTCACCTCTAATGACCTCGACGTCGACGAGGCGTAAAGCCATAAGTAAAAAAAAATAGATTTTAAATTAACTTCTTTACTCTAAATTAGCTTAAGCACTTGGTGGAGGCAGCTAGATCCTTCCATTGCGTTGTTCTGCAATTCTATCCTCGTTCTTCCATTCCTTATCATAACACTACCAAGGTAGGTGAAGCTTTCTTGCTCACAGTCAAACCGTACAATTTCGTGTTCCAGTAATCCAAACTTCTCTATACATCCTGCTTAGCCACTCCTTTAATAGCCACATAGTTTGGAAAACCAAGAATAGTAGGCGGATGAGGTACCCCAACCTCGTTTGGTAATCGGTGGATAAGGAAGCCATTGTCCTATGATGAAGAGAAACATTCAAAGGTTACGGAAGTAAACACTGAAATAACATTCGTTACTGCATTTTGGCTGGAAAGCTGACGCGATTGTAACCTATGACTGCTTTCGAAGAAGATAATCCTCGGAATAGTCGGTGATTGGAATAACTCACCGTGAAATGATTAATAATTCGCGAAAAACTGTGCAAAAATTAAAATAAAAATTCATAAAGGGCTGAAGTAGGTGTGTTGGGAAATTATACTCGAAACATTTAAACAATAAGCAAAAACAAGAAATGGGAGAACGGTGTGTGGGGAAATGTCCGCTGCAACAGAGCTCCATCGTGATTAAAAGAATATTAAATTAGATGTTCAGTAGCTAATTTTAGAAAAACAAACAAGTTCCTCTAATTGGAATGGGCAGCTCAGCTTGTATAATCGTGTGTACTATACTCGCCAGTGACTGACGAAGTACGGGCCACAGAAGCTTCTTTGTGTAACTTTGCCAGCTGCCGTCAAGATAGAGCAGAGGATAAACAGAACGTCAGCGAATAGCGACGCCTCAGCTCGAGGAGAAAAAAAGGATCCTCCCATATGCTTCACATGACGAGACATATGCTGCGCGTTGCCAACAGCTGCGACAAAAAACAACACGACACCGTCACGCATGTTGAGTGCCTCCTCGCTCGATGCGTCATTCAAATTAACTCGGATAACAGCTCTGTTCAAAATCTATTACACAGTTAAATTAACTTTTTTTGACACTTATTGAGAGAAGCGGGTAAAATTTTCTGCTAATAGTATTATTTTATATTCAATATTACGCCTACTAATCTGTTACGATATTCCTCCATCTTTTAGCTAGTCTTCCTGGCATTAGTTTTCCTCTTGGCATGTGATGGACTACGGTCCGCGGTATTCTGGTTTTTCTCATTCGTTTCAAAGTTTTTTTTTTTCGGTATTGCATTTCTTAGGCCATACAGCCACCTCAATCGTGAGTTCTGTTTATCCAGTGATTTTCAGTTTCTCCATTGTATATACTATCTTTCAAATAATTCTAGAAACTCCACAGGGCGGACACGACCAGCACATTCACACGCAACACTTAAACACCCAATGCTTTCGGCCGGACTCGAACCGGCGACCCTCGGCCAGTACGTTTCACGTTTTGAAGCCACTTTTTCCTATGCTCCTGAATATGTTCAACCACCTATATTACTTTTAATTGATCTGTTATTTTTTATTCCTGACAGTATATAGCAATGTTTGATCTATAATTTTTCTCACGAATTTCATTTCACAGGCTGTGAGTTATCGCCCATTTTCTGCTTCTGTCGCCAATATTTGTGAATCATAAGTAAGAACTGTTATTGCATAATTTTATATGCCTAAATTCTGGAGTACATCTGCATTTTATTCCGATTAAAGCGTTGATTAACCCCAGTAGTCTGTTGTAGTTTAGTATTTTTAAAGGTACACCTTTGTGTTCCAAATTTATTAGTTGGTATACCAAAATTTAAATATATTAAGTGGTTCTAAAATCTGGTTATTTACTAGTTTTTTTCCTTTTCTTCAAATGCCAAGGATTTTTTTGGATGAAATTTTCACACCGAGCGTGGTATCAGAGCGGTATTGTTATGCCCTCACATTCCGGAGGACGGCGGTTCGCATCCCCGTCGGGACATCCGATTTGTGTGTCCATGGTTTCTCCAGATCACTCCAGGTGAATGCTGGGATGATTCCTAAAAAAGGCCATAGCGGAATTCCTTGCCGTTCGTTGTCCCCAGTCATTTCCCACCTCTAATGACCTAGATATCGTAAAGCCATAAACAAAAAAAAAACAAAAAAAAAGTATAAAATCTTTTGGCTATCAAGTTCAAATGATTTGTGGATTATTCTCACTGTCGGCTTTAATTATCAGGTCATCAGCATTAAATTCGGGTATCGATGTGGTTATTTCCCTGTAGCCTTATTAGTGTTGCAAATTGAAAAAAAAAATATGTTTTTTTAAGCTTTGTGAAAAAAAACATGAAAAAACCTAGCACCCTTGTTTTTCTCTAAAAAAATTTTTTTTTCAGAAAACAATATATTTGATAAATTATAGTTTTATTTAAGGAACTTACATTTTACATGTGTGTCTTAAATCTTACTGAATCATATTATGTCTTACATAATGATTCATAAATGTATCTATATAGATAACATAATTTTATCCATCCTCTATGTCAGTTCCACATTCACTAGTATCAGCACCACCAACACTAGTTCGGTCGGTGACGGAATTTTCTGTTGTTTTTTTTTTTTCTGTCTCCTCTAGAACCATAACTTCAGAAATTGTTACATTTTCTTTTAATGGTTGTTCTTGTATTATACGCAAAAGATTTTGAGATTGGAATTTTAAATTATGAGCAAAGTACACAAGACTGCATCGATAGTTTTGTATTGCGGTCTTTTAAGTTTGAATTTAAATCTATTATCATACAAAATAGGAGCTTTATTTCTTTTCAATCGTTGGTTTACACCAACGGTTGCAAGGAAACGATTCTTAATTACTGACAATTTAATGACTCAGTATCATTATACGCTGAGAGTTTAACAAGTATACGGATAGAAGGAAAGCATAATGAGTAATAAACTGAGGCAAAAAACTGTAGATAAATTTAAAATTCCTAATTCTTTGAAAAGATCCGTAGGTCTACAGATAAATTCGTAGGGCTGGCAGCACTAGTTCAAATAGCGAGTATCAATCCAAACAACGGGGAACGAGGATACTTTCTCGCGCAACCTAGCCTCTTCGAGAAGTCCCCGTTCGTAAAAGAAAACTTCAGTCAATGTTACCAATATTTTCGTAATTTCTTTTTCTACTGAACCAGAAAAATATATTAGATATAAAAATTAAGATAAATACTTAGTATAAACTCTAAAGCAGTCATATTAAACTATAAATGCCTTACAAATTTGAGATTTAGTAGTTATGAAAAAAACGTGTTTTTTTCATAGTTATTTTTTCATGTTATTTTAAGTTTTTTTTTTTTTTTTTTTTTTTTTTTTTTTGCAACGATAAGCACTATACTTCGACGTGTGGTTAATCTGCAGTGTCTGATTAATGGATTTATGTAAATATTAAAGAGTAATGGAGTTAAAAGGCAACCTTGTCTTGCAGCAAACTTGATAGACTTCCTGTCTTTTCTTTCAGTTTCACAGTATTTTTAATAACATTAATTACACTCTTCACAACAATTAAATAAATAACCCGCTCATAGAGATCATCGATGTTTGAAGAACAAAAGGAAAGATCGCATCTTAGCATGCCATGAAGCACAGCGAATGTTAGACTGGAATGTTTCTGACACATAAGTTGACTACTTTGGCAAGGAAAAAGATACTTCGACTATGCCTACAGTGTGATGAAACATAATAATTTATTCATTTTTCCGTATTTACTGTAAACTTTTCATTTATTCTGTACTTAAGTTACGTTATATAGCAAATAGCTAGAAATTTCGGTGTAAATTAAGTTTCTGATAAGCAATTTTTGTGGTGTTACTGTCAATGGTTTGGTCGCAGTTATTTAGCTTCAGACTGTAGTAAACGAGCAGGAGCCGTTTTCTGGGACGCTCGGAGTGAGGCCGTTGGAGACGGTTGGAAGTGTTTTGTCGAGGAGACGCTTCGAAATCGAGAGCGGACGACTTGTGAAGGTCGATCCGAACCAGTTGAAAGTCGGGACGGCGGAAAAACGGGTTTTGCCCGTGAAAGACAAACAACGGTCAGTCCAACCGACAAACCACAGTGACTGCAGTTCGCACGTTTCATTACCATACGCTGACACAACGTTCAGTACCACATTCAGCACCAAGTTTTTGAACAGCTCGAAATGGATCGGAAACTTTAGTAAATAATTCGAACTAAATCGATTTTTTTGCTATTCCGAGTTGCAGTTACAACTGGGTTAGGTTTCTTTACTAGGTGTACCTCGGATGTACTTGGTACAGAGACTACGAGAACATGTCTATTGCAGTACCCTGTGTGAAAACTTTAAAGCCCAAAACACCGTTAAAATAAACAGGAAAAAGTTGATGACCATAGCAAAGTTACTTGCAAATATTTAGCAACTGAATAATGAACGTATGCTTGATTTCAATCACTAAATTCGGGGGCTTAGAGTCATAACAGCGTATCTACAAAATTGGCCCTTTTGACATATTTACACCACTATTATTGTGAAGAACTAATCTATCCAATGGAAAAACACTGGGACTCCTATCTTTAACAGTTCCAGAGATAATGTGTAGCGTATCTACAATTTCACTTTACTGTTTATTGTGAAAATGACGTATTACCTTTTGCGTCATTTCGGCTCCCTTTGCAGCAGTGTACTGTTCAGTGACAAAAGAGCGTATCTCCAGATATTATAAAGGAAATACGTTGCGAGTAGGATTTCTTCTACAAAAATTTGTCAGATATGAGTGCTTTTACCTTAATTTAATGCACACGCCATAAATTATTAACAGTATTTATTCATTACTCGATTCTTCATGACATTCCCTCGGTAAATTATTGTTTATTTTTTTCCAGATCGCCCTCTATCATTTCTTCAGAAATCTTTAAATATTCCACCTCGGCCAAATATTGAAGCACAAACAATCGATATTGACAATCAAAATGTTTTCTTACTAGAAAGAACCAATCAGTTCGGATTTTTAGGTGATGATGAACCTAAAATTGGCAATAATAGTACAGACCTGCTTGAAAGTGAAAATATTGAAGTAGAGAATGAGATAAAAGTAAAACGCAGACGAGTGGCTCAGCCTGAGAAATGGAAGAAAATTGATAAAAAAATTGAACGGCAGTCTGGCGAACCGTATTATTCTTACAAAGGCAAATATGTTCCTGGGCGGTCAGTTAAACCAAAAGATTTTTCAAAGTGCTCGAGAAAGTGCACCTTTAATTTTACTGAGGCTGACAGATTAAAAATGCACCAACAATTTTGGAATCTAGGTGATATAAACATGCAGCGTTTGTACGTCAGTTCTCAGTTAGAAAATATGGATAAACAAAGTACTAGGACTTCTGAGGGCTCGTCCAGGAGAAAATTAATACTTTCTAACCAAAGATGATGCAAAGTTTCAGGTTTGCCAATCATTCTTTATTACTACATTTGATTTGACTGAATCATTCATACGCCAGGTTTTGTTAGAAAGGAATGAGCACAACATGAGCACAATATCATTTCCAAAGATGAAAGAGAACGTAACAAACCAGCAGTAGCTATATCAGATGCTGTCAAAGAAAGAATTGGATCTCTCATTAAAAGCGTTCCAAAACTCCCTTCACATTATGCTAGGAAGGATTTGGAAAAAGAGTACTTGCCACATGATTTAAATCTTCTAAAAATGTACGAAATGTATGTGGAAACTTGCAAAAACGGTAACGCAACCCCTGAAAAGGAATATCGACTAATATCTAAGACAGAATTTAATGTATCTTTCCATATACCTAAAACTGATTTGTGTGATACGTGTTACAGATTCTCTCACATGAATGTCAGAGAGAAATAAATTCACCGTTCAGAACAGAATGCTCGTATATCTCGTAAGTGTTTAGCAAGGGCTCTGAAAGACCACATCAAGATGGGAGCTGCAACAAGGAAAACTCATTTAGCTTAATTTGACCTAGAAGCTGTCTGCTACTTTCCAAAGACAAATGCTAAAGCGTTGTTTTATCATCGAAGACTGAAGACTTGCTGACTACAACCTAATCATATACAATACAACTTCAAGAGAAGCTGCATTTGGCGTGTGGAATGAAAGAACCGCCAAATGTGGTTCTAGAGTAATTTCTTCATGCTTATTCAATTATTTAAAACAAAATGCAGATGGGAAAGATTGGAACTTCTTTTCTGATACTGGGGGAGGGCAAAATAGAAATGCAAATGTGTCTGGTATGTTCCTGTATGCTGTTAAGCAGCTTGATATCCCAAATCACATGTTTTTTGAGCCAGGTTACTCGGAAATGGAGTGTGACTCTGTTCATACCTCGATAGAGAGAGAAAAAACTGTTGGATATCTTTGATCCATCAGGATGGTTCACTGCCATGAGAATGACAAATAAAAATATCATGTCATTGAAGTTCAGCAGAATGATGTATTAAAATTTCCAGAACTGAGACGCTTCATGATAAAATACAGAAATGTTAATAATGACGAAAATAATGTCAATTGGCTGAACATAGTGTTTTCTGAAGAATTTAAAAAGACTCTAATATCCCGCAGAACTAAAACAAGGCTGTAAGAATCTTTCACGCTTAAGCCAGCGTATTCCTCTCCAATTTCAATAGAGAAAGATAAGCTCAAAGACCTCCTAGATCTGTGCAATATGGGCATCATACCCGAGCAGTATCACCTCTTTTACAATTTATTAATAGTAGGTAAGCCTACTGCAGCTGACAAAGGAACAGAAACGAGTGCTGATGACGATAGTGACTTAAGTGTAATAATATATATAATTAAGGTTTTTACAACTCTCTCACTGACAGTTTTATAAATATGTGTGTTGGGATTATCATGGTTTTTTTGCCATTTTTTTATTGCAATATCTTTATGCAGTGTTTAAAGACAAATGACGGCCTAATTATGTCCCATGGAACTCGCGAAGCACTGTGAAATACTTTAAAATATCTAAAATAAATTGCTTAGTAGTATTAATCAAAATTAAAACAAAATAAATTCTTTTGAATTGAATTGAATTTTATTTGATCCATGAAGTCATAATTTATGACATAGGACAAGTGCATTGTTTGGTTTTGTAATTACAACTCTATAGGAGGTAACTACCCAGACCACCAAGATGTTTAAAGTCAAAACAACATATCTGCGACATTGTTCACTGTTTTGTTCTGCAGTACCTATTGTTACAGATTATACATTATTGTAGTTACGTGAATACATTCTAAGGACCATGATGTACCACAGCTACAAGCGGCTTAACGTTAGATGGTAACAATGGTAGTGTTTCAACAGATGCAACACTTCTTTTGCCTTTTTCTCAAAACACACTTTTTGTAGATACGTTGTTATGACTCTAAGCCCCCGAATTGTTTTCTGCAAATTTCTTTATTCGTGTGTTTGACGTAACTAAAGATAGACGACTTAATTTAAGGACGTAGACATTGCCGACGCACAGTTGCAGTAAACTTTCCACGGGTTTATGTTTTGTCAGAAACATATTGTTAGCTTTGTTAAGAACACATTATGTAGCAACTTTTGAATTTCGACCTCGGTTATATTACAAAATTTCTAACATTACTCTTGAAGAAACAAAATTGTTGGAAAAGCTTATTCCAATCTACTTTTACGGTAACTGTAGTATTACGATTAATATTAACTGAAGTATGATTTTGGGTTTGTATTACCGAGAAACACAGGTACATATTTTTAATCACAATCTAGAAGGGTGGAATTGTCAGTCGACCACTTGAATTTTTATTAAAATTCTGAGGAGAAATTACTGTTTTGGGATATTTAGACCACGAATCAAATACTTCGTAAAATAATAGAAAGATTATCCCATTAACCCTTCCAAAAGGAGCTGATAAATCGAGACTCTGTTACCTCCAATTAGTAAATTGTCTTTGCGCTCTGCTGGCAAGGCTTCAATTTGAAGCGCATCCAACGACAGTTAAGGCTGAACCTATAGCTAAACTGGAATATGAGCAACGAAATGTCCTTGTGCGCTTCTAAGTGGTGATCATCAAATGAAGTGTCTAGAAATTCCTGGCGGGACGTGATTCGATCCCACAACCCTGAACTATCAAGACGGACACTTTTCATATTCGAAATTGACTACATGCGCATTGGTTTAGACAGGTATGAAATATTTATGCTCTTATTGCTTTTATGAAAACGGCAGAGAATACCATCAACCGAGCTTATGGTTCCGGAAACTTACTTAAAGGCATAGGTACAATTATCAGGTTTAAAAAAAAAAAAAAAAAAAAAAAAAAAAAAAAAAAAAAAAAAAAAAAAAAAAATCTTTAAATTCACAAAAATAGTTTTTACTTTTGACTTTATGTGGATGAAAAAATTATTTAAATATTTTTGACAGTGTGGAAATTATGCGTGATTAAGCAAAGCCCTGCGCGATTAACAGCCATTTAAATCTTACTGCACTTGAAAGTAATCCAAATCTTTATCCTTAAATATCTCAAAACAGCAATTCATCAATTGATTTTAAAGATAACTTTTTTCCGAATGCATAGATCTTTTTCAAATTTGCATGACATGTTCTACATACTAATTACTAGAGTAGTAACAATAATGATTATTATTTATGCAGCTTTTCACAAAAGAAAAATATGCCTATATGTTTAAACAAAAAATTCAAGAATTTTTTTTACTGACAACAACTATAAAGTTAAATGTGTTGTATTATTGGTTTAGTTAATTGCCTCGATATTAGTTTACAAGATTAAAAAAAAGATTTCTGCAAAATTTCAAATACATGGTATATACCAAAAATAGTAGTAGAACTAATTTTTTAAAAAAATTTTTTTTTGAAGATATGTTTAAAATTCCTTAATCCTCTTTGAAATAGCACCCTTAGGCAGCTACACACCAAAAATTACGCTGCTGCCATTGGCCGTACGCCTTCTGGAAGTCAGTTTCGGGGACGCTGTTGAGAGCCCTCGTCGATGCTGCTTCAAACGTCCTGAATCGAGTCAAACCACTGTCCCTTCAGCTGCTTTTTCATCCGTGTGAGTAAAAAAAGTCAGATGGAGCCAAATCAGGACTGTAGGCGGGGTGCAGCAACGCGGCAATGTCAATTCGGGCTAACAGTTGGCTCATGACGGCGCGCCTTGGCACGGCGCATTGTCGTGATGCAGAGTCCAGTTGGCGGAGATGACTGGTCGGACGCGATTCACTCGGTCTCACAGGTGGGCTGACACTTGCACGTAAAAGTTCGAATTGACAGTTTCGCCAGGGGAAACGAACTCCTTCTGAATCACCGCGCGACGGTCAAAAAACACGATCAGCATTGTCTTGATCTTTGATTTGCTCATGCGAGCCTTCATTGGACGGGAGGATGAAGAAGGCAACTGTTGGCCCAATTCAGCGTTGTTACGTTGCTGCACCCCGCCTACAGTCCTGATTTGGCTCCATCTGACTTTTTTTACTCACACGGATGAAAAAGCAGCTGAAGGGACAGTGGTTTGACTCGATTCAGGACGTTGAAGCAGCATCGACGAGGGCTCTCAACAGCGTCCCCGAAACTGACTTCCAGAAGGCGTACGGCCAATGGCAGCAGCGTAATTTTTGGTGTGTAGCTGCCTAAGGGGTGCTATTTCGAAGAGGATTAAGGAATTGTAAAGATATCTTCAATAATTTTTTTTTTTTTTAAATCAGTCCTCCTACTTTTGGTATAGACCTGTATTATGCTTTCTATCATTAAAGACCTTAATGACGACATATTTTTAAGTGTCATTTTGGATGGTACATTAAAATATTTGTAAATAATATTTTTATTTTAAAAAACAATTTTATATATATCTACAACAATTCTATGGAGCTACGAAATTTGAACCCTCAAATTTAAATAGATTTTGAGAAAATGAAATTTCATTTTCTACAAATATTTGTATGTGTTAGCTGTATCTACCCCTTAAAACAGTAATTAGGAAGTCATAGTGAGCCATTAGGAAATTAAAAATTCGATCACCAATTACAGTTAAAGATAAATAGAAATTAGATCAGACTCCTACAGTTTTCTGGAATATTCCTTGATTACTTCTATTTCTTTCCTTCTACAATTTTCGATCTCAGACCCTAATAGAATACATGTGCTCTGTTACTAAAGTGAAATGTGTTTACGGACACTAGTGAATTGATAAATCGTCTCGGGGAAAGAAATCGATGATACATCGAATGTTGTGACGACACAGGGAATAATTTAGCAAGTATTGCACACATCATGTAGCGTATCTGCTGCGATATTCTTAATACTATTTCCACATTTTATCTTTATTTCCCTACTATTTTGTTATGTTTTACTTAAATATAAAACTAACTGCAAATAATTTACTTCAACAGGTAAAACCTTCTTGAAAGAGAGAGATAGAGTTTAGCAAACTAGCATCTTTGGATCCAATATAAGAACTTCAAGCGCAGGATGATCCAAATGCTGGTCCATCATTAGTTAATACTGATAATAAAAATCGTCTTTTTATGCAACGAAGGAGATGAAGTGAAACGAGAATACTTCTTCCTGAATCAGGAAGCAAAAAACAAAACGAATGTAATAGAAGCAAATACTGTCACGGAACATATTTTAGTTAGGTCTTAACAAACTTTTTAGTCGTAATTAACTCGACAAACATTTCCGTAAGACAGAATTTTAGTGCTAAAAGAATAGTCAAAATATTCACAAACACTCTGGAATTTGCAATTACCAATTTTATTTTGATAATTGAAAGACGAAAATTTAATGAAATACGATCCCAATGTTTTCTTTTCACAACTAAAATAACAAAAAGAAGAAATCACGATGTTTTGAAGATTAGAAATCATACTAATCTGTGGAATTCCTACTTTTAATTCCATAAACTTGAAAATTTCTTCCGCAATCGAGCAGATGCCTAAACTAATACACGTAAATGGAATTGTTTGCTTTCCTACGAAGGAAACCTCAAAACCATATTTCGCTTCTTTAGTAAAGTGAGAAAATACTTCCTAAAAAATTCTACGAACAACGGAAGCAACAATGGTAGCTTAAGTAGTGTTATATAAAGAATAAGCAATACATAATAAACACAGACTTCCGAATGCTTCAGTAGAAGAAGCAAGTTTTGTAGGGAGTTTTTGTTGTGGACAAAGAAATTGAAAGAAAAAAGGGTTAGTTTCAGCAAACACACCATTGATAAATGGTACTGACGTTTTTATTTTTAAATTTTAAAAAAAATCTGAGTACCCTAAGTAACGATCTCAGATGTAATTTTGACCTAGGATAAATTTCAATCTTTTCAAATCTTCTGCTAACATTGCTGCTCTAAAAGTTAAATATTTTACCTTCACAAATTAGCGGCCATCAGATACTGCGTGATACTAACTACACTGTTTTATAACTAAACAAACTCTATATTTTATAACAAATCCGATTGTATGTTCAACAAGTATGATGGGTACAAGCGCAGATTAAAAGTCACCGAACATAAAAACCACATGGACTAGTGAGATTAGAAAAACTAAAAACACGCTTACAGAAAACAGATGTTTGCATAAACTTTAAATACATGAAAAACCAGAAATAGTGACAGAATTTATATCGTATAGTGAAAACTACCAAGCGCCAGATGATTACGTAAGGAGAAAGCCTTGGACAACAGAGCTAATAACTGCTGAGTCAAAGGAGAAAACAAAATAAAATAACTGGACTAGTGCTAGTCGAGCCCCGCGTGAGTAAGGTTCCGCATTCTAATGAGTCGGAAGGTACAGGCTGGGTGCAAAAATCAATGCTTGACGCGGTTTACCGTCGGGAACTGAACTTTTTTAAGGCTCCCAACCCCGCGCTCAAACCGTTAATACAATTTTTCAGTTCCAGTAAAATTTAATATCAATTAAGAGCACTTTTCTATAAAATAATACTGATAAAACATGTAAAAAACTCAAATTAAAAACTTTAGCTAATTTCTTCTGAGCTTAGAAACTAGATTCGATGGAAATATTTTTTTTTATTTGTCTTTTAAATACAGTATATGATCGATATTTTGAACAAATTTCAATTTTCTAGGTCCCGTTTTAGATATACACCCGGTACAAAAATGGTCTTAATTTAATTATTTTAATGGTTACTGACGTTTTTATTTTAAAATAAAAAAAAACTTTAAAAAAACTGATATCTCTAAGAATCAATCGCCGTTGTAATTCTGACCTAGACAAAATATAAATCTACTCAAATATTCCACTAACATTGCTGCTCCAAAAGTTTAATATTTTATATTACATGTCTTTGGAGAAATAATTTAATGAAAACATGTACGCCGACTATTACCTATACCTATAAAATGCCAATCTTCGTCATGATGGAGCGATGTCTGCCACACTCTGACGTCCACTTCCCGCCACCGCTGCCCAACCAACAACGACCGGATATGTTGTTCGAAGTCATGCGCCTTATTTAATAACAGTTCTATTTAGCTAAACATCCACGATTAAACAGCTATCGGCACACTAAAAGAAAAGTATGTATTTCGAAAAAATCGACATATTAATTATTAGTTGCTTTTTTTAATTATAATTCGTTGGATGCACATTTTTCTTATACTCTGTGTACAGCGATACCGTTGTCACAGTAAGCTAAGAAATATCTACATTTCATCATTTTCAAGATTATGACCGTTATTTGATGAAAATTGTACTGTTATCGAAGAAACGAGTTGATAAAATCCTGCGTTCAACACGTCATTTTTGAAGGCCTTAAAAGATATTTATATTCGATGTAGAATTTTAAGTCATTGTTATAATATACTCGAAGAAACAATTTTCCGAAACACTGTGTTTAAATTAATATATTAATCATTAGTTGCTTTTATTACTGATGTCGCTATATCAGACACACGTAAATATTTCCATTGGGGCAAATTAAGATCGCGATAGATTGAATGTATTCGTGTGCGGGTAATAGAAGCTATGAATTTTTAACAACAATATTAATAGTAGTTTGGTTAAGTCGAAATGCAAACAGGACCAGAATAACAACTGACACGATTTTTTACAGAATAATTCACAATGAATTTAGTTTTATAAATAATTTAAGTTGCTTTCATAAGCATCGATTTACTGTAGTTATTATTTCATACGGATGGAAGTAGTTCCGTATATATCGTGCTGAATGAGACCAGGACAAGGAACAAAACCAATATCACGCGCTGTAGAATAAGGTTTTGCGATTTCTAACTTATTTAGTTTTATTGGTTTCTTAATTCTAACATCATGAATTCAGTAGAAGTTCCATCTGTATCGCTGTGTAAACTATAACCGAAATATGTATAAATTACAAAATAAGGTTATGAACATTACATAACAACAATTCTATTTATTTAGGCAACCACAGAGAAATGAATTGCTGGAACATGTGACATAACAAAATATTTTATAAGAAAATTTTATTTTTGATCCTTGAGTGTAGAAAAAAATCGATATATTTATTCTTAATGAAAAGAAGTGTAGGTTGCTATGGAGATGAGAAATAAAGAAAGACATAGAGGCAAACGACATGGAGACAGTATGTATTTCGAAAAAATCTACAAATTAATTATTAGTTTCTTTTTTAAATTAAAAATCGTTGGATGTAGATTTTTCTTATACTCTCTGCGCAGCGATACCGTTGTTTTTCCGGTCTTAGAGGCTATTAATAAATAAGTAAAAAGCAATTAATATATTGATTTAAACACAATGCATACTTTACTTCAGGTGTTTTGGTAATTCCTAACGAATTAGAACTGTTGTTATGAAATAACGCGAATAACCTGTGTGGCCGTTGTAGCCCAGCAACCAAAGCCGGTAGCATAAAGCTGGGTATCCACTACGCGCGGCAAACCCTCGAACATTGGCTCGCGCGGCGATACCTGTCTTGGTGCCAGGTATCGCCGCGCGAGCCAATGTTCATGGGTTTCTGTTGACGAGCGCGGCTGCCGCGCGAGGCAACGCAACCCAGCCAGAGTCGCGCGGCAAGCAATGCAGGCACAGTCAGATTTCGCGACCATTTTTACTGAGACTTACGCAAGTAGGAATATGAGTGGTGCTACATTCTGTCCTGCAGGCTACCATATGGCTTGTATTGTAGACATACATAGCACAAATCGATAAATTACACCGTGGGGATCATTATAAGTGTTAAATAATAAATACTTTCCAGAACCAGTAATTAGACTTAGCTATTCTTGATCTTTCTCTTCTGTATGATGCCAGAAGCGTAGTCATCTTCTTCTTTAAGTCGGAAACGCGTAAGGGGGCATCCATAAATTCATAAATTACGTGAGGTGAAATAGGGGGGGGGTTCAGCGAAATCTCACCAAATCTCACCAAGGGGGAGGGAGGATCAACGGAAATCTCACGTGAGATGTTTTAAAATTGGGTAGGACTGTAGAGCTAAAAAAAAGGTCTACAAATGGCACGAAAGTCGACTTTTCGTAGAAAAGTGTCGGTGAGACCTAAAAAAAAAAGTCTCAAAAAGCTGCGAAGACGATCTGTGGGAGGGTGTCTAACGGGACCAACCAGATCTCACCAGAAAGGGGGGGGGGTCCGAAAATTCGGAAAAACACCTCACGTAATTTATGGATGTCCCCTAAGCCAATTGCTGAACTTACCTCCTTCAATGCATCGTCCCTCAGCGTTTTGTTGTGGTAATCTGCACATTTACTATTCCACAAAAATTCTTTCGCACCATACAGCTGTATTATTAGAAATCGACACTTTTCGTTGTTCATGGCAGTAAACTGTCGCTCTGCCCCGCGAGCCATCTCAAAGAAAGACACCACCGTCCCAACTGCGCGCGAGCCAATTAGTGGGGGTCCTTTGCCGCGCGCCTAGAGACCGACAGAGAATGGCTCGCAGCGCGGCATGTTCGACCGCGCCAATGTTCGAGCTGGCTCGCGTGTCAACAGCGTATCCATTATGCGCGGCTGCCGCGCGAGCCAATGTTCGAGGGTTTGCCGCGCGTAGTGGATACGGAGCTTAACGTAAGCGTTACAGTCACGATCACACAATGACCAAGCTTAGCCTTTTATTAATATCGATTTTATTTTTAACTATTAGGCCTATACTTAAACAAACGTTCTATTTGAGTTAAGCCTTCAATGTGTATTTTACACAAACACATTTAATAAAAAAAATATACGTTAACAATATATATTTCAACAAATGAAGCTTCACTTCCATCTTGTTGATCCTATGTAATCCCACACAACTCTTATAAGTTATTTTCTTTTATTTGATAGCACTCAGAATTAATGACTGCCGGGTCCCATTGAGTTGTTAATTCTTTCTCGTCTCAGACTCAATACCCGTATTAGCGTCCAACACAGCGACACGTAAGAGGATGACGGTTGTGGGTCTGGATTGATGGAGCACCTTGTCCACCGGTCATTAGCAGACCTGAGACGCATATTAATGACGGCCCATCTACATCCTAATGGGCAGCTGCAGTATATCCCTGACATCTGCAGCAAACATGTGGTGCGTATGCATATCACGTAGCAAACAAACACACCAGTATTTAAGACCTGTTGTTATCCCTCGGCCAGCAACCATACGCATTACGGCTCTTTGAAATCACACTGTTTAATTTAATTTAATTTTCAATTGCAATGGAGCACACGCTCCGGTGGCAATTTCCTTATACACCCATATTACCCCTTTCATGCATCCACCTACTTTTTTCCCTCTACAAATTTCAACTTTAAATTCTTTCAACGTTTTTGGTAAACTATTCATAATTTCTCTTTGTAACTTATTCCAATCCCTTACCTAAAAAAGAGAATCTTCCTACACTCTTGTGCCTGAAATCGAGTGACATCTTGTGATCATGGTCATCTTTTCCCTAACATGCATTACCATTAATTCTGACACCAATATCTTTTCATGCCTCATCACCATTATACGACTTGTACACTCCAATTACCCTGTTCACATTCCTCCTGTCTTCCAGTGAATCCCATTCCAGCTCTTTTATCGTATCTGTTACTGATTGCGTTATGCAGTAATATTCAGAAACAAATCTAGCAGCCCTTTTTTGCACTCTCTCCAACTACTGTAGTTGATACTCAAAATGTGGGTCCCATACTACACTACCATATTCAATCAATGGTCTGACTAAAGTTTTATAACCCAATTCCTTTACTTCTCTCGTACATTCCCTCATCACTCTCTCCAACAAGTGCAGAATTTTGAAACCTTTTCCTACTACCTGTCCAATGTGTCCGGCCCAGTTAAGCTTGATATCAAATGGAATGCCAAGATATTTACATATCAAGTCTTCAGCAAGCAATTCTTCCCCCACCTTGCAGTCATAATCAACCTTTAGTTTTTTTATTTGTGTATCTAATAAGCAGACTCTTCTTTGCATTTATCTTCATCTCATGTTTACCAACCCAACCAGATCACCCTACAGCTGTTCACAGTCCTCTACCGTTTTTGATCTTTTCATGTAGCATTAGGGGGCATCAATAAATTACGTGAGGTGAAAAGGGGTGGGGGGGGGCAGCGAAATCTCACCAAAACTCACGAAGGGTAGTGGACCTACGGAAATCTCACGTAAGGCGTGAAAGTTGATGTTAGGGGGGTATTTCGTCGAAAAGTGGAGGTGTAACCGGATTTTGAAGGGTGAGACCTAAAAAAAAGTCTCAAAAAGTTGCGAGGGCGTTTTGTAGGGTGGAGGGTCCTGCCAGATCTCACGATATCTCACCAGATAGGGGGGGGGGGGGGTCCGGATATCCGGAAAAACACCTCACGTAATTTATGGATGGCCCCTTATGTCATCTGCAAACAATCAATTCTGATAGTAAACCACCAACACAATTATTTCCATGTTTAACTTGTTTTTCTGCCTTAGTACACAAATATTTCGTAGATGCTAAGTAAGTTTTCTGAATCTTAATATACTCTAATGGGGCTCGAAATTTTCGCTTTCAAGCTTTAAGAGATACAAGATAATTTATTTGTCTTTAAGAAAGGCTTAGTTACGGAAAAGTGAATATTATGTACTAGTCATTGTTGTTTAGCTAAGGATCAAAAAAACCCACCAGCCTTATCTCTCCTTATAATTTGAGGAGTAGTATTTAACAACAAAAAAGGAAACTTACGAGTTCTCATCCTGATAATGAACTGATACTGAACGAACTTGTTATCTTTCCTATCATCGGTCATGAATTAATTTTACAGGATCACTTTCACAGAATTTATTATTCGTGTGGAACTAGTGTCGGTTCTAACTCAGTTCTTGATTAAAAGTGGAATTTTTCAATGAACTTTAGTTATTTAATTTCTGCATCAATTTACGTCAAGAGCATGAGGATAACTATTTTTTAATTCTTCGGTCAGATGGTGATTCTAACTGTAAATCTTCAAGCTTATTAATACAAACGGATAATGTTATAGATTTATAACCCCCTTCCGTAACTTAGATAAATTAAAGCAGCAGACATTCCAAAGTATCTCAAGTATCGCTATTGTACATGTTTGATTGTGGTATAATTGATTCTTTCGCCTCAACATATGACTGCTGAGTTAAAAAGTGAGTTGATTAAGTTATTACTTAGAGCGTCAGTGAATTTAACCTTGATACAAAATAATGAATCACAAGGAAAGGTGATGAATTTTACTATATTATGAAATGAAAAGCCCACGAATTATGAACAAAAATACAAACATCTTTATCTTCTTTTAGAAACACAGATTGACGTGAAAGACTTTATTTTGCTAATTTTAACAAATTTAAGCCAAAAGAAACTAAACATCTATGCTTGAAAATACTTACTGAACAATTAAAACAAACATACAAAATCTTATCAATTCATATACAGGGTTATTCCGTGATGATGTCACAAACTTTCAGGGATGATGTAGAAACGTAAATGTATTAATTTCAGGTAAGGGAACTAGTCCGGAAACTATCGAGTCGAGAATTAGAAGTGAAATACACTGGAATACAAGTACCGGTACTGTTGTTGCTAAGATTGCAGGGTAGGCAATCCCGGTGAGCACTTACAGGCGGTCTCACTTCGGACTGAGGGTTTGTGAACACCTGGATCAGATATTCCCTGAAAAGTGGATAGACAGAGGAGTTTCACTTGATCTCAGTCCACTTGAATTCTTTTTGCGAGATCGTGTGAAAAGTCTTGTATAAGAGACGCCTGTCGAGACTAAAAAGGATCTCGTGGTGAGAATTCTCTCTGCGACTCTGATTAAACGGTACCGAGGATCTTAGCTAGGCGCCAGTGATGTGTGATTGTCAGCGATAAGATTTGATCAACCGAACAGCTTAAAGCCGTGGCCAGAATTTCTCGACTTCAGTAATCAGAATCGTATCTCCTCTCTGTCCGCAATTTCACTCCAAAAACCACGATTCCCCCCTTTTTTTTTTGGTGGTCCTGTCCAACCATTCCAGCCTGCCAATCGAGATGCAGAAAACTGTCGCGCGTTAACGGTTTTTTTTTTTTTTTTTTTTTTTTTTTTCAGCTTCCTCCTATTACTTGCTATTTCCCCTTCTCGTGATTTCGTATACTATTTAGAAGTACGTCATTTGTGCCGGTCCCCACCTTGCCCTTCGTATGTCATTGTGACTTTTTCTTAGCTCACCAAAATAGCCAAGTTACCAGAAGAATGTAAATAAATTGTTACTGTCCTCACTCATTCAAAACTAGCCTGGAACCCTCCTAGCTTAAGACTAGTACGAAGGCCTTTCCCGTCTGTTCCCCTTGGGATTAGTAAAAGCATAACAGAAACGAATAGAAGCAACAGAAGTGAAGTTTCTCTTCTATGTGCCAACGTGTTCGTTGTTTCGATCATAAAGGAAGTAGTGAAATACAAAAAGAACCAGATGTTAGAAATACTCGCTTGAATTAGATAAGGAACTGCATGGAACATCTCCAACACAAGAATAGCTAGAAAACCCGACAGACTGTAAGAGATAACAGTTCCCATGGCAACGGGGGAGAGCTAATTTAATTTAAGTGCGATGTAGCATATGCTCCGGTAGCCATTTTCCTACACACCTGTGTACAGCTTATTACATTTATTTTACCTCGCGTTCTCTGAATGTATTTTCTCCAGCTATTTTCTTTTGTCAGTTACTAATTTTAAATTTTTTCAGTACTTTTTAAAACTATTGGGTACTTCTCATAATAATTTATTCTAATGCTCAAATACCCAACCCAATAAAAAAATTTACTACTCCCTTATGGATGAACTTGAATGCCAGCTTGTTGTTATGGTACGCTTTTGCTTTCCATGCACTGCTCTGAATCCTTCAACACTCCCTTCACCCCTCCTGTCTTCCAATAAATCCCAATCCAGCTCCTTAATTATATCAGTTACTGATTGTGTTCTACACTAATTTCCACAAACAAATCTAGTTGCCCTTCTTTTCTCACCCTCTAGCTGCTGTATTTCTTCTTCTTCCCATTAACCTTTTCTGGATTCAAGTATTATTCCCATTTCTTCCTTGGTCTACCTATACTTCTTCTGCCTTTTGCTCTATATTGGTTTACTGCTTTTTGTTACCGTGCATCACCCATTTTTTACAAATGTTCTTTCCAGCTATTCCTATGTTCCTCTATCTTGTTAGTTATATTCTACAGTTTCAACTCTTCTCTTATTGTCTCATTTCTTATTAGATGTAGATCTTAGAAATTTAATCTTCGCTGCTTCTATGAGGCTTTTTTTTCCTTCATTACCCATGTCTCATTTCCATAGGAAAGTGTTGCTTTATAAAATTTTACCTTCTATTTCCTAAAGTCTTGGATAAGGTTCCATACATCATCTGATACTTGTTAACATTATTATCAATAGCTTTGATAAAATAGTAAGTGATGTCACAAATAAGGCAGTTATAATGCAAAACTTATTCTACAAGTTAGCCATTTACAAAAAAAAAAAAAAAAAAAAAAAAAAAAAAAAAAAAAAAAAAAAAAAAAAAGCTCTAATAGTGCCTTTACCACAGAACGCCATTATTTTTGTTTTGATCGTAGATGTCTTCAAGTTGTAGTGTTCTGAATATATTTACAATTTGTGGAGGGCTCTTTGCAATCCCTTTTCAGTATCCTCTATTACTAGTAGGTCATCAAAAAACAAAAGTATGTTTAGGGATGTTCCTTGCCTTAAGTCTAGACGCCTCGTTGGATATTAGTTCTGCCACCTTTTGATGGCATCGTTCAAATATATATTCAAAACTGTTGGGGAAAGACACATCTATTCCTTTGAAGTATTTCGCACAGTAATTTTTATCTACTTTGGCGAAAGCTTTGTCAGAAACCTTTAATGTATGTCGGTAGGTTATATTCCCTCCGCTTCTCTTCAATTTTATTTATAATATTGTCGCGTTGGAACCGGGACAGGTGTGAATTCGAAGGTTACTTGTCAATGAACACAGCACTTAAACTGAGAACAGGTTTATTGAGAACTCAAACATACACGCAGCACTGACTGCCTCTTGGGCAGAATGCTCTTCTATTTATACACAGATAGAACGTACTAGAGATTACAAGAGTAGTTAACAAATGAAATGTGTAGAAGTTACAAGTGACCTTAGGAAACATGTAGAATCTTCTGGAAATAATAAACAGAATTAAATAATTTTTGTCAGTGGGCGGGATTGAACCGGCGACCTTTGGTACCGCAATTCGTGACGCTACCCGCTGCGCCATGCTGGCAGACGGTACACTGGCGTTCATGCGGCATTGCTCCCTCTCCTGAGGAAAACAGCGTCCCGCTGTTAGATTTCTTTTGGGGCACGCTGAAGTGTCCTGGATCTTGATCTTGTCGTGGGTCCTCTGTATGGCAGTTCTGGAGGGCCCCTCCTGTTTGTACTATTATCTTCCTGTCCGACTTCCTCAGTATCCAAACCGTCCTCAGAGTCCTTGAACAAGAAGCTGGTTGTGCCTAGCTGCTCGTCAGGATTGTAGTAAGGCTTCATGCGGAGGACGTGAACAATGTCCCTTCGCTTTCGTCGTTTCGAAGATGGCTCATAATCCTCGACTTCGTATGTGACGTCTGACCGGCGGCGTATGACACGATACGGACCAAAGTACCGCTTCAGTAACTTTTCTGATAGCCCAACCTTCCGGACAGGGGTAAAAATCCATACGAGATCTCCTGGGTTGTACGCAACAGGTCGGTGCTTGCCGTCATACCGCTGACGGTCCCTCTCCTGGGTGGCCAGTGTTCGTATGCGAGCCAGCTGTCTTGCTTCTTCGACCCTGGTAATGAGCTGTTTTATATAGTCATCCTGAGTGTCGTCCGGCTGGAGTGGGAACAGCGTATCCATTGTGGTCTCAGCTTCACGGCCATGGAGCAGAAAAAACGGAGTGAAGCCTGTCGTATCTTGCCTTGCTGTATTATAAGCAAATGTGACCACTGGCAGTATTGTATCCCAATCCTTCTGCTCAACATCCACATACATCGACAGCATATCGGCTAATGTCTTGTTGAAGCGTTCTGTGAGACCGTTTGTCTGAGGGTGGTATGCAGTTGTCATCCTGTGGACAACGTCGCATCTTGACATGACCTCTGATACTAGTCTTGACCGGAATACCTTTCCACGATCGGATATCATCACACGTGGTGCTCCATGCTTCAAAATAATTGTCTTCTACTAGAAATTTTGCAACCTCTGGAGCTTCTGCAGTCGGCACAGGTTTGGTGACAGCGTAGCGCGTGAGGTAGTCGGTGCAGACTAATATATCCAATCGGTTACCGGTTGTCGACTTCGGGGAACCTCCCCAAAAGGTCAATCCCAATTCGGTGGAATGGAACTGCTGCAGGTGGAATTGGGTTACTAGATGACCTGGAGGTACTTGCGGCACATGTTTACCGTCGCTTGGCACTCTTTACAGTGACTAACATAATAGCTTGACAGATCGGTAGAGACCCCTTTCCAGTAATACATGCGTCTGGGATTCGGGTCCAGGCACATCTTCCACAAATCCCAGCATGACCAGGTATATTGGAGCGTCGGTGGAAATACTTGAGAGAATAGCTGGCGGGAGATGAGCTGGAAACGACCAGAAGCCACTTGGGGCCCTAGTGGATCGTAGTGTTCTTATAACAAATTGTCCCATCGATCAATTTGAAAACCCTCCTTTGGCCGGTGCTCCTTTTCTCCAAGGCGTCTATGGTTCTTAATAACTCTGAATCTTCCCTCTGTTCAGCTGCAACGTCACCTAATTCAGCGAGGGCTGAAATTCCATTCATGCTGTTGTGTTCTATTAAAGGATTCCTTGAAAGGCTGTCGGCATCCTTGTGTTTGCGTCCGTTTTTGAATACCACCGTGACGTCGTACTCTTGAAGTCTAAGTGCCCATCTTGCTAGTCGACCTGATGGATCCTTCAAGCTGGTTAGCCAACATAAAGAATGGTGGTCTGTTACGACGGTGAAAGGTTTGCCGAATAAATACGGACGAAACTTGTTGATAGCCCAGACAACTGCGAGGCATTCTTTCTCGGTTGTAGAGTAGTTTATCTCGGGCTTAGAGAATACTCTTGATGCATAGGCTATCACCTTCTCAGCACCTTCCTGAATTTGCACAAGCACTGCACCGATCCCATAACCGCTGGCGTCAGTGTGAAGTTCAGTTTCTGCATTCTCGTCGTATAAGGCTAGAACTGGTGCGGAAGTTAGAGCCTCCTTAAGTGCCTGGAAAGATCTTTCTTTAGTTTCATCCCAGTAAAACTTGGCGTCTCCCTGCAAAAGTTCTTGCAGTGGACGTGCCATGTTACAGAATCCTTTTATGAAACGCCGGAAGTATGAGCACAGCCCAAGAAAGCTTCTCACATCACGAATGTGCTGAGGAGTTGGAAATTCCATGACTGCCCTTACTTTATCTGGATCAGCGCGGACGCCATCTCCGTTGACCAGGTGCCCCAGGATTTTTATCTCTCTGGCGACGAAGAGGCACTTCTTCGGATTGAGGCGGAGTCCTGCAGTCTGAACACACTTCAGCACCGTTGACAGGCGACTCAGATGTTCTTCAAATGTTTTCGAGAAAACAACAATGTCATCTAAATAACAAAGACACGTCGTCCACTTAAGGTGTCGAAGTAAGTTGTCCATCATGCGTTCGAATGTGGCCGGAGCGTTGCATAATCCGAATGGCATTACTTTGAATTCATAGAGGCCATCAGGTGTAATAAAAGCCGTCTTTTCTCTGTCAGCTTCGTCAACCTCGATTTGCCAGTAGCCTGTCTGCATGTCCATGGTTGAGAAGTATGTAGCTCCTTTCAAGCAGTCTAAGGCGTCGTCGATGCGCGGCAGTGGGTAGACATCTTTCTTTGTGATTTTGTTCAGCCGCCGATAGTCGACACAGAATCGCCACGTACCATCCTTCTTCTTTACGAGGACCACCGGAGATGACCAAGGACTCTCCGAAGGTTGAATAATGTCATTATGCAACATCTTCTCCACTTCCTCTCGAATTATTCGCCTTTCGACTGGTGACAATCGGTACGAGCGCTGGCTAATGGGCGGATGATCCCCAGTATTGATACGATGCTTTATCGTGGGCCGTTTCGTCTGACCTTTTTTTTGCTGGGGTGTGAATACACCAGAGAATTGGCGTAGTATAGCTAACACCCG
Organism: Vandiemenella viatica; assembly: GCA_031002005.1. NCBI lineage: Eukaryota > Metazoa > Arthropoda > Insecta > Orthoptera > Morabidae > Vandiemenella > Vandiemenella viatica. The sequence goes on along the minus strand of CM061919.1, from coordinate 59,418,594 downwards.
GTGGTGTTGTTCCTTGGTCAGGCCGGACCCTATTGGCAGTTCCATAGTTGTTTCCTCCAGCGTGTTGTCGGTACTAGTAACAGAGCATGGATCTTCGTTAATGACGTTGAGCTCGCCCTCCTGGACTGGTTCAGCTGTCCCTATGCACATTCCCTTGGGGATAATTTGTGACTGCTCGTGACAGTTGGTGATCCAAATGTCTCCTCGACCACCGATAATGCTTATGATAGCCGCTGGTATGTAGATTTCTTTCGTGAGCCTAATAAACTTTCTACTATCGACAAGCACTTCAAGGTTGCGGTCGTCCGTGTTTTTGACTGGGACTCTTCTCATTGCGAACGGCGGGATTGTCACGTTGTCAACGGCGAATAACTTCCCAGAAGATTCTGTGTTACGTGTACCCGTCGCAACGACTTCTTCAATTTGCAGCTCAGACGTTCCACAGTCAATGACAGCTTGGGATGCCTTAAGGAAGTCCCATCCAAGGATGACATTATGACTACATTCTGTTAAAATGACAAATTCAACTGGCTGGGTCCTGTTGTTGATGGTTATTCTCGCGACACAAGCTCCAGCTGGCTGGACGTACTTTCCATTTGCGACCTTTAGCACAGTTGCCCCCGTATCACGGAACATTGTCTTCTTTAGTGTGCGACGATAATTGTCCGACAATACGGAGAAAGAAGCTCCTGAATCAACCAGCGCCCGGACAGGTTGGCCGTCGATTATAACGTTGATGAGATTTCCCGACATCTTAGTGACTGTCATCCATGGAGGATTTTCATCTGCGGCGGCCTCACCTCCGTAGATGGTCGCCTTGCTTAGTTTTCCTGCGTGCGGCGGCTAGGGGAGCGGCTGGTAGCTCTGTCCGGCGACGATGAACGGCAGCGGCGCGTCGGGGATCGACCTCGTCTAGGGTACGGCGATGGGCTTCTTCCCGTAGGTCGACCGAACTCGTCAGCGGGTGGCTGCCTGGGGTAGAACTGTTCGGATGGCGGACGTCTTGCGGCAAAATAATCGTCAAATACTCGTCTTCTCTCTCTGCAGTAGCGTATGACATGTCCAGGGCGCCCACAGTGGAAACATACTGGCGCGTTGTCTTCTGTCCTCCAGACGTCCGTTCGTCTGCGGGACGTCATAGGTGCCGGAGGATTTGGTTGTGGCCGTGTCGGCCGGTTCCTAGGCTGCCGTTTGGCAGCTGCAGCATACGTCATATCAGGGCGAGGCCATTCTTCACGTCGAGTGCGATTGGCTCGGCAGACAGGAGCTATTGTCTGAAATACCTCTTTTTCCGCCGCGTCGGCTCCTTCATGACCCACTGGGCTTACATCCATGGCCATGATCTGATGCTCACTCGGTTCAAGAGTCCCAGCTGCCATGAACTGTTGTAATTCTTCTCTCACAATTTGTCGTATGAGAGACGCAAAGTCGTGCTGGTCTTCCACAACTGCCATAGGGACTACGTTGGGAAGTCTGTCATACTTCTTTCGCCCAACCCTCCTTTGTTGCATCTCCTCAATCCGCTGGCACCACTTGATGAACTCTTCCGTCGTAGCGACGTCTTTTATCAGAAGAGCTTGGTACATGTCTTCTGCAATACCTTTCATTAGGTGCGTGATTTTGTCGGCTTCAGTCATATTCGGGTTGACTACGTTGCATAGGGCCAAAACATCCTGTATGTAAGATTGCGTCGGCTCCCCATGTCGTTGGGCCCGGTTCTTCAGTTGTTCTTCCGCCGAGCGGATTTGTCGCTGGTGGTCCCCAAACGTTTTCTTAAGTTCCGTCTGGAACATTTCCCAGTTATTCAGTTTTTCTTCGTTGTTCTCGAACCACTGCTGGGCGGTTCCGTCCAGATAGAAATAAACATTTGCCAAGCACATGGTATGATCCCACCTGTTGTACTTGGCGACTCGGTCGAACCCTTTTAGCCATTTGTTAGGATCCTGTCCAGCGTCTCCAGAGAACACCGATGGGTGTCGAATGTGCAGCTGGCTTGCCGCCATGGGTTTCCTAATGACGCGGACTTTCGGAAGGACGTACTGAGTATATCCTTTGTAGTCCGGTTCCAGTCCGTGTAGGCGGCGACTTTTACGTTGCCTAATCGGAGCCACGACGATGCAGCTGTTGCACAGGGTACCCGGCGCCTCCACCAAACTATGTCGCGTTGGAACCGGGACAGGTGTGAATTCGAAGGTTACTTGTCAATGAACACAGCACTTAAACTGAGAACAGGTTTATTGAGAACTCAAACATACACGCAGCACTGACTGCCTCTTGGGCAGAATGCTCTTCTATTTATACACAGATAGAACGTACTAGAGATTACAAGAGTAGTTAACAAATGAAATGTGTAGAAGTTACAAGTGACCTTAGGAAACATGTAGAATCTTCTGGAAATAATAAACAGAATTAAATAATTTTTGTCAGTGGGCGGGATTGAACCGGCGACCTTCGGTACCGCAATTCGTGACGCTACCCGCTGCGCCATGCTGGCAGACGGTACACTGGCGTTCATGCGGCAATTTTAATGCCGATGATGCTATTATTATCGTGAAATCAAAACCGAGGACGACTGCGCTTTGTTACAAGACGATATTATGAAATATTGCGTGGTGTAAAGGTTGGCAGTAGGCATTAAACGCTAAAAAGTGCCAAGTCATGAGTGTAAGTAAAAAGGTGACACCAATTAACTATGAATATACAATTAATGGCACTGTCCTTAGAACGGTAGATTCCGCTAAATACCTAGGGGTAACAATTCATAATAATTGTCGTGGAATGAGCATATCGAGAATGTAATGGAAAAGCAAATCGTATGCTCCGATTTCTAGGTCGTAATTTAAATCAATGCACTCAGGAAGTTAAATCGATTGTATACAAGTCACTAGTACGTCCTCACTTAGAGTATTGTGTTGTGTATGGGGTTCCCATCAAAAGGGGTTAATGGAGGCATTAGAGAAGGTCCAAAGGAGAGCCACCCGATTCGTGACAGGTATATAGTTGGAGGGAAAGCGTAAGTGCGATGTTGAAGGAGTTAGGTGGGAAGACCTGGAACACCGAAGGCGTTGCTCTCGACGGAAGCTAATTGAAAAATTCACGACAGACGTATTTCGGAATGGCAGCCAGCAAATATTGCTACCAGCAACATTCAAATCTCGAAATGACCGCGAAAATAAGATAAGAGAACTCAGGGCCAGAACCGATCATTTCTGTACTCATTTTCCCACGAGCGATAGGGAATGGAATAGAAAGGATTTACCGGGCGAGTAAACTTAAAATCCGACAGGAGTAGCTTTCGATAAAGCACTCCAGCCATCCTGATCTGGGTTTTCCATGGTTTCCCAGATCGCTCCACGCGAATGCGGGGATGGTCCTCACAATAGCCATGGGCGCCTCTTGCCATATTCCTTATTCCCTCCAAACCATAACCCTTTTCGATAGGTACAATGCACCCTCCGCCACACACTTTTAGTGAATCTCGGAGTAATAATAATAATAATCTGTGGACAGATCTGACAGCAGAGTGTGCTCCGAAAACTTCTGCCTGCACCAGCATTGTACTGAGATCGCGCATATCCCGCTTGAAACCATGCCGCTAGTGTGGACTGACCGTCCTTCAACCACTCTGCATAGATGCTCAGTACAGTAGCTCGCGAACAGCTGACCAGTCTTGCCGTTTCCGAGATGCTAGGAATAATTACTCATCGCCCCCTTTCATAAAAAACAGCGAACTCCCCTTCTGTAAGGGGGTTCATTAATTACGTGAGGTGAAATTGGGGGGTGGGGGGTGTCCGGCAAAATCTCACCAAGGGGGGGGGGAGGGGGGTCGACGGAAAAGGTCCATAAACGATGCGGATGTAGACTTTAGGGAGGAGAATAAGGTCTACAAAATGACGTGGAGCGGAATACCGTTTTAAGGGTGGGGGGGAGGGGGTGTCTATCCACCTCGGAAGCAAGTGTAACTTAAAAAAATAAAGAAAAAGTATATAAAAAAAAGCTACGAGCTCGGTATCCAGGCGGGAGAGGGGGGGAGGGCGCTAAAATCTAACACATCTTAGGGGGGGGGGGGCGGACGACCAAATGTCACCAAATCTTACCAGAGGGGGAGGGGGGTCCGGA